>JAPMUY010009319.1:497500-822791 GCA_026901105.3 Galaxias olidus
AGTTTTATAACTGGAGGAATGTATTTACAATGCATTGTGTCACATCCTCCCATTTAGGTTGGATTAGTCTGTCCACATCACAATATAACCTGTTAAGTAAGATCAATCTTCAGCAACAAGACTAAACATAGAGTTAAACATAGAGAAATGAATTCAATTCAAATTATATGTATTCTTCAACGAAACATAATACACTATTAGCCCTGAAAAACACAATACAGGAAATGCAGCTCTTATTTTATGCTTGACATGCAAATGATAGTTATGAAATGGATCGTATACTGGATTGCCAGGGTTTGGTGCTGTGTTCCGGGGTAGTAGAGCAATTATTACCTTTCAGTTGGAGTGACTGCTGCCCCAGGCGTACATTACACTTTACAAATATTGACGGGGAAAAAAAAGGCTTGTTGTTGATTAAACCTGTATTATGACTCGGGCCACAAACCAGGCTGCATTGATTCTGCACCTCCCTTATTTTCCTGCCTCGCTGTTCCTCTGAATAACCTGAATACAGTTGCACCTGTATGGTCTGCGAGAGCATACATTTTTCATTTAGCTACTGTTGAGCATGCCATATTTCCATATTTGTTGTAATTTGCAAAGTCATGATACACTGTCAGTCTAGTAGGGAGGTTCTGGCTGCAAATAAACAATGATGAACAAGGGAAAAAACTGTGTTGTTGGTAAATGTAATGTATTTTTGGATGAGTGGAGCACCCTCCATTAATCTTTTGGATGTAAGTGCTGTCACACTATTCTGCAGTGCCCTATTTAATGATCTCGGCAGCCTGCAAAAGTATTTGGGACCAGGGTTGGATTGTACAACTGAGGATCGCGACTTTATCACGTTGTTTCAAACCCTCTCCGTGAAGCTTTTCCTTGGCAACAGGAGTAGCAGGGCGGTTGCCATGAGGCAAATCCGTGGGCGAGTCCAATCACGAACAAAGGCCAGCAAGATTCCCTCTCGTGGAGTTACAGTGATAATCAATATTCATGGGAAGACGTCTCGAGATGTGATCTCCAACCATGGCGTCACAGAAAGACAATAAAATGTCACTCTCCATATTAATTGTGGTCATTTGTGCTTTGGTTAAGCTGAGGTAAACAAAGATGGCATTTCCCATCTGCGCCGTCTTGTAATTCCGCGGTGACTGGCACTGTTGGATGGTGGTGGCCTATTTCTCAGTTCTGAAACCTAGGTCAATATGTTACATTCTGCTCTCTTTGAAGATGGCTGCAGTTTGCAATCACATTCACAACCATTTAAAATTAGATGAAAGTAAACGCTCAGTCTGTGTGTTGTGTAGAAAGAAAGAATTATACGTTTTTTTCTTAAAGGTGATATTTTACCTTGCTCCCCTAACAACTTATTGTTATGCAAGTTAGTTTAATATGGCTACAGTTTGTAATTTCTCAGTAAAGTTGTGTAGCCTACTTATTTTATGTTGGCAATGATGTAACCGTTGACGGTTTAGACTGCAACACATTGCGATGATACTGGTTGGTTACCAGGTTACCAGCTGGTTACCAGGCAGGTTTTATGTCCGATCCTTGTGCTAAGCACCTGCATCTCTAGCGTCGCCTTCAAACTGATGATGACACACTGGCCGACTCACAGCTGTCTCAGACTCCCTCCCCAGGGAGTTTGAATTAGTGCCGTACCCTGATGAGTGAATGCCACTTCAGCTGCAGTCAAGGATCTTTCTCTACTGTAAAAAAAAGAAGGGATGTCGGAGTGCTAACTACTCCTGTCTTGTTTAACTAGGCTAAGCTATTGCCGATGTGATTTTTGTTCTACCTGTACATGCAAGGGAACCCTGGATTCATTTTTATAAAGTTATTACAGAACAAAAGAAATAGAAAACATTTATTTTTGTTTGTTGTTGTCTTGGGCCCTATATTTTGGGTCACTTTTACACCACTACATTCAGACACACAAAAACCATTCTTATTCATTATACCTTATTTTTGTTATTAACCAGTATATCTCCTGAGCTAAAACTGATCTACATGTTCTTTTGCAGGCTTACCATAAACGCAGAATGCCAGCTGCAGCTGCACAACTTCCCTATGGACGAGCACTCCTGCCCCCTCATCTTCTCCAGCTGTGAGTAGACCCAGTCCAACACTTTGGAGATGAACTACATGCCCCAGATACTTCTCCATACTGTACTTCCCATGCTACCTTTTTTTTAACTTCGCAACTGAGCTTGCAACTAAGACTGGACTTAAACTTTTTACTCTTTTTACTTTTCAGTTCTAATCAACCGTTTTTGCATCTTGCTATATTGTTAAGGTCAGGTGTGTCTGGTTCAGCAGGCAGACAGTCCCCTGGAACCTGCTTTAGACCATGCTGCCTTCAGTGACCTGTGGTTGATCTCTATTGCTTTTCCTCTAGCAGTAGGGAATAAAAATCGGCTCTGCTGTTTCATTCCAGCCGCTGGATGTATTAATTTCTCATTATCTACTATAGGACAACAGGCAACATTTTACTATGGAAAAGTATGTACTTACCAAGATAAATCTGGCATTACTCCCACAGAACCTCACCTATAGCGGCATGCTTTTAAAATGATTGTTATTACTTACTTATTTCCTGTGAGACTAGTCACACTCTCATCTTCTGAATACCAAATAGTGGCGATGATTTCTGAGTCTTTTGATACAGAAGTGAAGGGCATCCCATTTCAGATGTGGTGTTAATTGGTGATACAGCGGTACAGGGTTTGGGGAGAAATGAGACATTTCAAAAGTACGGTAATGGGATTTTAGCTGAATGAAGAGCAAGCTGTTGTTAGACTCATAACCAGGTAAGATTCTACGAAATAAATAAAAAAGTAGGAAAGATTTTTAAAAAAGGAAGAAAGATCAGAGAGTTAACTGGATTTAAGATTCATACAGTTCAAATTTCATCTTGTTTCCACGTGCATTCCAGCATATATTTTTTTGTACAACGGCAACAGCGAGGATCCCATCAGGTCTTTCCTCGACTGTCATGATCAGCCCTGCCATAAGGGGGCGTGAAGCCTCTGCTGTCTCCTTCAACTTGTCAGGTCCCTACAAGGGAAGCGATGGTAAAATCTGAACATGACGAGTCCAAACCTGTCTCATTTTCCTGGCGTTGTTACTGTGGAAACCTGTCTCGCTTTCCTGGTGTTGTTACCGCGGAAACTGCCAACTGTCCATATTGTTCCAAATATCGTTCCAAAGAATGAAGCATACCGTCCACGTTAGTTACCTGGAAGTGACTGTGCAATCGGGAGGCAGTAAGAACACTTATGTGGTGTTTATGCATCCTAGGAGGTTAGAGGAATGAACACGAGCCTTTCCATTCTTAGCGTTCATATCCCTTTTATTCATCAAAACGTTGCTATTATTTTTCGGGGAGTCAAGAATTGTAAACATGACCACACTGTGATGCGAGCCATGAGACTGCTCCAGTCTGGGTTAAACTCTCAAATTAAAAAGCTTTTTACTGTTCCGTGTGCCAGTATTTAACTAGTTCTCACTGCTCCACTTTCTTGTTTGTATGAAAGAAAAGGTAAACTTTATAAACATGGCAGTTTCTTTCAGCTTTCTGCTCGTTAATATCATGGCTACAGTACAGTAAGCACACCTCTTCTGAGGTGCGCTGCATTCCTCTGGTATTTATAACTGAACGATTCCTGATGATGTCCCAGAGGACCAGCGATTTGCAGAGGAGGCAGAGTTTTATATCTCTCTCTTTCTGAATATTACAAAATTGCAATGCAGCAGGGCCTCTAAAGCCATATTCATAAGCGCCATCATCATTGCCTCTGAGAACCCATGTCATGATGTGAATAAACAAATAGACAATAAAAGGTCTCGTCACAAAGCCATGATTAGCCAAGGGGGGCACGCGCACACTCCAGCATTTAACTTAAATGACGCTAAGCTGGGGGTATTACCCCCTAGGTGGGACTGAATATAGAGTGCCCTAATCAGCATGGCTGCTGCGGTCTCATCCACTATTTATCTCTCCACTCCCCCAGTGGTCGTGGCAGTGCAAACCGTTCCCTTGTTTTTGTCCTCTCAGACGTAATGTGTATTGTCCCCAGTCCATCCTATGTGTTGGCCTTGCAGGAGGTGATCTTGTCACGGCATGCTTCAGTGGCAAGCACTCGCTCTTGTTCCCCCCCCCTCTCTCTCTCTCTCTCTCTCTCTCTCTCTCTCTCTCTCTCTCTCTCTCTCTCTCTCTCTCTATATATATATATATATATATATATAAATATATTTCTCTCCTCTTTCTTTCCCCTTGTCTGTCTCTCTTTGTCTCTCCCTATCCTTCTCTATCTCTCTCGCTCTCTCCTCTCTCTATCGCTTCCTCATTCTCTCTCTTTCTCTTTATCTTTTTCTATCTTATGTCCTTGTGCTCTTTTACTGTATGTCCTGTCCTCTCAACGTGAACAGCACACAGACCTCTGAAGGGCAGGTGTTGTCAATGGTATGAAGTTGTTAAGAACGTGTGAGTTGTGTTGTGTTCACTGTACTATTTTTGATACGTTCCCGGAAAGTGTGCTGTGAATGAAAAGGGATAGAAAAGTCCTTCCATGTATCCATCCATCTATCGCACATAGCTTTGTACTGTACTGTACTGGAGGTCATTCATTACTGAGCTCCCTTTCTTTCTTTCTAGACCTCTAAAATGGTAAGTATCCCATGAGTTGGTAGCTATCCTATAAATCTGTAGCTATCCTATAAATTGGTAGCAATCTTCTAAATCGGTAACCATCCTATGTGGAGCCCCTGGAGCATGTGAATGAATGGTTTATTTGGTTGCATTTCACAATCATCACAATCGTGTCCAGACACCCGCCACGTCCGTTTGCCTGGTATCTGCTCTGCATGTGGCCAGCTGCTTCCCACTGCCTCATGGACACATACTCAATACTGCCTCTGTAGGACACATACTTACAAAATGACATACATAAGGGTTTGCATGTAGACACTGTTGTGCACACAGCGTGTACACACAGACACACATATACATACACACCAACACATCAAGGCTTTTTCTGGTCTGGAAGAGTGGGTTTGATACTAAAGTGCAGGTGGCACCCCTTATTACATGCCTCTGCATTTCCATTATAAAAGCAGGAAGACGCTTTGGCCTGCATGCCAGTGTGAGCCTTCACATTGTGCTGCTGATTGGAGGAGATTAGTTCTGAAAGAGGGAGCTGTGAGTCAGGCCCTCTTTGCACCTCTCTGCCACTGCCTCTGAGGATTGCTTTGACCCTCCTCTAAGCAGAGGCCCACCAGGGTCGACATTAACGTCCTCATCAAAGCCTCACTCTCCATTCTGGTCGTAAAGGCAGCCAGGGCACTCCTTACTATGTGCCATGCTGAGGTCTCTCAGTGGAGCTGGTGAATAATTCAATGATTTATTTCCCAACGCTTTCCAAAGAAACAATCTGTCTCAGTGTGTTTGTCAACAAAAAAGTATTTGCCCTCAGCAAATACATTGACGTGTCACAGTGTCTAAAACAGAGTTTTTTGAGTGGTTAGTTGCTGAGAGCACCACCAAATAATCAGTTATGAGCAAATTTGTTATATTTTTTGTCTTTTAGAAAAAAGAAAAAAAAAGAGATTTTTCTGCCGCTAAAGGTTATTCTTCCCTGTTGCCCTTTAGTGGTGAAGTTTGTGAGGACAGTGACGCGTCGGTTGATCTCTATTTTACAATTTAGTTCAGTTAAGAAAAATATATTTGTAACTATAGTGTATGTCACAAGGACATTGGCCAGTTGTTTGTAGTTTGACACGTCTTGTTTGAGCTGAATTTGACAAATAGAGTTTTTTCGGTGCGTTCACTTTGTCATATCACATTGTGAAATCATCTCTGAGTACTGAGCCATCTTTCACAAGTGAGGTTCAATAGATAACCGGAACATGATGTTTTAGTTTTTCCTTTAAGTTGATTTGAGTTGATTGGACAAGTGTTGGTTGTATGTTTATTTACAAGGACCAAATTGAAGCATTTACCTTCCATAGTATTTCATCATCAGCAACACTCAATGTTTACTTTACAACAGCATTTACAAAAAAAATCAAGCAACTCAAGTTGTTTCCTGAGGCCAGTCCAGAAGGTTCCAAAATGAGCTTCTGCCATTCCATCATTTCCTCTCTGAGCTCATTCCCAGGTGCCGGCCACTACTGTGATTGCTCATTTAAATTTGATTGGACGTTACCCCAGAACTCATTACAACTCTCAGTGCCCCATTGTGCTCGTTCTGCTGCTCGAAATGTGTCATTTCAACCCCAGAATGCATCCTCACACACTTTTTTAACTAAGATTCACTGACCAATCAATTGTAAAACTAAAAAAAGAAACGTAGAGGAAACGTGGTAAATCTCTCTGGAGTATGTCAGAAATGTAAAAAAATAAAAATAAAAAAAGTTCAGTTAATATAAAAAATGTGATTCATAATTACATATCTTTTGCTTTGTACCGAGTAATGAACTTTTTGTGATAACGGTCATTGTCATGCTATCAAAGTCCATTATTAGTTCCTTCTTTGGCATTCTATTCATTGACGTTGTATGAAGACAAAATCTCTGTGAGCTCTCAGAAAATGAACTCTGTGTGTTTGTGTGTGGGGGTGTGGGTGTTTGTGTGTGTGTGTGTGTGGGGGGGGTGACTTAACTGCCCAGTCATTTAAAAGACACCCTTTTGCTATATTCCACCAGTGAGTCCGAGGGAATAGGAACTTTTAATTAACCAATTAGGGCCAGTCAGATATAATTAATTACAAGTATTTGAATGAGGTCTAACACAAATGAGCTGTGCGGCAGTGTGGGGTTATTACTCGCCACTAAGTGTTTGGCCTGCTTGCTTTGGCTTGAGTCCAAAAAGATAGCAGATGATTTGTTTATATTGTGGGATTTGGATATCGCCTGCATATGCGGCCAGATTCTTGCCTTTGAAATGTCTTCTGCAGTGCCGTGAACTTATAGTAAAGATTACCAACAGAGGGGCATTTCTTCCTGCTGTGTCGGGTGTTTAACCGAATGTTCTTTTTTAATAGTCATCATTATTTTCTTACGAATAGTATTTAATAACTGTAGACTAGTATATGTGCGCACAGTACCTGATTAATATTTTGTGCTCACAAAGATAAAATAATGTTACATTCAGGTGAGTTTTGCTCATTCTGTCTGTCTGTTTAGATGTGTTTGAAGCGTTTCTTTTAACCGACATAGCAAAGGGGTGTCTTTGGAGGAATATAAAGGGGGGGGTTAAATCTCTCACACACACACACACACACACACACACACACACACACACACACACACACACACACACACACACACACACACACACACACACACACACACACACACACACACACGCTCACACACACTCACACACGCTTAGTTTTCAGCCATTTTAGGTTCACTGATGATTCATAAGTTTTCCCTTTAGTCTGTTGTAGTCAGGAACAAACAGTATAGTTATTCCATTATTGCACTAGATGCAATTTGGTAGTCAATAGACAGGGTAGACAATCTTGTACAATTCTGCCATCACTTCTCCAATGAAACATGTAAAAAGAAAGATGATCTGAATCCATGTAATGATGCAAAAGTCAATAGGAGAAGCCAACCAGAAAAGTTACAAGAGGCTGAAGCTCTGCTGATGGGGATTTAGCACATATTCATATGAATCCATGTTCTTCTCTCCTGGTATATATTTTCTCACTCATAGTGGGATTAATCTGTGTGGTCAGCAGCACTGTCCTCAAAGCAGCACCAGGGAAAGGAAAAGCCAGAAAGACACCATTGGAAATGGAAGATAGGGGTGGTTGAACTATGGGCTATAGTCTCTCTGTGAATCAACAATGTCAGCTCTCTAGGGGGGAGACGAATTATCAAAAATTACTGAGTAATTCAATGTGATAAGGCATAGCTTCCTGCTCAGACTATTAAGGCTTCAGTCATCCTGCTGGCTGTGTGCCACCCCCACAGGCTCATGTGTCTATGGGTTGACCATAGCCTGCTGAGAGCCATTTAGACTCATATTCCTTCACCAGCTGAAATACTTGGTTCCCATGGCAACGGGTCTGTTGTGAGTTTTTTCTTTTTTCAATTTTTTGGTATCAAACTCGAATTTACTCACATTTTTAGAACATCATCTCCTGCGGAGCTTAGAAATAATGAACTGAGTACAACACAAAAGTAGTGCATCAAATTATGGTCTAGACTAGTAAGAGAGAAGAAGAATGGAATGGAGCAGTTGGAGTAAACTGGAGATAAAGGATCACACACAGCAACAAAGGAAATAAATCAATGGCTGACAATAGACTTGTCAACATCCCTGAAAGATGCGCACAGTTTTATCAATAGAATTCTGCACAGAACAATTTAAAGACTCTTCTACTGTACAACACCCAATGGTTGAGGTAAAGGGAAGCTGAAGCAGATCACCTGCTCTTCATTGCAGTTTATTTTAGGAGCAAATGACTGTTGCCCTTTTTATCTAAACAAAGCTCATGTCTGCCGATACAGTGTACATCTGCATCTTTTAGTTGCACTCATTGTGCTTCATTCACCGCAGTATTTTAAAATCTTTTGTTCCTTTTGTTTCTTGTAAATCCATTATTGCAGCCTAGTACCAAGACTCTCAAACACTTTGGTTACATTCTCATCACGAAGCCCATCCCCGTGTTTTAGGCACCTCTGTGTTGTGTGTTCAAGTTCAACCACAGCTTTCTTCACTGTAAAAGTCCAGTTTCATGGAAGTTTGCATTGTTATCCATCGCTGAGCTGTATGGAGATGATCTACTCGCCCTGCAGCCCTCTAAGGGTCTCTCTCACAGGAAGCCGGAAGTTCTCACACATTGCTGCTCCTCACTAATCCATGCTGCAATTAATATCGAATGGTTGCCTCTTCTTGTTTATCCCTCTCCGGCCCATGGTCCATGTAGGTTCTTAATCCTTCACTGACACCAATTAAAAGTGCTTTAGACCCAACCAGTGTTTTCCAGAGTAGGTGTAGTCTGCTAAACAAATAGACTATGGACTTTTGTTTTCCTACAGAGAATACTGTGGTCTTCTTCCATTTGGGAATTTGATTCATTGTAGTCTTAGTCAGGACTACACACTTTGAATAGATTCTGTTAAATGAGTAAACAGTAGAGCAATTAGGTCGTATTGATTTGTGTAAGAACAGTGGAAATGCCAATGGAAATGCAGACTATTCCATAGGTTTGTTCATGGACTTGTGTCTTTGACACTGCGCTACACAGCCACGGTTTACTGTAGATATTTTTAAGCCGCACAATATATAAATGTGTTTTTATATTATTCTGAGAAGTTGAATGTAGAAATGAAATATGACATTTTCTTTAAAACCATTCATATTCAACCTATACAGAGAGTGCTTTTGCAATGCATCCATTGGGCATGTTTAAAAGCAATTAGCAGGGTGCTAAGAGCCCTCCCCCACAGTTCATGTTTTTGTTAATTGAATACTTATTAGAGATAATTATGTCTCATGGACATTTTTTTTCTTCTGTTTAGGCTTTTGCCAGCTTCATTACATGTGTGTCGTTTCTGAAATTGATTCCAGAGTTGTGATGTTGTTTTTTAAAAAAGAAATTACAAAGCGGGTGGTTCCACCACCATTCCACAACGAAAGTCCAATAGTCCAGGGGAACAATGTACAGACAAAAAGGGAAGGTCAGAACCAGTATCAAGATGGATTCCGTACAGTATTGAACCAAACCTTCCATTTACTCCATTTTCCCGCCGCCTCTGTCTTCATTCCCGACTGTCTTTTCATTAGGGGGTCTCCGACACAACAAGACGAATGTTGTGCCGAGCGGGCCCTAGGTCTGTCTGCTCTGAGCATCCATCATTAGGATGAGGCGCGAGGCGCAGGAGGTCACACACACAATGCTCTTTGTAATTACAGATGGATACCCGCGAGATGAAATGATTTACAAGTGGAGGAAGAATTCGGTGGAGGCGTCCGACCAAAAGACCTGGAGACTCTATCAATTTGACTTCATGGGTTTGAGGAATACCACGGGGATCGTGAAGACCACGGCAGGTCGGCCACGTGATTCCCTTTTTTCACTTGTTATTTTAGTTTATAACGAAGGTTATTTGAATATTCATCCTGTCAAATGGATGTCGCCTGAAGCAGAAATCCAGACAGTGCGTGGATGTTATAGCCTTGACTTTTAACAGTTTAACATTTCCCTTTCTTGTCACCTGTGTCGTG
Source organism: Galaxias olidus (assembly GCA_026901105.3). Classification (NCBI taxonomy): domain Eukaryota; kingdom Metazoa; phylum Chordata; class Actinopteri; order Galaxiiformes; family Galaxiidae; genus Galaxias; species Galaxias olidus. Next base: position 507,744 of record JAPMUY010009319.1, read on the forward strand.
CTCTGGCCTGCAAAATCAGGTACTTGCTTTCAACATCACTGATTCAACCTTATAAAAACTGCTGTGACGTTAATCCTCTTGTGTGGCCTGAACTGCACTTTGATTTCTCTTTACTTTTTCTCAAGGAGAGTTGATGGTGATTCATTTCAAATACGGACACTGTTTCAGCTTGGCATTTCGAACTTAAAAAAATATATACGTTTTTGGCAAATTTTGCTGATGTTGTTGTCTTTATCCTCAGGCTTATCTTTAAATTGGTGTGAAAGTCAATATTCAAGAAATCCAATCAGAAGACAGAAATGATCAATAAGATTAGATTTTGTACACAATATTAGACAAGCATAATCCTATAACAAAACACAATTATTTTTAACATAATAAGAACGAACGTCACGTGATTTATGTGTCAATAAAAGAAACGAAAAACAATTCTGATCTCGGTAGAAAGTAGCAGGGATCAATCAGTCCCTAAGGAAAACCACCCGAAGTGAGAACAGAATAAATAAGCTGACCAAACAACATGCATCACTGTCCACTTCTCCAGAAAGGCATTAGAGGAAACCATCACAGACATTTACATACAACAAATCACATTCCATTGGCAGGCATCATTAAGGTCTATAGTATGTGTATGTGTGTTAGCCAACCAAAATTAGAGGCACAGGGAATAACACTTTTTATGATATGTGTTTTTTCCTTTAATAAAACAATTATTCGTAAACTAAATATGTACACTGGTAAGTTATGTGACTGGAGTTATACTCGTGGGAAACCTTACTGAGAATCAGGTGTAATGTATTTAATTCCTGGTGAGTGAGACACGTAAAGGCCCCCCGGCCCCCAGCCTAGCAGTAACAGCAGGGACCAACATCTGGTGGCTGGTGGGCCAGATCTCCTTGTGCCAAATTAGTTATTTTGCTGGTCTGTAATCAGTCTTTCCTCTGGCCGAGGATCGTTTCTGTTGGGTAACGGGAGGCAGGCCCGCTGTCTGATCTCAGTGATATTCAAAGAGGAGAAAAACAATTCAGCCATGTTTTGATCTTTCATCATAGTCACAGTAAAAACAATTAAATAATATAACATGTACATTCTTATTTGACATCTGTGCATTAGCTCTATTGTGGATTTGTGATTTATATCTTCATCTTGACTTTGATTTGCATTCAGACTCTTTTAAATCCTTGTTTGGATGTAATTTCTGATGAAGCAGGAATTGTTTTTATTCAACTGCCACTCCGCTTTGTAAGGTGTCTCTCTCTCTATATCAAACATGCCCTAAATCTGTACTGAGAAAAAAACATAATTAAATATGTAAAGCTGTAGGCATAGTTTCTTGGCACTTATGATTTTGTGGCTTTGTCTGAGAGTAACATAACCCACAAATATCTCAACTTTTTTCACCACTCATGGGCTAACAAATAATTTATTGGAAGAGCACTTCTGTGAAGGGAACAGGCTTCTACCTTCTCTTGAACAGGGCTTGTTGGCTTAAATCCTTATATTGTAAGATGGCAACTTTTTCCCCCAACAGATAGTGTTCGTCCTAAGTGTGCAGTGGTAGAAAGAATCTAAAAAAGTCGCACAATGTAACATGGATTCACGTGAGACTCCTGTTGTTGTTGTTGTTGTTGTTTCTGTTTATCCAATTTGTTTGTATGTTTTGCAACACATAGACACTAAAGAATAAGATTGAGGGTGAATTGAAAAAAATAAAACGTCAAGCTCGTGCTTCAAAATACTGAAGTCGGTCACTAACCTTCCAAAGGCCAGACCTCTGATTAATGCTCTCCTTGAAAATAAATGAACCCACCCTACAGTTGATTGCAGCGCTTCAAAACCTCTATCTAATCAAGTAATTTTAGAGGATGCTTTGAGTAGTACTTAAGATGAGTATGGCAATCAGGAGGCCCATAGGCCTGTAATAATTTCTTTTTATATATTTTGCTGAGAAGTTAGAGTACTTTCAGCTGAATATTTTCACTCATTATTTGCTTAGCGTTGCATTTTCAACAGTTCCAATTAAAATATTAAGCTTTTGTTGTGGATATCTCTGCCTAGAAGCCCTCTTAAAGAATTTATCATGAATGTACTTCTTTCCAAATAAAAATAAAGAAAAAGAAAGCTTAGCAAAGTTCAAATGAATCTTCCTTTTTTTGTTTGTTGCCTTTTTTTCTCCCAGGTGATTATGTGGTGATGACAGTGTACTTTGACCTGGCCAGAAGGATGGGCTATTTCACCATACAGACCTACATTCCCTGTATCCTTACTGTAGTGCTCTCCTGGGTCTCTTTCTGGATCAAGAAAGACGCCACTCCAGCCAGGACAGCTCTCGGTAGGCTACTCCCCATATTTAGCTGTAACGGGAATGGTTCAGTAAACAATGCACTCGCCTGAGATTTACATTCACCCTGAATATGTTCTTTTCTGTTTGTATAGCTTATATAAATGTACCGTAAATTAGGGCATGTGTTATGCATATTATTATTATTTATTTATACAGGGTTAACCGACTGAGACCAGGTCTCCTTTCCAGCAGTACCTTGTTTAAAGGCAGAATATATACATATTTAAATATACAAAAATAAATTGAAAAAATAAATAAATAAGCAAAAATACATTTAAAATTTTACAATACAATATACAATATTGTTGAACGTATGTATGCACATGTCATTGGGAGGGTCTCAAGAGTTTTTTGCTATACAAGAGAGTAGTTAAATATTATAGAATATTCCGCTGATTTTAACGCAAACAAAAGAACACCCCTAGAGTTAGTTTATTTTCCAGAGTTTCTTTGTTTTCTACGGCTTCAATCTGCCTTTCAGTTCATATATATAAAACCTGAGCAGACTCTGTATTTACATGTCCCCAGATGGGCTGTATTTCTTCCATTATGATTCTTTTATGTTGTATTTTCCTTCTGCACGCTTTCCATTTACTTTGTGTTTTTTTGCAGTCCTGTGGAAAATGTTGGTGCAGGTAATTGCTTTGTTGGTTTTGTGTACTTTTATCTTTCCTTTCTGTATTTTATTCCCTCATAATGATTGTGCTTTGTTTTCCTTTGTTTGTACAATCATCTGTTTTGTTTGTATGTTACCTCAAATTAGTTGTGGAGTTGATGAAAGCCTGCTGTGTGATTCCATAGTGTGAGGTAGAATTATGCTTGACAACACCCTGCTCTACCTCATGTGCTTAGAGCATCTGCATTAAATACATTGGAAGCTAAAGTGAAGGGACATTCTGGAGAGACAAAGAAAGATGAATGCAATTAATCTGTCAGACAAAGAAAGTAATTTACGCCTTGAGCATCTGAACACACAGAGGGAAAAACAAGATATTTGTTTTTTCAGGCTTCTTGTTTGATCGATGAAGTCCAGACAAGATGGAAGGAGAGGGAGAGATAAGCAGTTTTTATTTTAGGACCAGGCATAGCTAAGTGTGAAAGGACATTGGCGAGGAAAGGGAAGAAGTCTCCAGCTTAGCAGGTGTGAACCCTCAATGCAAAGAGGATTAGGGTTGCCCTTTTGGAAGGATGGCATGTAGGAGAGCGTTTGAGGCAAACCAACAACATACCTCTGCTATATCCAGGTTCTTAAATTACTCATAAATGTCAGATGATTATAACAGCCAGTGGCACCCAATCGAACTAAACCACCTTTCCACCTTTCAGATTTCAATAAAGATGTGCATCTGCTATTTCGGGGTTGTTGTCTCAAGGTATTGCAGGTACAGTGTATGGAAATCCTCCCTGTCACCCCAGCACAGGATGCCCAGCAAGAACTTGCATCCCAATTATTCTCAACAAGGACTTAGAGGAAAAATGTGTGTGTGAATGGTTCTCAGTGTGTTTTCTGGCCACTTCAAAGGTTTGTTTTGTGAGGTCCCCCCCACCCACACATTTTTTTAAATATGTGTCACTGTATCAGCAAGAAGGCAGGCAAACAGGTGAGGGTAATGACTGTGGCGAGCAGAGGATGAAGGGAAAATACTTTAGTGTGAGATGCCCGCCCAAAATAGATGTGGCCCGCTTGTTACCATAGAAACCTTGGAGAAACAGTGGCACACAGGCACCGTTTTTTTTTTCTTTCTTTTTTTCTCAGAGGCATCCCTATGATGTTCACAATGGAAAGACGAGAGAAATTGACTGAAGTGTACACTGGCGTGCCTGCGCGCATGTGTGAGAGTATGTGTATTAGCTATACGCGGGTGGTAGCTAGACATGCGAGAATTGCAAGTTGTTTATGTAGAGTAGACGTGTCCTTAATTGGTCAATGCAGTGTGACCTGAGGCTTTTTTCCATGCCTGAAATACACAAGGCATGTTTATTCCTATTGTACTCACATACTGGGGCAAACCATATGGCTATTTGATCCATGGAACACATTTTAAACAAATCACATTGTTAAGTACATCAAAATATAATCCCTTTTTCACATGAATGGATCATCCTGGTTTGAAGTTTCCCTTTTTGCTAGCTCTATGTTTATGGGGTCCTTACAGAGTCCCAGGTTTAAGTGGGTTTTGTCTTGTGCCTTTCCTCCCCCTTCGTTCAGGTATCACCACGGTGCTGACGATGACCACGCTGAGCACCGTGGCTCGGACATCGCTACCCAGGGTGTCCTACGTGACCGCCATGGACCTCTTCGTCACCGTCTGCTTCCTCTTCGTCTTCGCCGCGCTGATGGAGTATGCGACGCTGAATTACTACTCGTACAGCGCCCGCAAACCCATCTGCAGCAAGAATAAAAGAACGGTAAGGATTAATAATACATTTTATTCATAGGCGCCTTTCTAAACACCCAAAACCCAAGGTCATCATACAAGACATATAATATACAGTAAAAACAGCACAATATACAATTTAGGATGCAATAAACATAGGACAGACACATGGGAATTGAGGCAGAGGACATCGATGAACATCACAAGATTACAAGGGTAAAGGGTATAATACAACAAACACATTATGTCAGGCATCATAATGAGAAAACTTGTTTAAATAGATGAGTTTTGAGGTGCTTTTTGAATGTTGTTATAGTGTCATACTGTCTGATATAGGGGGGGAGAGAGTTCCAAGGTCTGGGAGCAGAACAGCTGAATATACCTTTACGTAAATACACATACCATCTGACATATTCCTGGTAATTACATACTGACATCCCGTTTTCGCACGTTAATGCATACACTTTCAACTTTTTTTGTCCAAAAGTTTTACAAAAGTAAGATATTCGACAGGATTTCACAAGGACTTGTTTATGCGTTCTCACAGGAGGGTCGAAATATTTTGAGTGCTGCAGGGCTCCATTCTCACAAACAAACCAAAAAAAAAAAGCTAGTAGCTTATCCCCCATTGTGCTCTGCTGCTACCCTCACAAAAAATCCTTTCAGGTTAGAGATGCTACGATGCTGCCCAACGGACTATTCCACCTCTTGATAAGAATGCCACTCCATTAAGGAATGCTATTGACTCAGTTCAAAGTCTGTTTGTAGCAGCAAGACAGGCGTGCTCGTTCCATCTCAATAACCAATAAGGCAAACACATTGAATGAGGGAACATAGAGCTTCACCAGGTTGCGCCCCTTCACAGTGAATTATCTTCGTACCCTTCTACCCTTGTGTTACGGCACTCCCCAGTCCTGTGCTGAATCACAACTATGCTGTATACATTGTATAACTTAAATCACAGGGAGATTGTATAGAAAAAATAACTCAAAACTCAAAACTTGTATCTATGCAACATACAATTGAATATGTGTATCTATTTTCCCTGTTATTTTGATACTCAGTGGGAGGTATTAGTAAGACATCATACAAGCTGAGGTGGTTACATTTAACCTCCTGTTGTGAACATTTAATTGCACTAGATCAATCTTGTTCAATTTTTTAAAAAATGTCATTACCATGGATGTTAATTATCAGTCTAGGGCATGTAGATACTATTGTGTTCAATATAATTTAACCTGCAAAGGGGACGGAGGCGCTGTAATAATTGGAAGAGACTGGGGTTGGCTGGGAGGATGTGTTGGTTGAGCCCCTCAGCCTGGGAGTGACAGAAGTTGATAGGAGGCATCCTCCTAAGATTTCTGTATCAGGCACAGGGAAAGAGATAGAGAGAGAGCCATGTGATATCAGCACATGATGCCTGAGTGACAGTTCCTCTCTGGATGTCGTTCAGTTTTTCGCCTACTAAACAAGATTAAAATGTGTGACTGTGCATTTTCCTCTGAAATGCACCTCCAGCTTCCCTGCATACACATAGTGAGAGTGTATTCTAACCAACTCAACGACCCCCTCTCTCTCTTCTTTTTTTTTTCTTTCTTTCTTTCTTTCTTTCTTTCTTTCTTTCTTTCTTTCTTTCTTTCTCTTCCCTCTGTGTGTGTGTGTGTCTCTCTCTCTCTATTATTTCTTTCCTTATTTTTTCTCTCTCTTTCTGTCTGTCTGTACGTCACAGAACTACTCCGTCTTAGACGTGGGGCCTCCACCCAGTGTCATCACGCTCAATAACTCCATGTATTGGCAGGAGTTTGAGGACGCCTGCGTCTACGAGTGCCTGGACGGGAAAGATTGCCAGAGTTTCTTCTGCTGCTACGAGGAGTGTAAGGGAGGAGCGTGGCGAAAAGGACGTATCCACATAGATATACAAGAACTAGACGCGTACTCGCGCGTCTTTTTCCCCACCTCCTTCCTGCTGTTCAACATTGTCTACTGGGTGGGTTATCTATACCTTTAGCAATGAGAGAGGAGCTGGAATGGACAAGGGACATGTTATTGGGGTGGGGGGAAACTGAGACTGACAAAAGGTAACACTACAAGAGCTCTTTTTGGTTTCCCCTTATAAAACTATTTCCCGGAGGTGGTAACCCCCAGAAACTTAGTCAAGAGAGGAGCTTTCCGGTTTTACCCGAAAGAAATATATGCCTTGTATTTCAGGTATCAATATACGATACAATATAGAGCCTCGTTTCACTCATTGTTCACTGGACTATCATGGGGCTGCAAGGTTTGGAATTTTCTTTTCCGAGTGGGGATGTTCATGGCGAAGAAGCGAACGTGCCAATTCTTAGAATACACTGGACCTTGTCACCCAGCCCTCAGTCAAAACCAGGTAGTTCAAGTTTTTAGGACTTTTAAAACCATCCTTAGTGCCTTCCTCGGGAGGGGTAGTTTCTACATTAGACTGGCAGGATCAGATGAGACAGTGTCTGGTTTTGACTGATTGCTGTTGCAGCCATTTAAAAGTTTAGTCCTGGGTTTCTGCCTACACCATTTATTGTTATAATTACAGATCGAACTTACAGTAAGGTAATTTCATTGCATGCGCAATTTTCCAAATTAATTATGACACTAAGGCTTACTGTATGGACAATGCTGATTGACTATTTGAAACAAAATAACACACGATCGTTTTACAATTTTTCCATTAAAACATATGAACAGAATTGTTTGGCTTTTGCAAAGTGTTGCTACTTGTTCATGGTACCCTATCATATCTACATGTTCCCCAGCTAAAATATTCTTCCAGGGCACTTGAAGCACATAAGTAAAAATGTATTAGGCAAAAGTATATGTTTCTCATTAACTGAGAAATGGGTTATTTTTCCCAACTTATGCTGCTTGTATATTGTTTTTGCCAGCAATTTGCTGTCAAGAACGGAAGCTCTGCTTTTGATGTAGCAAGAGGTTTATATAACTATATAAAATCTTTATTATATCAACAATCCTGATAACAACCTCATAGTTCTGTGTTCTGTTTTTGAATCCAACAAATGAAACACCCTAATGAGAATATGGCAGCTTTATTTTATTTAACAATTTGTTTTCATCAACTTTTGTTGGATTTTTAGATATTTGTTGAATACTATACAAAGAAGTATTCAATTCCTTTTGTTAAAATGTGTTTTCATTACTATGCGAAGGAATTGCATTTAATTACATATTTTCATCAATATGGAGGGATGTGATAAGATCAATATGAATACCAAAAATTTTAAAGAATACATTGGTCTAGCTCTGTGAGGAAAACATAGTCACAAAATTTAATTTGAACATCTATTAGTGGTTAACAATCAATGATATATTTTTTAAGTTCATAATTTTTTTAGACATGTTAAACCAAAAGATCATAGCCCCCACATAAAAAAAGAAAAACTCACTTTGGGCGGCATACATGTAAAGAGGCCGCTCCGTATACTTTTCGTCATGCTTCATGTTGTGTTTTCTCTGCATTAAAAGTACATGTTTGTGTTGGTGGCTATTGACTTGCCTTAGGGTAGCATGCACACAGCTCTGGTAAAAAAGATTACTAGTATTGGTTGGATGGAATAGGTTGCCTCAGAACAACCTCCATCCAAACCATATACTTCATTTACTAATCTTAGCTGTGGGCTGTTTACTTGAGTTGATTGTTTTTGATAGTCCTTATCCATATGTTTTTTGTTATCATATTATTATTTCGTGTGCTAGATATTTCACAACTTTCACAACTTGTCTCTAGATTTGCCTTGTCCTGTGGGCTCTGCACATTTGCAACATCCACCCTGAAGGACTTTTTTTTAAATATGATTTTGAACTGTTTCCTTACGCAGCGTAGTGCTTGATCAAAACCACTGTGGTGGAAGGCAATTATCTTATCGCTGTTCAATCGCCATTTGTGTGTTTTGAGGCGACATGAACAATTGATATCGACAGAATACCCCGAAATCATGTCTTTTTGTTTTCAAGAAACTGTCAAATAAATGACTTTTTTGATGCCTTTTACACACTGTAGAATAGATTTAGTATGAGTTTCAAAAAGGTGGTGTCAGCTGTTTGCTGAGGTCTGTCTCGTGCAATGTTTTGGCCATAGTGAGCTCGTCGAAGATGTGATGTAAATTGCAGCCCAGTCAACTCTGCCTCTCACGTTTTGAATAGCTTGTGTCTATAGTTTCTATAGGGCTGTCAGGTTTTACTGTTAGAGCTTCATGCTTTTTGGATCATCACTTGATTGCATAGCTATTGTGTTTTGAAAACACAACTGTATTGACACTGTGGTGTAGACTTGATGTGTTGATTTACCTCTTTGTAGTTTATTCCCTTTTCTGAGAGAGGAAAAGACTAAATCATACAACTGGATTAAGAATAATTAACTAATGTACCATGTGATATTTGAGACAGAAAGCTGAAGTGTCCCAACCAACTGTTTTAGGCAATAACTATACAATACAATCAATACAAATATTCACTTATTCAATGTATACATTCCAGCTGTGTTGAATCTGTCTTTCTATACACGAATAGCCTTGAAAGTTTTAACGCTCGCTTGCAACTTGAAATTTCATGGAAAAACTCAACTCAACTTTTTGTTCTAGGACTTACAGCATACTGAGAGGGTATTCTGAGTGGTGCTATACAATGCAGCTTTTTATTAACACTTTGGAATAATAGTTAATGTATATACATTTGTATGATACAGCCAGTTTCACCAGGTTACACATACTTTCACCTCTTCAAAATTACCTGCAAACATTTTTAATTGATAGGTTTTATTTTACCTGAAGAATATAAGATTAATTTCATATTTTCCAAATTAATTTTATATATTATAAAATAAGGAGAAATCATATCTAAATAAGGTTATTGTATAACAATAGCAATGTTTGAGATAACCAACTTGTTGAAGGGATATCTTCTCTTTGAAAGGTTGCTACAACATGTGGGACAGGGAAAATTATGAAAAATGCAAGTGACCTTTGTAAGTGAGTCCCTTTGTCATTTCACTCTAGCGAAACCACTTAGCTACTTGGTAACAATCATACTGTGTGTCTGCAGGAATCAGGGTCACCATTTCCAAATGGATAGCGATGTACATTAAAGTGTTGTAACTCTACTGGAATACTGTATAACTATTGGATTACCGTATGTTTCTACTATTGTTTAATCATACTGTACAGTGTTCAGAAAAAATGTGTATGCTTTTTTGTCTCAAACCGATTTTTATCACATGGATTATTATTTCACTTTTTCAACATGTGTGAACCTACTATTAGTATGATTTATGTAACGAGGAGTAATATTGATTTAATTAAATGCACATAGAACAGCGCTCAACTTTCAGAATTGGTACTACTGTGGGAATTAAGCCAAAGAAGATTCATTCTGTTTTATCTGATAGAGGGCCTGTTGTAAAAGCAAGTATGTTGTTTTTGAATAAATACTACAAGTTATGACTTCAGTTTGATGTTACTAGTGCAGTACAGTATAAGCTGTATTCAGTATGTAAGAAGTATGTGGGGGAAAAAGCTCTTTGAGTGGCAGTACCTAGTTAAAATAGGAGATGGACAGTTAATGTCAGTACATTTTTGTTGAAGATTTTTCAATGCCATGTTTAACATTATTTGCTGTTGGTAGACATTAGTATACTTTTTGGATTGTTATATTAAGGATTTGGAATGGTTTGCAAATTAAATAGAGTTCCATCCTTTTGTACACAACCTCCAACTCACTGCAACATGGAAGATAACATCACATTTGACAGAATCTGAACAATTCACCTGATCTCCGCATTCACCATTATCACTCCAGAATATATCTTAACTGTTCTGTCTTTTCATAGAAGTTACTTTAATGTGTAACATGCATTTCAATGGTTTGTACTATTTGTACATAATTGGGTTAGTGCTCTTCAGCAGTCTTCTGTCCTGTAGACTGGGTGGTTTTGGTGGTATCTCTCTTTTGACTTTAGTGCTCACTGTCCGATTCTACAACCCCACCACCCCCCTCCCAATACAGCTTTTTTCATACCTGCGGTGATTTTTATATCTGAAATGTGCAGTAAGATATATATCATATAATATCAAATTTTGCACTTTATAAGTGTTTACTTTAAGTGTATTTACTATTTACAAGAAATTAAAGGTATTTTACAAGTAGAACTCAATGGCTTATTGCAACATTTTTCTGGCCAAATTGTGTTGACTGGAAGATCTATTTGTATGAAAACGTACAAAGTAATTTTGGCGTAATTTGACTACGTAGGAAACAGACACAGAGTGTGCCACACTGAGCATCTTAGACATAGCAAGGCCTAGTAACTGTCCCTGACACCACCATTATCTGCAGAGATTATGGAAGCCAGGCACCTTTTGTTTTGATTAATAACAAATCCCTCTATTGGAAATTATGTGCCTCAGTAAGATCAAAACAAATGTTTTCTTTCTTCAAATTCTATTTGTAAATTACACAAACCCAATAAATCTAACTCAAGTAGATTGTAATAAGATTTAGGAAAATAACCCTTCTAAAAAATATCAAGTCATCTGTGCTCTCGGGTAATCGTCATATTACTTTAAATGTATTCTTTCCTACCACAGTGAGAAAATGTTTTACTGTTTCTGTTGTCCCTGGTCGTTTGTTAAGAGACATTCTGCCTTTTTGATTTTATAATGTTACAGTATGTGTAGTTCATATATCCCAGCTTATTCTCTCTATCTGTCCTTGTCTTTTGAATAGTTTTAATAATTAGATAACCAGATAGAACTCTACATTCAGATTGGGTACAACATTACATGGTGTCAGAATCACTGAAACAATAATCGCTCATTCATCGATCAGCATTGTCTTGTTCCTTCTGCTACCCTGCCAGCTCTGCTTCCCTATCTGTTTGTTGCTATGGTAACTAGGCACATAATGAAGCGAAACAAAACGATGTGCTGACTTAGTTGAGGCTGTGTCGAGATTACCAACCTTTCCACTTTTGTTTTCATCTAAAATACTTACACTAAAAGGTCCAAGTGGACACAAACAATATCTGAGAGGACCTGGTCAAAACAAACAGATGAGTCTTTTGGTAGATTAATTTAAAAAGCTCAATAAATTATCCCAAACCTGAAATCCTATATTTTTTACATCGACAAACATACATCGTCAGAATGAGAAGATTTCTCTGTAATTATTTACACATTTTCCAGATCCTATATGAAATAATATTTCATACATTGACAGGCTCAAAACAGGAAGATACAAAATTGATTGGTCCTCATTCAACACCTTTAACAACCTGCAGCAAGTCAAAGTTCTCTGCCAAAAAAAAAAAGGTTTTCTCACCTGTACAACATTTTTAATATTGATGCAAATGACCCACATCCTGGGAGTCCAAGTTATGAAATGGATGTCTCCAGGCTACCTTAATGTAGGATATATGAGAGATCATATTTGATGTAAAAGAAATTAAAAATTAATAAAAGGTTCTTCTTCACCACTGTGAACGCAGTCATTCATGTGGGAACCTGAACTCCTAAGTGAAATGAAATAAACCCCTTGAGCCCACCAACCCCCTGCGTTTTATGTGATCTCATAAACATATTAGTAGGACATAGTAGTACACTCCCAGTGACTTTGAATGTTTGCCTCAGTGAGCCAATGAACGTCTTTCTTTTCTTTTCTTTTCTTTTATGTCAAATACGAGGTATCCTAAAGCTAAAGCTCCCTGTGACCCCATGCATATGGGCATCCATATTTTACTAACGTGGGCATCCTACTGACTGGACTGTAAAATGAAAGATTTATAAGTATCCTTGCCTTTTTTATGGCACACTCTTGAACCCAATTTTTATGACACATCATCAAATTTTGTGAAAGTGCCTTTCCTTCAAAGCGTAACGCCTGGCTTTGCTGATATGGAGCCAGAGGCTGTTAAAACCGACTCAAATAGTTTGATAAGGAATTGGTCAGTCCAAATGAATGCTCTTCGATTAATGTTTAAAAATAATAATAATAATAATAATAATAATAATAATAATAATAATAATAATAATAATAAAACGTCTGTTTCACTTAGCATAAGGTATTGCACAGTCAGAGTCTGTCTAGATGAATAAGGATGCTTTGGCATTAATGATCTGCTAATGTTCTGTTTCTAGAAGGAGGACCAAGGTTCGATCGATACTGTCAGCGTTAACATAGCTGAACATTGCGCTAGCATATTAAATACTATCTGAAAAGTGATGTAAATTGAATGAGCAGGTTGACAAAATCTGTGACCTTTCAATTTATTTTTGACTAAGTAATTCCTCCACTTTATTTCTATAATTGTTATCATTATTCAAATTTGTTTAAATGCCTCAAGTGACAGCTTGCATGTGCATTCTAAGATGCCTGTACAATCATATTTCATAAAGACAGGACAAGTATTTTTCTTAGGGAAATATCATTAAGTGCGTCAGACGACTATGTCACTGTTCTTACTGCTTTGTTGCTCACTCCTTTCAACTTATTCCACTTGCTGCTCAAGTACTTTTACAGTATTTGGCAGTAAGTGGAAAGTGTCTTATGTCACTCTCAGTAATGGAAGGGCACTGTTCTCAATTTGTGTTTGGGTCATACTGTTGCCACAGCAACTGAGGTTGGAAGTTTCTTTTTTTTTTCTCCTTTTAACTAGCTACACAGTCTTGGCAATTATCTTTCACAAACTTTAGTTCAACAAGCCTTTTAAAATTGCTTTTGATAGCATTATTTGTCAGCTGTCTTCTGTGAGCTATCAATAACTTCTGAGTGTCGGAGAACACAGGAGAAAGGGCTGTATCTTGCATTTGCTCACAATCCCCGCAACCTGAGCCTTTTTCGTTTCATTCTGTGTTCAATATTCTACTTTTGGCAGAAGGAATAAAATGGCAGCTTCTCTGATTCTGAGTCCCATCAAGTTCTCAGGACACTTCAGCAGAGACATATCAGCATTGTCAGCATTGTCTCCTCATGCTGAGAACGTTATTTAAAAAGGTGGCATACATTTTAAACTGGCCCACCCAGACCTTTAACAGAAAGTGTCTATGAGGTACCTTTTGACTGTCAGTGTACGGATCCATGGGTTTGTAGCAATGGCAGCAAGAAATTAGAAAAGGACTGGACAGGGAACTGGTTCTTTCAAGTGTACCACATTCAGCCTTATTCAGCAGAAACTCTCATCCATTAGTAAATACTTGCCATCTCTTTTTTCATGTCTAGTTTTAGTTTGTCTTCACGCCCAGCACTGATTCGACCTAACTTAACACCCGTTTCTTGTTTTGTCGTATACCTAATGGCACTATTTTGTTCATGGAACTGTTTCCTCAAATAATACTTTCCCTACAAGTTTCAATGAAAGCCGATTCTGTAAAGGGCCCACTGCACAGTGTAGAGATAGCAGAGATAGCAGTTTTTTATCAACTTGAAATATTTATCTTTACTGACTTTGGAAACCACTGCATCGTATTAAGCGTGCAATCACAATCATAATTTCCTAACCTGAACCCATAGCCTTTTCCTTTTCTGTACACGATCCCCCAGATAGAAAATCCAATTAGGCACTTGCAACACCAGCCTCGTTTCTCATTACTGCAATCATCTGGTACATGTTCATGAACAATAAGCTGTAGTGACTGTGATATGTTTTGGCCACAGATATGCAAATGTGCTATTATTGGGAATGGAAAGTGTGACAAAGAAAGTAAGTTTTCATCGGTCGGATCTCAACGCGGTACACAAGAGAGGCACTGTAATTCATACCCTGTCCACCTTGTGAATATTTCAGTTAAAGAGTTACCTTTACAGACTTTGGAAACCCTTCGGGTTAAATTTGTGTAAGAAAGCACAGTCTTCCGCCATGTTCTTTCTGTAAGATCAGGTTGTAAGGTTATATTCATTCAAAGACGCAATTACACTGACAAAGGCTTACCACAGATGTGTATGCCAATGGACTCTTCCTTGAGTGAAAGATGCAAAATACACAGCCAGTCACACTCAGAGTTTAGGCACATCTCTACACACAACACAAGGTCCTGAGGTGATGAAGGACAAGTCTTCTTTTGTTCTTGGACTAGGTACAGTAAATTGTACAATAACCTTTTTAAGAAAATATTTATAAAATTTCGAGTTTAATATTTGTGGTCACCATTTCCCAAAGGACATGTACTCATAGTACAGAAAATGTATTTTAACTGGCCTTGCTTTCCCCCCCTTGATAATGTTGGTTTGTAATTTTCTGACACACGTCAATAAAGCTTTAATATGCAAAGCACACATCCATATTTTAGAACCTAGGATGCCGATCTCTGGGTTCCAACAGAGATTCATTGCAATTATTCCTCAAGGTACATCACTGGATCAATATTTCATGTAAAATACCTATGCTATGGGTGCTGTACTGTATGCTTTCATAGATTTTACAGCACATTCAGACATTAAATGGACTTTAATAGCACATCAATAATATATTGGAAGTACATTTGGAGAATTCAATAAATGGAACAAACAGTGGGCTTTGAGAAACATAATTCATATTATTTTCATCTGAGCCTGCAAAATCTTTAACATACAGTAAATTGCCAAGCCCAAGTCTAAGTATCTGAATAATCTCCCATCTTTTAACAATATTCTCGCTTGTATCCTTGTATTTGGAGTCTATTGGGAAAATCTTATTCTTCAAATTGAATTTAAAGAAAATGATTGACAAAATTTTAAATGTCAGCATTTAAACTGTCAACAATGAAAATCTGACCCCTTTAACCTTTCCTTGTTTTTTTTTGTTTTTTTTACTTTTCTTATGAATACCTTGAAATTAGAGGAAACCCAGATTTTGATCAAGGGGCATTGAAGCACTGATGATTTTTCTGGCAAAGGTCAAATGGTATCTAACAGCAGCAAAACCTGACAGTGATAAATGAATTATATGTGTGTCTCTCAATTTTAGAAAAGCTAGTCCTTATAGAACAGTGTCCAAGGGTAAGATGTAGACATTAGGTCAAAGAATAAATATGTATCCCACACGCATAGAATATCCTCCAAAGCTCTCAACTCCTCTCCTTAATTACAAAGTGTAAAACACATTTAATTCCACCTTAATTAATTTGGCATTTGTCATTAGATAAATTTGGCATTTGTCATTAGATAAAGAAAATAAAGTAAAAAAATAATTGCCACCTTCACATGCAATGACTACGACAGCTTACATTTTAAATAAGCTGCAGGGACAGTTCCATACATAATCTTTGGTACGTGATTATCCATTTTATATTGTATTTTCCAAAAACTATTTTTAAATCCGCAATAAGACCTAAGATATATTGGAAGATGGTGGCATTTAAATAGAAATTAAGACAGTCGAGGCTTTCATCATATAATCTTTTTAGTAAATCAATATGTGCTCACCAAAAAGCAGCAGTATGGGGAAAAATGTTTATCTGTATTCGTACCATACACTGCCTAAATACATCGACTCATCCACCACTCTCTTTCAAAAATACCGGAAACAATCACACATGCCTGTCCTTTCATCTTGATTGTTAGCGTCTGTTCAGTGAGAGGCTGTCAGCAGATGGAACATATGGTGAATTAGGTGTGACTTCAACCAGAATTAAAGTTAGACGTATAAGAGCTGTTTGTAGTCCCTTTTGTTTTTAGTGTAGTGCATTAAAGGATTATGGAGGGCGTATGTTGCATAAATGTAGTGACATTACATATGGATTGGAGACTTGAGCTCTGACAACTCCCAATGATGTAAAAAATTCCACGTCTGGAAGTTTTTGAGATCATGCAATGACCCTTAAATGTTGAGGCAGCTGCTGTTTCCCAGACAGTATGACAAACTGTGCACAGGTAGAAAGATACAAAATCTCATTGAGCTTGCATTTAGATTACTTAATACTATTTTAAACCCAGAAGTCAATAACAACAATAAAGTCTGTGAAAGATATGAATGACCTCCTTGAGTCTGAAAGTGAAGCCTCTCTCTCTGTACCCATAATGTTATATATTATCCAAAACCTACGTGTAGTTGATTTTGGGGCATTGTGTTTTCTGTTAATGGTGGTAGATGTCAGCCCACTACTGTTGCCTTGGTATCTTTAGGGAATCAGCATGTCGGTCACTGAGCTGTTTTCTCAGTGATCTGGTCGGGAAGCACAGGCCTTTATCAGAGTCACAAAGCGCTGTCTGGCCAAGCTGCAGGCTAAATGACTACCCAGGGTTCCTCTGGATCTGCTCCAGCTGCTTCTAAATGTCAGCAGTAATTCACAGAACACACAGCAGTAGCAATATAACTGAAAACAACATTGAATGTGACGTGATTCATTTCTATTTTTTTAACTGTAACAAATTAGTGACATTTAGTAGTCTTGT
Source organism: Galaxias olidus (assembly GCA_026901105.3). Taxonomy (NCBI): domain Eukaryota; kingdom Metazoa; phylum Chordata; class Actinopteri; order Galaxiiformes; family Galaxiidae; genus Galaxias; species Galaxias olidus. Next base: position 524,871 of record JAPMUY010009319.1, read on the forward strand.
TGTAGTGTAACAAACATTTATATATGTATTTGTTTAGTGCGAATGAGTGTCATCAATATGAAGCCAAATATGAGTTCAAATAGGTTTTCATGAAGCTCGTCTTTCCTTTTAACGCGGCTATACCGCGTAGTACTGTGGGTGTACTTTTCTACACTACATTTTGTAACATTGTAAGTGTAAGTTGGCACACAGCACAAGCAGTGCAACATAATCTTAGATATACCAACTGAACATAAATCCGACAGAGCCATCTGCGTTGTTAGGTACAGTCGGCCTAGAGGCTAAGTGGTTGCAGAGGACATCAACCAAGTAAGTCAATTTGATGTTCTTTGATTGCCTGTGTGCAGAATACAGTCCAGGTTACACATACAGTATGCCCAGCCCTCCATGTAACAGCACTTTAAAAAGCTAATATCACTCAGTTATATATGACAGAATAATACCGGAGAGTTATTATTGCCTAATGTGACTAGAGGTTGAAATAAATAAATAACAAAAGGCAAGTAAAATCAAATCCAAGTGCTGAATACATGTTTTATTGCTCATATTGATCATCACTGTCTGGCAGTTTCTTCAGTTTGAAATGGGACAGTTGGCAATACAATTATACGTTGGTTATTTTGTAGCTAAACAATGAATGGGCCATAACAACTGTACTGCTATATATATACAGTATATAGAAGACTTAATAAAGTCAACTATTATGTCTTAATCAAATTCACCATTTTTATTTTGTAGTTATGGGCATGCCTTAGTCAGATTAATCATGTTATAATTGGCCTTCATACTATTTCAAAACCAAAATAAACCTTGTTGATCAAAATAAACAACAACAAATCAACCATAAATACAAGATTACATATTGATATGTTGGGATGCAATTTGCTCTTAACATACTACATCTCTATAATGTAAATGTTAATCAGTGTTTTACGTTTTTACATTTGATTTCCTACATATTTACTTTTTGTCCTCGTCTAAAAATATATTATGTGGAATAGATATTTGGGCATACTGTATGAAACAAAATACTTAAAAGTAGGCATATTATAATGCATCCCTTTCCGTGAGTATTAGTGAACGGCATAAACATTTGTGTATGTGCCATGTTATGAGCTTCATAATGGTGATGCTGTTTTTGTGAAACCTACTACACTAAAAACAGTTTGTGAAACCTACTACATTAAAACCAGTTTGTGAAACCAGAAATATGGACAGAGATTGGTGATTGGCAACCCAACCACTGATAAAGATTGTAATTGTGCTTAGAAGGGGATCCATGGAACAGTTAGCCTGTGCTTACAGACTAGGTAATTGCTTACTTCTATTGGTTTTGGGAACAGACCAGATGGCACCATGGATAGCACTGTACAGAGAAGTCATGAGCTGTGCTTTGATGGACTCATATCCTGGCTGTGCTGTTAACCTGCCCTTGAAAAATGTTTTTACAATCGCTATAGGCAAACCTTGACCTTACCAGCTAAAAAGTGTTTTTTAGGTCAATAAAAACCTTTTCAATGCAAAAAAAAATCTATTTTATTTTCCGCAATCAGCCATGCTTGCTCCGTCTATTATTTGTTTTCCCTTGGTTTAAGGTGCTGTTCCCAACTTCACAACCTATGGCTGTTAAAACTTTCAGAAAAAACTCAAACTTTTGTATGCCTGGTCAACTTTAGGCTTTCCACTGCATCACTCAATTTACTGTAGATGAACACACACAATAAGAAACATGGATCCATAAACACAAACTTATGGGCGTGCTCACACCCACGCACACACACAGAGACACACAACCCCTCACACACACACACACACACACACACACACACACACACACACACACACACACACACACACACACACATTGGCCCCTTTTGGATCTGCACAGCTAAAGAGGTTTACATGTTCCAGCCCAGTCCGATGTGAGTAGCCAGCAGGTAACACATGCCTATCGTACAAGTCATGAGCATCATAGGGAATCCAAGTCTGTGAAAAGAAACAAAATAGAAAAATGCTCGGTGAAGTCGACAATTTAGAAGTAAGCACATCTATATATTTATAAATATAATTACATCAACATTTGTTACTGAAGGCTTTCTGAGTTCAAGACACTTTCCGTTGCCTAACAAATAACATTCTGTTGAACCCATCAGAGCGGTTCATCAATGTAGTTCCATTCAAGACGAAACTAATTAAAATACGTGACATGGCTTCTATCAGGACTCATAAAGAGCTGCCCTTGTCTGCATACAGTAAGCCAAGCTCTTCAAACCGTAATTATCGTAAACACACACGTCGGGCACACGCACGAACGCACACACACACACAATCAGACACACATTGTGCCTACTTCTGTACTTAAGCAGCTTTCCGGGTCCATTGAGCCAGCTCTCAGTGAGTGACAAGTGGAAAGTCCTTTATCAGTTTGATTGTACAACCTCACTCTGGAACAGGCATTACCATTGTAATTACAACCGAGTTGGCTAATCTCTTTCATTTGATCAGTTGGCCAAGTAGGTTTGATCGCACACTGAAATGCCTCTTCATTTCACAGAGTAAACTAGTAAGGAACTGAGAAGCTAAGTGCACTTGCAACATGCGCACTCACATTAACATTTGTGAGATTGATTTAAGAGAAAATTTAAATTTCATGGCATTTCGGAAGCAGCTAGACCAACCGAGTCCAAACTGCCTCTTGGTCTCAGCTGGTCGGAACACAAGCTGATGGTAGAGGTTCTCATCGTCATCTTTTTTTTCTCTCTCTCTCTCCCTCTCTCTCTCTCTCTCTCTCTGCTTCCATTCTCTCTCTTCAAGCATGTGCGGCGCAAATATGGATTTGGTAAGTTGGTCCACATCGGCCTGTTATTTGACAAGTCGAGTGAAATGGAGCCCATAGCTGTGTAGACTGTTCCGGAGTGCCCTTCCTATGATAAAGCCATGGGGGGGGGGGGGGGGTTGTTTTAAGAGCTGTCTATGTAAAGAGCGCGAACCTGCCAAATCCACTTGGCCTGAGTACACACAGTGGACAGATAGCCGGGTCATTTGAATGCACAGCGGGGCCGGGGAGTCAGCTCAGCCGAGATTAGCTAGTTTAGTACTGCAATCTATCATTCACCAAGAATTAGAGGGGGGCTGGGGGCTGGGGGCTGGGGGCTGGGGGCTGGGGGCTGGGGGCTGGGAGCTGGGGCAGGGATAGAAAGACAGAACCCACATAGGGGCAAACTAAGTTTTGACTGAGTCATCTAAGTGAGTTCCCTGAAATTCTAAAGGTGAGCTGAAAGTCTAAAGGTAAACCTGTCACAACAACGGTAACCCGACAGAAAGCTCTTACAGGCCTATTAGTATTGAATATATACAGTATAAATCGGTTCAGCATTTCCCAGCTGAGCTTGTTTATTTTAAATATATTTTATTCGATTTGACTTTTATAGTGCCATTCAATCACTTTTAAAGTGTTAAACTAATATATAGAGTTACTTCTCAACTTTTTCTGTAGACTTGTCAAACTCCACTCTATACACCAGGGTAAAGTGAAACGGGTTTATCCCTTAAGTCGTGAACAACAGCAGTGCAGCGGTTTGTTTGCTGTGAATGACATGGCTAGGAGCGTCAAGCAGAAATCCTCGTCGGCCTTCGAATTCCTCCACTGGACTCGTTGCGGTACAGCTCTGAGATAAGCCAGTGGAGTAGTGAACGCCGTCACGCGGTGTCGGCCTGTGATTGGATCGCAAGCCATATTAACCAATCTGCTGTCTCTCCATGCACCTGGCTGGATGCATGAAGCAGGTGCCCGCTGTGCCTGCAGTCGCTGTGTGCAGAAGCCAGACAGCCAACCAGACAGCCAGACACAGTCTAGAGGGGGGTGGGAACAGTGCATAACCACTGTGAGTACAGGTGACCTGGATAGATTCGTCAAAGGACCTGCTGGCTGTATTGCGAGCTCCATCAATTATTGCGGAGGATGAAAATCTTTAGATTACACATTTAGACATGATGTTAAATAAAAACATGTCATTAGTACAAAAATTCCTGGCCACAAACCTTCTCACATGACATGATACACTCAAAGGGTAAAATGTTGCCGATTGATTATTTAGATTGCAAAGACAAGGCGCTAACCAAGACGACCGATAGAGAAGACGACGTCCTGTGCTTGTATATGGAAGAGAAGGACACCTTGAGACCTACGCAATATACCGAGACATTTTAACAATAAGCACAGTCATCCACCTCCATCCACCTGACAGTTAAAAACAACTAGCTGGAGAGTATGTCCTCTGAGGCGACAGCAGTGGCTGAACACCTGAACTTATGCCGGAATGGGGGGGTTGGCGTGGACAATAAGTAAATGACATATTCATAACAAGTGCAGAGTTGAAGCATTTCCCTAAGTGATGTTATTCATCATCAAATGCGAGTCATCCGTCATAGGTTCATCAATGAAGCCATGCCAAGCTCCAGATGGTTTGTCACTTGGACTTCCACCATGTCCTGTATGGACACATGGCGCCAGGGAGGGCCAGATAAATCTTGGCCGCCTAACTTTGAGGCTTATAAACCAGGGGACGGAGCTCGTCTGGCACCCTTTACTAGTGTTGGCCAAAACCAAAGAGACTTGTATGTGTATATCTAACCACTAGTCAAATCTGGGTCGTAGATCACGAGAATATGGCAAAAATATGGCAAAAGAGTTGTACGATTTGTGAGAAAATATATAAATGCAGGCTGTCCACGAAACCACTGAAATTCAGAAGGCATCGGGCACTTCGATAAGAGATCAGAAGTGGATAAGATTAGAAAAATAATTTTCAGACAAACGGTATCATGGGGCTCCTGTCTCCTCCAGCCTCCATTAAAGATGGTCCCCGTAAGAAGAAGACAATGGCCTCAGACCTTTTGCAATTAACAGCCCTCCGCTCATTTGGAATGTTTCATTTCCTGTAGTCTGCAGCCATTTAGCGGCTCCTCCGCTGTTAAGTCTTTTCTCGGCTCTCCACCACCCCCCTATCGTTCCCTTATATAAGGCCTGCTGAATCAGAGGCCTTTTAAAGACCCATTTAGAAATGACCTTTGGAGAGAGCCTCGTTCATAGAGTCTTCTGTGGAACCTGAGGAAAGTGTACGGAAAGTTCACAAGTCTTAAGGGATATGCATGCGTGCGTGTTTGGGTGGCGTGTGTTTGTATCTCTCTTTCTGTGTGTGTATGTGTGTGTGTGTGTGTGTGTGTGTGTGTGTGTGTGTGTGTGTGTGTGTGTGTGTGTGTGTGTGTGTGTGTGTGTGTGTGTGTGTGTGCGTGTGTGTGTGTGTGTGTGGGAGCGTGCACATTATTTTATGCATTCTCATGCTCCCACAATGAAAAACGTTTTAAAATTCTGTTTGATTTGCATAAGGAAAGGTCACAGTAACTAATTCCAGGAGAGTAGTTAGGCTAATGAATAATGATTTAGATATGTCGTGTGCATTTAAATGGTAATAGACTCAAACTTTTGGAGCCGTCCTTTGACACCAGTCACAAAGGTCAAACGATTAGCATAAAGCCTTTACACAACAACGGCTTGAGCTGGAGCAAATATACCATGTGACCTCTAACAGGAATGACTCAACAACTGAATATTTACCAAGAATGGGGAAGATGTGACAAAAGGAGTGACCCGGAGTCCATTTGGTGATCACTGTGTTGGACAGACGTCCAGAGTACTTCATGATTTAACATTTGGCCTTTTTTATGTAAAGCTTATTATCTACAGTACCTATCCCAATCCCCAGGTTCAGGGAGCTTTTAAATAGATTTCAGCACGTTCTAGTCTGTAGTGTGGCTAGGACAGACACCCGTTTAGGGGTTATTTTTAACGGAAGATAGCGTGAAAGTGAGAGAAAGCGATTAATTCTAAATAAGCTTTTGACAGATCTGAGAAAATGCTCAAGAAAAAGAAGTGTGACAACAGTGTGAAATAGCAAAGAACGTAACGTAACATTGTGTTGGCAAGAATAGGCACATGGCTCTATGCAGAGACAGCCCCTCTCATCCTCAGACACTCACACTCCAGCAGTAAAAAGCAGACACAGACCTCTGAACACCAGCTCTGCCACAAGCAATCGCTTTGTGCGGGAGACCCAGATTGGGCCACCAGAAGTTGCCCAATCATTGTTCCAAAGCACTTCTAGCTTAGCATTTAGATTTCAGAGCATTGCATTGCGGTGGAGAATAATTTTGTATTACAATAGATAATGCGCTTTTTGTCATACCTTACTAAAGCCTGCTACTCTGAAAGAAGAATGTAATTGAATGGTGCTAATGATTGTGTTAAAGTCAACGAGGCCAATTGTAATTGCCATTGATCTGAACGCCAAGGTGAGCAAATAGGCCCCCTTTCAGCCAGACCCCTCTCACACTCATCCTTTTTAATTTTTGCATGACGGGAAAGGGGTACTCCCAGCCAGCATACACACAATGGGAACCAAAACAGCCAGGCTAAAAATAGACGAGGAAAAGTGGGTCACTCTCATTCGCTATTATGGCGTCTTAATCACAGCATAGGGCCGATAGCCATTGTGTGCTCTGCTGCCAGATGATCAGGCATTACGGTTAAGTGGTGCCATCATTGAGATGATTCTTCTTAGTCAACTAACCCCTCTCCCAAAGGCCAAAGTATCAATGGTTAACAAGCATGTAACCCCGCAGGAGTTTTTCTGTCTGAGTTGGCAGTGTCGCCTGTTCGAGAGGGTGAGACAGGCGGAGACGAAGAAGTGAGAGACTCAGCTGGTTACTGTGCATTTGAAATCCACTTAGGGATTTTGCTGTGCTGAGCCATTAGGTACAGTGGAATAAGTGGTCGCTAGTACAGCGTGCTCCCATTGGGATTTCTTTATTCACAGCTAATATACATTGATGAGTGCCATATCAGATTATCAGGTTATTGCATGCTACATAACCAGAGTGACCGTGATGTCTGAATTGTAACTCTAGAGCTTATGGGCCATAGAACTGCAGTACAGTCGAACCAACTGTTACTTTATTTTGCGTCTTCTTCTGTCTTCTTTTTTCAGGAAGTATTCACATTTTACAATTCTTTTTACTGTAAGTGCTTCATTAGATGATATTATTGTCCACTTTTGTGGTATATTCTTTTTAGTCCCTGTCAATGGTACATGATCCTTTACAGTGAGAATGGCGCCTACAGTCTTTAAGCTCTTATCATATGAAGGCAGGCCACCCACTTAGGTCACCTCTAGACAGGTGAAACCCTTTTTTTGCTGAGTAATGCATTTCAGCCAGAATGCACAGCATGACGAGACAAAGGGCACAGGAAGGAACGGCCCAACAATGCTGTGACACAGGCAAGGAGGGAGGTGGTGGTGGTGGTGGGGGGGGGGGGGGGTGGGGGGGGGGGGGTCGAAAGAGTTAACCTTGGCGATATGTAAAAAAAATTCCGATTTTGTTCTGTGATTAAATTATGTTTGACTGGCGCCCTTTTAAAACTACAGATGTAATCTCAACGTCTCTCGTCAGGTGGCACCCCTGGGGACGCGATGACAGAAAAGGCTTTGTCTTTATGAGGAAAAAGGCTCTGGTCGTTGTGACAATGTACGACCCTATGCCATCGATTTGACCAGTGAGTGCCACAACTGGAGTTACTCTAATGACTATATATAGTGGGTGGGAACAGAATTTTTTTTATTTACAATGAAAATTTCTAGAACAAAAAAAATGTATACGGCCATTTAGCTCCGAGAGCTTAGTGGAGAGAAAAAAACGTCATGTTTTGTTCAAGCGGTACTCCAAAGCAACACTCTTTGAAGCTGATTGCTGTCGGGGGCTCTGAGTTTTGATCTCTTGCCAAATGTAAATAGTGCACCTGCAGTCTCCTGTGCACTGGAGCATTGTCCCCGGCACTAGTTCCCCTCCACCACCACCCCCCCACCGGTGGCCCGGCCCGGTCCAGCGCACAGAGCTGGAACCATGAATGGGAATACTAATGCCATCACGTGCTGGCTGAACCCACAGGAGGAGCGCAGGCAGGCAGCACTCCCTTACAGAGGATCGGGATAATGGGTTTTTCTCCCTCTCCCTAAATCAGTTTATATTGTCTTACTTTTTAATGGCATTTTGTTCAGTGGGCCCTGTTCGGTTTGTTCGTTCGTGAGGTAAACCTAGCGGTCCAAGGCAAATGGCCTGGCCCCTGAGAAAGTTTAACAAAAAAAAGTTCTTTCTCTTAGATGTTTTGTGTTTAAATAACAGTCCTCTGGTTTTCTGACTCGTGATCAATCAAAATTCCCTTTTCATTCTGAAGGCGTGGAGTAAGCATATGCTTTGCAACTCAATATAGAGTTTGTGTACGTCCTTTTTTACTGCTAAAGTGAGACACTTTGAAAGACTAGGGTCAAGGGAAGAAGTCGGAATGTAATAGTTGTCGTCGGGTTTAATGAGACAGATTTATTCGACTTTGTAGAAGCTGTTGATAATTTTGACAGGAAAAGCCCAGGGTGAGTTTATGGTGGGGTCGGTAACCTCATTACCGTCTTTCCCACTGGACTGAAGCATGGTCGGAGCTACTCTACTAAAGTCACCTCTGCTCCTGCCCGGTTACAAAAACAAATGAAACAAAAATAAAAAAGACAACCGTAAGAATTTATACACACAGAGAAGAAAGTGAACTGTTACTGTGTTAAACAACACAGTCTACGAGGGAAAAAAAAGACTTACTGCCAGACATCCTTTAAACTGCCCCCCCCCCCCCCCCCCCCCCCTGGGCTACCACATTCACTTTAAATGGCCCTAGCAACCCCTAGCAACAGCTCTCTAAACCAGAGGAAAGACAACACTTGTAAACATGTCTCATCTTGACACCACAGAGGTAGAAAAACCTTCTCCCCATAATAGGATTGGGGTGCGATAGTACACACCTACCTCTGCTTAATTGGTCCCTAAACCTACACTTTGTAAAAGGAGCACCATAGTCTTATGATTGTAGAAGTGTGTTTTGCGTGTGTGTGTGTGTGTATGTATGTGTGTTTTGTGTGTGTGTGTGTGTGTGTGTTCATGTCTGTGTGTCCAGCTATATCTGTGCATGCTGGGGGCAGTGATAAAGTTATGCATTTGATAGCCCTTTCCAAGTTGTCGCTGCCTGACCGTGAAGTCATTTTATGCCAAAGCAATCCACTGGCCCGTATAAAAATAACCGAGCGTGACATAAACCCTGCAGGGAATAGAATTAAAGTATAGCATAAGTGTAGCATACATACATGCATACACACACACACACACACACACACACACACACACACACACACACACACACACACATGCATGTCTCTCCAAGCCCTCCCCAGGTACAGGGCTACAGGGAGAACAGAGGGACACCAGTCACGGAAGAGGCCTTTAGAGATTTGTGTGTGCTTTGGCTTACCGCTGAGCTATTCAGGCCACCTCATTATCCAGCGTGAGGCACCAGCAGCAGGCCTAGCAGGGGGAAACCCCCCCCCCCCCCCCCCCACACACACACACACACACACACCACCTCTCCCCGTGCTCATCAGGGTCTGGGCAGGAACACGTTTCGCCGCCAGTCCTCCCCATCCCTGCCTCCTGTCTTAACCCACCGAAGGAGCCACTCTCAAGCACGTACCCATACACACCCACACACACACACACACACACACACATAACACCAACACACACATAACACCGACACCAACACAAAGACTCACACAAAACAAAGCCTCCTCACTCCTCTATACAGTCGTGCTGTTTGCCTGCAGTACATAGTGCAGCTGTGACCCAGGCCACAGCTAGCCAATTACTGCCTGAGCTGAGAGCGAGAGTGGCGCACACCGTTTCTCATCGAACAGCAAGAAGTGGAGCAGGATGCCCATTTAAGACAGAGCATTAATAAGTGGACAGTCATGGACACCGAAATAGTTCCTGGTAACCATCTCCCATTGTGCAACACAATGGCGCAAGCCTGGTGGTGTCTGGTGCCAATAATCAGGGCTCGATGGTATCGTCCACCTCTATCGCAGTGATTGGGGTGCTGAATGGGGAGAGGAGGAGAGGGAGAAGGGGAAGGCTTGTGATAAATGAGCAATTAGCCAAACATCTGCTGTCCTGTCCCCCTGTTCATTTATACTGGCACTCCCCAAAAAATCCCTGGAGGCCATCCCACCCCACATAACCAAACACTGAACACGTTCAGCTGCTCTACGCGTTGTTCACCCGGGAGACTCTCCGTGCTTACTGCTCCCTGGCAGGACTGGTTTGGAACTAAAGCAGTGTTCCAATAATCCACAGGTGCTGGATATTTAGGTGCGAGGCATCTGTGACTGTTCTGGGATGGTATGGGTTTTTTTTCACCCACATTTGTTAATGAAGATTTAACAGCATTAACAGAATGAGCCGAAATAAATCTGTAGCAAATTCATAGAGTTTGCCCCCTAAAAAATTCCCAAATACATGAACAAAATATAGATTCAAATGCAGTCAGATTTCACAGTATGTTTGTCCAACACAAAGCGAACCGATCACCTACTATATTCAAGTGAGAAACTGATCAGCACCCACGCTCAAAGAACACAAGGACAAGAATTCTCTGCCAAAGGGCTTGGTGGCATCGATCATCTCTTATCTGGCTGTCGGATGGGGAGTTTAGATACAGGCTCCTGCTGCTGCCAGCCTGCCTCGCTGTCTCTCATTTAGTCCCATCGATCTCTACGGTGTTTGGGACAGGGACGGCCCTCAGAAGTGTCACTCAAGCCTTAAACAAAGTGTAACTGAACATAGACTGGAATGACTGTGAGGAGCCAGGGTGTGCATATTTAACTATCGTCATAAATACACAATGGCACTGTAAATGATTTGGCGTGTGCCTTTGAAACCATGACAATCAATAGTCCTAATGGAATGGAAAATAGAACAGAGGTAAGAGATCCACTGAGACTGAACGTGAACTCTGTATTATTCACATTCCCTCTCTCTTTCTCTCGCTCTTCCCCCCTTTCTCTCTCTCTCTCTCTTTCTCTTGCTCTTCTCCCCTTTCTCTCTCTCGCTCTTCCCCCACCCCCTCTCTCTCTCTCTCTCTCTCTCTCTCTCTCTCTCTCTCTCCTCTCTCTCTCTCTCTCTCTCTCTCTCTCTCTCTCTCTCTCTCTCTCTCTCCCCATCACCCTCTCTCTTTCGCTCTCTCTCTCCTTCTCTTTGACTGTCACTGGGACTATCTATCTCTATTTCTTTTACTCTTTTTCAGTTTTTTTTTGTTTTTACTATCCGCCCCCCTCTCTCCCTCCCTCTCTTCTCTCTCACTAATGATTGATGGGTACTCTACACAGCAATTCATAAACCCTGTCATCTCCAAATGTGAACATCTAATCAGGCACCTATTCAAGCTTTTCTCTGTGCCATTGACCATGAACTCTTCTCCCACAGGCAACCAGCGTGGAATCCGGGTGTTGCACTGAGCGCACCACCCCTCCTGTGCACAGCTGGCAGCTTGGGAGAGGAGGTAAAATAGAAAATGGCCATACTGCACACTTATAGTATCAACCTTCCTGAAAGAAAATGAAGATTTCTTTTTTCTTTTGTTGATTTATATGGGCTTATCAACTTTGTTAAGGCCTCAGGAAAAATCAAACTTCCTCGAGTATTGCATTCGAAACCAATTCAATCAGCCGCGCCTCAAACGGCGTCTTTTGCAGAGTGTATTTAAAGTGGTGCAGCATAGATATGTTCTACATCCATTTTCATTAAAGTCAACTGTAAAGAGAGTAAAAGACTCTGCCAGGTTCCATCAGTCCTCTCTGCTTGAAAAAGGAAAAGATAAGTGAAGGGCCGGTGCAGTAATCGCTACATCTTTCACTTTGACCATAATGCGACCATTATAGTTAATAATACTTGGTCACAGGTTTTTTGTTTTTTTTTGTAAATATCACACTGCAATCTATGAAGAAAAATGATATACAAGAGAATATACATATAAGAAAATAATTCATATCCTCAAAAGTCTCTGTTAAACTTGTAAGTACACGATCTATGATGTACAGTATAATTTGAGCTCTACTTTGCTTGTTTACTTTTGGACCCGTGCTGGTAAAAGACAGGGTGTTTTTCAACATCCCCTGAAATCGGACACCGCTATTGCACAGTAGCTTCCATCACGACAGCCAGGTAGCTGCAGGGCTTATTAAATTGACAGAACACAGCATCACCTACGCCCCTAGTGGGGGGGTGAGGGCAACCCCAAAGCACAGTCAGGACATCCTGGATCTGCTCAGACGGATCGATGTGCCAGCAACCCCCGTCTAAATCCACACTCTACCCCCACGCCAAACACACACACCCACCCACACCCACATGCAAAACCACACATCCTGCACACAACCACACACCCACACACACACACACACACACACATACATCCCCTCCCGGAGGAGAGCGGCTAAATGAGGAGGCCCTGTCACCTGCCTAAAAGGCTGGGGGCTGTCAGCAGAACGACATGGGGAAGGACACCTGGGTAATCTAGCTGTTAGTATGGAGGGCTTGGGAGAAAAAAAAATCATTTTTTGGGGGGGAGATTTGGTTTTTCGTCCACCCACACCACCTGTCCCAACATCGGAAATGTTTCGAAGCAATTTGACTCAGTAGTTAGATTTTTTCCCATGCTGAAATAGAAACCAGTCCCCGAGCATATTACATTTTATGCTACATGCACTGTATAACAACGAGTACTGTAGTACAAAACTCACTTACAGAGCGGGATTCAAATCAAATCCATAGAATATGATTTATTAGCAATGAAATGTTGAGCCTAACTTGAAGAGCCATGCATAGTAAAAGGTAGTCCTGAGCCTTTTGCTTTGTTTAGTAAAGTATTGTTTTAGTGTATTGACCCATCCTAGAGTGTTGAATGTGTTGTGTCGACTGCTAGACAGCACTTACTTAAAGAAATCCATAAAGGAGAATCCATAGCCGTGTTGTTCAGCTATCCCTGCACAGACGACGTTCGCAGACGCGCCTATCAGTGTGCCGTTGCCTTTAGGAAAACAGAAAATAAGACAGTGAGTAAGTAAGTACACAGAAACCGACCCAAAAATACATGCAGCTTTGGCATTGTTTTGAATCAAGCAAATGGTAACTGGCATTGGGGCAACTCATATGAACATTTTTTGCAGTCAATTGTTTTGTAGAGATAAAACAATGCATAACCTGTAAATTACATATTACAGTTTAAAACCGTGAGCAGTTCCACTACAACACACAGAAGTCTCCTATCTTAACACAGCTTTAATTAATGACTGATTAAAAGCCTGTTACATTAATGCGATTTCTGAGGCGTCTGAACAGTACAACCTCCTTTAGCAGTTGGAAGTGCTTCAAATCTACTCTTACCATTCTACCAACGATCCCCACATTCTGTATCTGTGGCATGCCTTCATATCTGATATGTATTTTTTAATATTTTACATTTTAAATAAAGTTTTGTACTACTAATCAAGCCGTGATGAAGCCCTAATAGGACCCACAACATAAACATATTGCCCAATCCTTCAAAGAATTCTGTCAAGACCACGTTTTTTCCGTTTCTTCTAGAAGGATCTCTGGCACCTAGGCTGCAAAGCAGACAGGCACGGCAGCTCGGTCCCTCCCTGGTGTCTCCGAGCGTGTCCCTGTGGGTGGGGAGCTGGACTGCGACAGCGGCACATAAGCCGATCGATGTGGACCCGTCATGGCACAGTTGATTAGACTGAAGTGCCAACACCACCTCCACAACAACTCACTCTGTCCGGTTCTTTGTCTCTCTCTCTCTCTCTCTCTCTCTCTCTCTCTCTCTCTCTCTCTCTCTCTCTCTCTGTTTCGCTCTCTTTCTTTCTCTCTGTCTCTCTCTCTCTCTCTCTTCTCCATCTCTTCCCACCCACATAGACAGACACCCTGCCCCCCTGCGAGGTAGGACTGGCCCTGAATAAGGCAGGCTCTCCAGCCACTCAGCAGAAGCTTTATCCAGGGGTAGACCCCTACCATTGCAAGAGCACAACTGCGGAGCACAATCAGTGTGCAGGGTTTAACAAAAGAAAAAATTGAAAAATTCTTGCCGTTCAAAGGCCTTAGCAAAAAAAATGACCTTTCCAGATATATTGCTGCTAAACCCAATGAGACACCTGTGGCGCCTATAGGCTATTTCTGTCGACAGAATACAGCATTCACTCAGAGAGAAAGTGTGTTGTGATCCCAGGGAAACTGAGCTAACGCAGGCACAGTATGGAGTCCCTCTTTGAGGCACCACACTCCTTGAGAAATGAGAAGGTTGCTGACCTGTGAGTGCTACCTTAAGAGAGAGGCTTGATGGATGCTCGCCACTCACCCCCTAAGCAGGCGCCCATGGCCAAGGCAAAGATGAGGGGTTTCACAGGCAAGTTCACGTCGGCGTCTTGGCTCAGGTTGATGAGAACTGGAATCTGAAATAACACAATTAAACACAATTCTACAGATCCGTTTCAGACAAAGTGTCTAAAGCAGTTTTTAAAGAGAGGAGATTGTTTTTAAAAAACAGGTGTGTTATCAAATTGTAATGGACATTGGGTGCATGCATCCTGTTTCACTGAAATATGACATTTAAAATGTCTAGAGAATATGTGACAAACAGAGGTTTGACGTCATTACCCCAACGGGATGCTAGAAGTTTCCATCAGTATATAATAATGGAAGTTAATCACGCTGGTGTATATTTCTTTGACCTGGGTAAATCACTTTGATCCTGGAGTGGGTGCTTTGAGTCGCACAGTAACTCTATAGCAGATCAATACTTGACTGCCATATTGCTGCCCCAGCAAAATCTGACCAGGGTTGGAATGAAAGGTTCTGCTTAAAAGTTACCGTTTTTTTTTTGCTTCTTTTTGTTTTCTTTGTACACACATTTAACTATGAATACCTTTTTCTCTTCACTTTAACATTTCAACAATGTATAAATGTCTGAGTCTTTGGATTTTGCTATTAAATACATGGTGATTGATATCAATTGTGATTTTAGGAGTTGCTTTTATACAATGCTTTATTTGACAAAACTGAAGAATCGATCAGAGACCCTCCAGTAGAGGCAAAGCCTCCCAGTGATCCCATGAAAGGAAAGCGTCTCTCCATCGCCACGGGGGCACAGAATCACAGGAGCTAACCCATTTGGTTTGTGGGATAATAATACTGTATCACTGGCTTCAATGCCTGCTATTCAGAGTGGATGAGAACATAATGACAAAGTTTTGTCAGACTGCAGCTGGCTAAGAGCCGCTCTGTTCATGCAGCTCTACAATTTCTTTTCAGTTGTTCATCGCGTTTCGTTCCTTGAGGTCCTAATTTGTTACTTCACATCGACGTTTAGGCTGGTGGAAGACTCCGTAAGTAAGACCCACTTAAGAATCATCCACCGTCTGCCTCAGCGAGCGTTCATCCTGCCGCTGAACGTTGTTCAGCGTTGGTTGCAATCTGCTTCCTCGCCGCAGCTGGCCAGCGTTTGCATAAATTACACAGCACGATTGTGATCACATTTTCTGCCACGTTTGCTTTTCGGTTCATTTGGCTGAACCACATCCGTTTAAGTAGAGACAATGGGGAGAACTTTTTGACCAGACCGGAGGCATAGCTGTCCTAAAGACAGTTCCTGTGCCCTACAGCAATGTTGAGAAGAAAGATAGACAAGGATATTGCCTAATGCTTGGCCAGAGGACTGAAGTCTTCAGCCCAGAAGGGAAAAAAGACTATGGCTATACACAAAAAGGAAATAGTGTGAAGTACAGTTCACGTGTGTGTGGCATGTACAGTATTTAGGGCCTCACAAAGCCTTCCACGCATCCTACACACAGGATCTTTTTTTTTCTGTAGGCCTGCCCTTGAAAGCTATGACTTTCAACTTTTATATACATATAAAACTTTGTGAGGCTTTGTTTGATATCTTATCTAGTCTCTCTATAAGTTTGTAGCAAACCTTTTTATGAAGCATCATTTCACCCGTGCATTTTACGATGCTTCCTGATTTATCTTGATGAAAGTGTTTTAAAGTCTGTGCACCAGTTCAGACCTTTCTCTATCCAGCAGCTTTAAATTAACATTGACCTGTCAAGTCTGTGAGTGCGTGTGCACGTGTGTGTGTGTGTGTGTGTGTGTGTGTGTGTCTGAGAGCATGCTTTTGATGGTCAATGTTTGTGTCTGTCCCTGTGCCGTCATATTTTCAAACTCAACAGTGGGCATCTGTGCTTTCAGTCATGCCATACAAACAATCTGGAGGTTTCTACCATATAGGAACATTGTCAATGAAGAAAGGAGTCGCGTGTGTGTGTTTGTGTGTGTGTGTGTGTGTGTGTGTGTGTGTGTGTGTATCTGCCTGAATGATTGCTTGGAATGTGTGTTCTATCTCTATGGTCACGCCTCTCACCATGGTGGCTGTGAAGGGGATGTTGTCGATTAAGGAGGAGGCCAGAGCAGAGACCCACATTACCAGGATGAGTGCGATGGCCAAGCGCTGGTCTTCTGGAACCGCCTGGTAGACAAAGATAACCAGAGTGACAACACAACGTCAGCGCCGCCGTTCCTGTTGCTGCACACCACGCCTCTCAACGCACAGCAGATTACCACGCAGGCATACGTACAGCACACACACACACACACTCAAACACACACACCCAAGTATACTTACCCCGTCAACAGGCACCTCTAAATCAACTGGACTAAATTACCATGCATCATGGCCCCTCAACCTCGTATCATAGAGAAAGAGAGAGGGGAGGGGGGGTTGAGATATGATGGGAGTGGGCAGAATGTGTGACAAGGCCTGGCCTCGGCTCATCGCAGCAGGTGGGGGGGGGCACCATCTCGGAGCTCCGCCATGCAGGCGGGACCATGGCCAAATCCCCAGCAGGCGGTGTGTGGGGTGGGGGGTGGGGGCGGGGACGGTAGGGTTTGGAGCGTGACGCCATTAGGAGCTCCAACACTTTCCAGACAAGCAGCAGAGCCTGGAGCGGCCACAGGGCCATGGCATCATAGGAAGAAATATACAGTACAAGACCGGCTTTCCTCTCTCTCTCTCTCTCTCTGTCTTCCCCCTCTCTCTCGCTCTCTCTCTCTCAACCCTCTCCCCCCCTCTCTTTCCCCCCTCTCTCTCACTCTCTCTCGCTCGCTCTCTTCATTCCACCATCATCCCACCATCATCCCATGCTCGCCAGGTTCTGTAAATGCCCGTCCAGCTTGTCGGCCGCTGCTGTTTTGGACTCTCCTCCACAGCTCCAGGACGGCATTGGTTCGGGTCGGGGCTGGATATTGGAGTGGCACGCCGCCTGTCATGTACAATTACCTGGGTCACAAAGGCTCGTTGTCCAAACCCAAGCTGACGTGTCCATCACAATGGCTAATTCCCTACTGAGAGATGCCTGCATAATCTACCAGGCCTGTGCTATGGCCTCAACACACACACACTTACACCGGCACGTAAGCACTAGACACTAGAGCATGAGAGAGGTGAGGTAGAGGCAAGGCTGGGGGAAGGTGGGGGGGGGGGGGTGCAGTGGAGGGGTTAATGGCGGCTCTATCAGCATCTGACAGAGAATGCATTCAAAGGCAGTAATTGAATTGAGAGCTTCACTGAATTAAAAAGGGGGGGGCCAATGTGATGCAACGAGACGTCACATCGTATCAAATGTGGCCGATGATCACGTGTGTCACCGGGTGTGTGTGACTGCGTCGCCGCCTGTCTGAGGCGATTGTTAAGCACGGCGATACCGAGGGTGACTCACTTTGATGAGCAGGGCGGTCTGTTCGCCAATGTAGTCTATCAGCTGCATCTGGGCCAACGCCTGTGGGGGAGACGTGGAGAGGGAGAAACGTTTCTCAGTCATAGGTGTCTTAGGATGATTTCATGGTAGTGACACCATGTTTGCAGTTGCGGCAGGTGTGAGACTGCACACAATCTAACAAAAAATGTAGTTGCTAAAAATGAATCTATCCATGTTTTACATAGTATGTTAAATATTATCTATGCACATACATGTAGATTTGCAATCCAGAATTATACAAATATTATTACTTAAGATTGAAGATTAATTTTAATGTCTCGCAAAGTGGAGAATTTTGCATTTTGCTTGGGCTTTCACAGATGCCTTTACTTCCCAATGAAGGGTGATATGACAATGCACATTATACTGCCTTCCCCATCAAGCAGTTTTATCTATGGTAAGAGAGCTACTGTCTGTTCTCCCCGGTGGGGTTAAGAGGTTGTGTGTCTGTGTGAGATTGTGAACCCTACAAAACAAAGGATTAGAATTCAACAGAGAATCCCCAAACAGCTAACAAAGCATATATTCTGCTGACGCTGTCCCTTTCCTCTTCACATTGAGCTTTGTGGATGAGGAGATAACAGATAATTAATTCGACATTCGGAGCTAACAGCCTCCGATCCTGGCACTGTCCAGCCAACGGTCAATAAGTCGAATAATTGCTTTGCTTTATTTGAAATATACAAAATGTACTTATTAAAATGTGATATTTTATTTTAGTTGCCAAGTCAGTGGAGAATAGAGATTTATTTTTAATTGAGCTATGACCTCATGCACTGTATTAAAGACTGGAACATTTTCACAGATTGTACGTTTTGTCTGAACTTTGACAAATTGTGTGTCTGCCTGTGTATGTGTGTGTGTGCGGAGCATTTGTGTGTTTGTAAATAAGCCTTTGTGGGTGGGTGTTTGTGTGTGAGTGTGTGTATACTTTTGTTAATGTGAATTTATTCAGTGGGTGTTTTGTGTGACAAATACCTCCATTAAGACAAACAGTGCAGCAAAGAACAGCAGAGTAGCCCACTCCACTCGATGCAGGATGATCTCAAAGTCCTGGATGTCAGCCAGAACCAGAAGCCACAGTGCCCCCAGAATAGCAATCCAACCTGGGGAAGGGAGGGAGGGAGAGAGAGAGAAAGAGAGAGTGGGGGGAGACAGCACACAGTCAGAACTCACTCTGAATAGCCTGATTTATTAACCAGCAGCATTAACAGCAACATACTTATTGTTATCGCAGAGTGGTTTTAAATCTTTGCAAAAAACACTGACACCCACTGTGGTTAAAACAACGAGGGACAAAAGTTTTGTATTCCAGGTAGCACATCTTGAAAGTATCTCATTTGTGTTTGAAAGCTCCTTGACCACTTTGATAAGTGGTGTTTAAGGTACAATTATATCAGTCCACTTTGGTCTCTACAATCAAAATGTAGTTATTTGTAATTATTTTACACCTCTTAACTCACACTTTGCACTCTGTCCAAGTGCTTATAAGTATTAATGCTTTCAACTTAAGAAATCAACATTATTTGGCAACTAACTGGACAAAGTAGCAATGTTAACCATGCTTTGTATTGTGTTAGCAACTCTACTTGTCATTTTGTAGCAATCCCCCCGGCGATCATGGAATGGAACCAGTCTGATAAAGTATATTAGAATTCTGGCTTCTTTGTTTTTAGCAGGTCAGGGAGATGATGGGACTAAATATGGATATAACTATATTAATTTGCCAAAGTATTTAAATTTCAACGAAAGTTTGCTCTTAACGTTTTATTCCAGAGGATCAGAATGAGTCAACAGGCACCGCTGAAAAGCTTGTGGATAATGTGGCTGGTCAGGCTTGGTAGGTTTAATCAAGCTCTCATTACCAAAAGCATCACAGTTTTAACAAACATTCCAGTCGGAGGATTTAGGTTGGCACAGGCTTGCCCACTATTTTTCCAAGAGAGAAAGTAGGCCTCCACTTGAGGGAAATTTGATTAAACAGGTGAGCATTATCAATTGCCTTGGGGAAATCACTTCACTAGTGATGAAAACCGGAGAAGTGCAAGGGACCAAGGAAGGACAGAGAGGGCTGGAGAGGCAGATGAAAAAAGATAAGAGAAAGAGTGCGGTTTAAAAAAAAAAGAAGTGTTAGTTTGAGGCAATTAAGGAGAATGAAAGAAAATTGGCAGTGTTATGTTTGCGTGCTGAAATTCTGCTCAGCCAGTGTTGAGTGAGCAGGACTGGGGGATTGTGTGTTTGTCCAACCTGAGGGTTCACGCCAAATAGAGACAAGATCCGTTATGGAGACAGATGGTCAGAGAGAAGAGATTCTGTATTAGTCAAAAACAGATCGATTTATTTATTTATTTATTTATTTATTTTGGTGCATAGCCTTTAGAAAATCGAGCTCTTGGATGGCCTAAGAGGAAAAACGACAGTCTGGGTTGTTGATTCATTCTGCTGTTTTAGGGCACTGTTTATGTCGTCATGAAGGGCAACCACAGTGATTACTGTTGAAGTCTCACTGCAGTATAATGACTGAATTGTAGTAAATTGTCATTACTAATGCTTGTGAGCAGCAAAACATATTTTTAATGAAGCAATGCTTGTTGAAAATTACAACATGGGAAAATATTTTTTTTTACCAAATTGTTTCAACAACACTGTGTTGAAGCCCTTACAAATGCAGAAGGTAAGATTGCTCAAGAGGCCAAAACAAACTTATACATCTATGTATATATATACATATATATATATATATATATATATATATATATATATATATATATATATATATATATATATATATATATATATATATATATATATATGTAGAGAAGTTCTACAATGACAGTAGAAAAAAACTTTGAATCTCCTATCTGCATCCATTAATATTCCCCTCTGATGTGTCCTGGAGCAGGAGAAAAAAACCAGCCGGAGACAGCAGTCCAGAAGAGCTCTCCAATTAAAAAGTGCTTTTAATGGAATCTGAGCAGGTTGTGACGAGCTCATTCATCATACCCGGGACAACAGTGTCGTGTCCCTAACGCGTCTCATCTCCACCCTGTCTCCAAGCCATGTGTTGGTTTTCATAGCGCATCGAACAGAAACACAAAATAAAGTGGCTGAACACAATAAGGTCCAAGGCTACAAGATAAAGAGTCTTTAGTGTTTCTGTACTCTGTATTTCTTGTAGGACAAACACTTATAAGGTGAAAGTATCTTCTCTAAACAGATAGCAGAAGGATTTAGAAACCGAGTCTTGAGAATCTTTGCGCAGTGGTTCAGCCAGCCAGTTTATCCTTAGAAGACTCCGAATAAAAACAAATTAATACAATCATTGTGACTGGCATGGTAAATTCACCTTGGATCCTATAGTGTCCTTTTACGTTAGTAAGTTAGCTAGGGTTCCTTTACTGTGGTGCTGTCCAAGTCCAAGAATTGGAGGACCCTTTTATAATGCTATGCAATGTGATAATTTCAGAAAATCAAACATGAAAAGACTAACAACTTAAAACACACATACGATTAAAAACTTCCATATACTGGGCCTGGTTTCCTGCTGAGACAGGAAGTCAATATATGCATAGAGAGAAAAACCACACAGACACAGACACACACACACACACACACACACACACGCGCGCTCAAACGAACACACACTTATTAAATAACCCGGCAATATGCACAGCCAAACTAAATCTCTACCGTGTCGTCCTAATGAATTTTTAATGCCGCTCAATTTCTAAAACATTTTCTGTGAATGAGTAGATTGGGCTGGCAGTGGCCAACCCTGACTGTGACCTGCATGCCTTAATGAGAACCACCCCCCCCCCCCCAGCCCCCTCACAGGCAAGAGGGGAGACTCTGTGCTGTGTCGTGGGTCATCCCCGTTTAATAAACGTCACAGAGAGGTAGATCACCACGCAGGTGCTGCAATTAACTCGGCCATGTTCAGGCGCCGCGCTAGCTGCTGCTGCTAGGGGGCCGGTAGAAGGGAAGAGAAATGACAAGAGGTGTAGGAAGACAGCCATCTTCATTTCGGGGGCCATGTCATAGTGTTAATTGGATACTGTGGAGGTCACACGTCGTCCAGGCGGCCACATCACACACACACACACACACACACACACACACACATCTCAAGTCAGAAACATCCGATTGGCGACAACAAGATGTAACCCTCACCCCCCTGGGGCCAAAAAACACAAACTGTCACTGACAAACCAAATAAACATGGGCCATCAAGATATGGTTCCTCTGCCAACCCTGGGGGACACAAAAATTAGCTGGAACACGCTTTCATTGCAAATCAATCAGAAGGGACGCTATCAGTGCAAAACAATATCCTATTCATTAAATTGCACAATGGAACAGATGATAATCCTATTTTCTATGCAAGGAAAAGATTGTCAGGTACCATGATTTACTGTTTCAAGCAACTGTACACTGAGCACAGTGCAATTAAAACATAACACATATTTGGGGTGGTTTCCTTTATTTTCATTTCTTTAGCATGTTTTAATATGCATCATAACTACTTTTTCGCCCACTCTTGAATATATTGATGCATAAATATTTTTACCATATAACTATAAAAACGTGTATACTGCGGCATATATCTTATGTGCTGTGTTTGCTGATTATATGTACTGCTAGGTTGCTTTGGTTTATCCATATTTAGATAGTTATGTATGTACATAAATATTGTAGAGACCACATGCTCTGCGGTAACCCAGTAATTTCCTGGTTGCGAGCGTTGTCAGCCCAATATTTAGATCTCATTTCGAATGCAAGTGGAGGAAGCCGTGTGCTCGGTAATTACACACCGACAACCCCTAACTACTCTGTGGGGCATGTGAAAACAATGCGATGATTCTTAATCATTAACGCTTTCCGCTCGTTAATGAGACACTACTGGGGCTCACCGAGATCCAGATGAATGCTGGGAACAAAGGAGTTGAGGAAGAACATGAAGATGACAACTCCCAGGACAGAAACACACTTGACCAGAAGGATTTTGTCCGTTATTCTGTGCTGTAGAGGAAGGAAAACAAAGTCTAGATGGTTTAATCATCTATATGCTTGCCCAAAGTGGACTGTTTTTAGACTAATAACCAACTTTATTATATAGATAGCATCAAGACATAAATGACAGAGGCTCAGAGGGATCAGAAGGGGGATCGTGGCTATTTGAAAGGGATAAAATTGTAATATATATATATATATATATATATATATATACACATAAATGCTTTGTCACATACTGTACCTTTTTCTCTAATTCTTGAATGTTCTGCTCCCAGTTTTTATCCTCCTGAGAAATTTCCCTTTAAAAAATATCAAGCATTTCGGTTTGTAAGTAATAAAAAAAGGAAGAAAATAATCATCTGCAATCTAACATTAGGGAAGTCTATCAATGCATTATGAATGCTTATTTCTGATTGGCTCAGTCAATTATGTTGACTTGTTTATAGATTACTTTCCCTAAAGGAGTGGGTGTGCTTTCAGGACCGATTTAAAGGTTGCGCACAACACTTTGATGAATATTGAAAGCTCTGATTGTCTCATTTCACACAACATGCACCGCTAATGTGGCCTTTAACACGCAGTAAGAAAATAAGCAGCAATTAAGAAGAGGGATGGCTTTATGAAATACCCTACAGAGAGACAGAGCTAGTTGCTCTGTATGACAGCACTTCTTAAACACATCATGCATGTTCTCTTCTAGACAATGATTTAAATCTGGATGCTTATGGCACATCATAGCTCCATCCATTCCTTTGGAATTATAGATAAGCTATCATATATACACATTTTGTTAGCTATACATTTGGACTTTATGTATGCAAGTAAGCATGAGTTTATATGCATGTTCATCTACATGTATTTGTATTTTTATTTACTCTGTATTAACAGGAGTTATGCAATAAAAATATTTTTTCTTCATTAATAACAATATGCAGTAGCAAATGTCATTATTAAACACTTTCTTGGTATCTCAATATACAGTATACAGTGCATCCGGAAAGTATTCATACCTCTTCAGTTTTCCACATTTTATTATGTAACAGTCTAATTCCAAAATGGATTAAATAAAAAAAAATTCGCAACATTCTACATACAATACCACATAATGACAAAGTGAAAAAAGTTTTTTTAAATTGTTTGCAAATGTATTAAAAAAAAATTAAAAAAATATCACATGTACGAAAGTATTCACACCCTTCACTGTGACACTCAAAATTGAGCTTAGATGCATCCTGTTTCCACTGATCATCCTTGAGATGTTTCTACAACTTTATTGGAGTCCACCTGTGGTAAATTCAATTGATTGGACATGATTTGGAAAGGCACACACCTGTTTATATAAGGTCCCACAGTTGACAGTGCATGTCAGAGCACAAACCAAGTTATGAAGTCCAAGGAATTGTCTGTAGACTTCTGAGACAGGATTGTATCGAGGCACAGATCTGGGGAAGGGTACAAAAAAATGTCTGCAGCCTTGAAGGTCCCAACGAGCACAGTGGTCTCCATCATTCGCAAATGGAAGAAGTTTGGAACCATCGGGACTCTTCCTAGAGTTGGCCGCCCGGCCAAACTGAACAATCGGGGGAGAAGGGCCTTGGTCAGGGAGGTGACCAAGAACCCGATGGTCACTCTGACAGAGCTCCAGTGTTCCTCTGTGGAGATGGAAGAACCTTCCAGAAGGACAACCATCTCTGCAGCACTCCACCAATCAGGCCTTTATGGTAGTGGCCAGACGGAAGCCACTCCTCAGTAAAAGGCACATGATAGCCCGCAAGGAGTTTGCCAAAAGACACCTAAAGGACTCTCAGACCATGAGAAACAAAATTCTCTGGTCTGATGAAACCAAGATTGAACTCTTTGGCCTGAATGCCAAGCGTCATGTCTGGAGGAAACCAGGCACTGCTCATCACCTGGCCAATACCATTCCTACAGTGAAGCATGGTGGTGGCAGCATCATGCTTTGGGGGTGTTTTTCAACGGCAGGAACTGGGAAACTAGTCAGGATCAAGGGAAAGATGAATGCAGCAATGTACAGAGAGATCCTTAATGAAAACCTGCTCCAGAGCGCTCTGGACCTTAGACTGGGGCGAAGGTTCACCTTCCAACAGGACAACGACCCTAAGCACACAGCCAAGATAACAAAGGAGTGGCTTCGGGACAAGTCTGTGTATGTCCTTGAGTGGCCCAGTCAGAGCCCAGACTTGAACCCGATTGAACATCTTTGGAGAGTTATGAAAATGGCTGTGCACCGACGCTCCCCATCCAACCTGATGGAGCTTGAGACGATCTGCAAAGAAGAATGGGAGAAACTGCCCCAAAATCGGTGTGGCAAGCTTGTAGCATCATACTCAAGAAGACTTGAGGCTGTAATTGCTGCCAAAGGTGCTTCAACAAAGTATTGAGTAATGGGTGTGAATACTTACGTACATGTGATATTTTATTTTTTATTTTTAATACATTTGCAAAAAATTCTACAAAACGTTTTTCACTTTGTCATTATGCGGTATTGTGTGTAGAATGTTGAGAAATTTTTTTTATTTAATCCATTTTGGAATTAGGCTGTAACATAATAAAATGTGGAAAAAGGGAAGGGGCATGAATACTTTCTGGATGCACTGTATATAAAAAACACAGCTTCAGGTAACAGTTACTGATCCTCCCTTCATTTATCAAAGAACGAGGGCAGGTTAAGCAGCCCTAAATCTTTCTCTCTTCCTTTCTTTACCTTTGGAAGGTTCTGAGCTGCTTGCGGAGGAGACTCTCTAGATTGAGGACTTTCTGCATCAGGAGACACTTCACAGCTGTTTCCTCCCGACTGGCGGGGTTGATTCGCTGGGCTGTCTGCCTCCACACCAGGATCTCATGCTTGAGCTCTGCAGTGGAAAGCCCACACACACAGACAGAGAGAGAGTGAGAGTGAGAGTGAGAGAGAGTGAAAGGGAGAGAGAGAGAGAGAGAGAGAGAGAGAGAGACAAAGATTAGACACACTAAAATAAATAATGTGTACATGTTCCAGAGGAGCACCAGTGTCACACCAGACGCCTTTGGCCCGGATGTCTGTTTTATGGGGCCATCGGTGGTTGCCGGGGTGGTGGGATGCTTGTCCGCCAGGGTGGCTAATGAGGAATGACCAGATGCTATGATTACGCACTAATCTGAGGCAGCACCCACCCACCCTCAGCCAGCAGAGAGGATGTGTTCGGCTGCTCTCGGTCAATATGCAGTGGGCCCCCTGTGTGGGCCTAATCCAGCCACACGGCGCTGGGCATTGACCGGCAGCACGACGGGAGAAATACAGCCCCTGCCACAAGGAGAGGGGACAGCTGGATGGAGAGCAGCAGGTGCCATCCGTTATCAGGGTTTGGTTGCTAGGCGGCCTTAATGCAATCTAATCGGCACAGAGGAACAACACTGCTGTTGGTGAAAGTACACAATTAGGAGTTGGGGGGGGGGGTGGACAGGGGGGGCTACACGTTCTGTTCTGCCACACAGGAAGACATTAGGTGTTGGGGTGGTGGATGGGGGGGGCAACATGCTCTAGCTGCATGTTCTGTTCTCCCACACAGAAAGACATTAGGAGTTGGGGTAGTGGACGGGGGGGCTACATGTTGTGTTCTCCGACACAGGAAGAACAAAGGGAAGCGAGAGCCCAGGTGGGAGAATGGGGAAACTCCACAGGAAATGGACTAATAGATGTGCCATGGGCTTGGTATTGAACGAGGCCCGTAGAGCTCCACCATTGTGTTTTCCTCTCTGCTATGTCCAGGGCTCCTTGGCGACATCACTGCCGGAGCTGCCCAACTTCCTCCCTGATGAAGACCACGGCATGTTTGGAAAAAATTGCTTTTAACTGCGGCAATGATTGCACTTGAGGTTTGCTCTGAGGACAGAAGTGAGAGTGCTATCTGAGGCAAAAGTGACGTTGCATTGGGTACTTGTGGTAAGATGTGGACACCCTGCATTTAGAAGGGGGGGGGGCTCATCTCATTACAAATATTTTTATGGTTAATAATAATGATAATGATGTATAATAAGCAGTAACTCTTAAGTTTCAAATTGATATTTAGCATAGAGGGTACCATTCGACACTGTTGGCTACGAAAGAAAGAGACTTTTGCTAATTTTGCTAATTTGAAACTAACTAATTTACCACAGGATATTACTGGTTCTTACTAGGTGGTCAGAATGAACAGATTGTCTAGTGTGATATGAGCAGTCTGTTTTCTGATTTAGAACCTTAGGGCAAAATGTGTCAGATGGCCACAAATAAACTCATAGAATTCAGCCAATCATGATCAAGTTCATGCTGACAGGAAATGCATTGGCAGCCGTAAGATGGAGTCGAGTCTGCTCACATGTATATATTTATCTATGTAGATATTGATAAGGATACGTAGATATATGTAGTCCATAAAAAATCTTGGTACTAATTTCAAGTACAACATGAAACCGAAGTTTGCCTTTGGAATTTGTCAAAAGTAAATAACAAAGCAAAAAAATAAAAATAAAAAAATACCCCAGCAGCTGCGCCCGCCAAACTGGAGTCGGTTATTTATGTCTCCAAGAATTGTGATGTAGCGACATCTGTAACACTATCAGGCTGATAGACCTGTCAAGTGTCAAGAAACGGGCCTGCAGTAATGTTTTCAGATCATGGCCGCGGGGGGTCAGACTGGGATTTCTCAGCCAACAGGACTGGAGAGAAGGAGGGGAGCTAGGTGACAGATTCCCAGGGCACTCAATGAAATGATGTTGGGCCTGGGCCAGGGAAGAAAACAGAGTGTGACAAACCCACAGCAGAGAGAGCCTCTGTTGACAGCATCACTGAGGTGCCATTAGCACGTTTGCACTTCAGTTTCCTTCACACACACACACACACAAACACACGGACACACTCACTCACACACACACCGAGAGTCACAAATACATACAAACACATAACTTCAAAAGTCAGCTATCCTCCTTGCCATTAGCTCCCGGCCTAGACTGGACACCTGTAACTGATTACAGACTACCAAACTGTCTATCTACTATTTATCTCCCAGATCCAAACAGGAGATACATAAAAGGCCAAGCTGCACTGTGTTAAGGGTGGGTGTTTATCTAAGGTAACGTATAGTATTTATATTACATTTTTGATTCATATTACAGTCCGCTCTTATAAATTGGGAGAGAAATACCCAGTAAATGAACGTACCCTCAAAAAGAGAATGAAAACACAAACAGTGAATTCCAATGTTTCAAACATCATATTTCTGAGAGAGACTGATAACGGAGGGCACCTTAACACACCTTAGACCACCCAAAGATATTTTCTCCACCCTAATCAAAAGGACGGGCATCCTACAATGTACCAACGTTACAGCATCGGGAGATGACAGCGGTCATCTGATAAGGATAATGGGAATATTGGGAAAATTACCTGAGAGAGGGAGCAAAAAAAACGTTCCCAACCCAGAGGGTACTGTACGTCTCATTTGAGAAGCCATAGGGCTGGGTGCAAGTTAATTATGTTATCCTGAGGTCATTCATATCCGCTGTGAAAGGTACGCAGCTGCTCAGAAGCACACACACACATACACACACACGCACACACACACACACACACACACACACACACAAAGAGACCTACAGTAGAGAGAGACTCTAAAGAGAGTTTAAACATGCTCGTACTTAACAGCATGATGAGGGGCTTCACTCAGTGATGCCAGAGGATTGAACCGTACCACACAGAAACACATTTCTCAGAGTAAAAGGTCAAAGGGAAGTGTAAGATGAAGGGAGTGTTACTATAAAATGAGAGTATGTCGTTAAGAGCAAATCATATCAATTCACTGCATGATACCTAAAAGCATTCTGTGATCTTGTTTGAGGACGGGACGTCTGTTGCCTAGATACTGCCTACTGTCAATGTGTCATGTGGAGAAAATTGAATCGGCCTGTCTCTCTCTGGTACGTGCCATCTCCTTTCAGCCATGCCACTCACCCACTATTTCTATTGGCTCCTTGTTGTAAAGTTTTTTGTTCCAGTAGAGCATTCGGAAGAAAGGGAAGGCCGTGAGGAGAACCAGGCAGATTCCCAAGAACATGTAGCCGGTAAAACCAGCGAAATCAATCCCCTGCAAGAGACACAAGAGGAATAGAAGTTATATCATCAAACAGAGGACATCAGAAAATATAAATGTAATTCAAAAGTATTACTGATCACATCTGTCCCACGTGTCAATAGAGGGGTGGATCTGATAGAAACATTTCCTGTGAATACAGCTCTATGATAGCTTGGGGCTTGTTAACAAAGTACATAACCAGGGCATCTAGATGTTTGTTCAAATGTGGTCAAATTTGTTTTTACCGTAGACATTTTGTACTCTATTGGGGCATCTATAACTGCCCATTGTGCTAAAAACACTTGCAGCAGCTGCAGCACATACGGCCCATTGTGTCAAGGCTCAAATTAATTCAACTACGTAATATGCGATTCAAATAATAACTCTTTGCAGACTTGTCTAAGAATAGGGGTGGTGAATTTTACACGGCCATAATGAGTGGTTCGGCGGCTGTAAGAGTACAGATTTATAACTGGCCTGGGGAAATCACACGAAGAACGCCAAGGACCCTATCGCCGAGCCAGTAGGGCGGTGGTAATTGCATCCTTATTGTAATTCAGCCCTACCAAGCTCCAGTTTGGCAGGGGCCCAGAGCCCATTTCCCTTTGAAAGGAATTTCTTGCTTATGGCAGCGGCTAGTCGTTTAGGAGCACACACGGCAACTACCTCGAAAAAGTCCCCCGACAATCACGCCAACTACATGATTGAAAGTGGTGAGGGTATGTCCTTGAGTTGCGTTACCAAGGCACAGAGCTTTTTGTAAATACACAGGACGACATGAGTGTGTGTGTGTGTGTGTGTGTGTGTGTGTGTGTGTGTGTGTGTGTGTGTGTGTGTGGGGGGGGGGGGGGTTAGACAAGTCACTGCCTGGTGAAAACTGTCAGTGATCCTAATTGGCAAGAGCAGGGAGAACTCCAGCTCATTGTAAAACTGGGTAGCAGTGACCTCTACAGGATGGCTACAGAACAAAAGGATGGGGGAATGTATTCATTTAAGAAAAAAAGGAAAGTATTCTCCATGCAATGACATACATTTTATCTTCTAATGAAATATTGATGTAAGGACATGGAGCAATGTATGTCATATATTTGTATATTTCGCAAAACAACTAAATTATCCAGAGCCATAATGTCAAAGTCAATCTTCTACGTCTCTGATGTGCTCAGACCACCGATATCATTTGCTAACACTGACAAACACAACAGTATCAGCTCAATGCCTGTTGGAAGACAAGTCGACATACTGCACAGACGAAAGAAGACGAGTGTCAGTCCTCACTGGTCGCCTGCATTACTGTCTCCTTAAATATTGCCACCCCCAGAACCCTGCTCTAATTGTGTATTCAACAGAACAAGAGTTTTTTTTCCCAGCCTGCTCTCTGTGACCCCCTAGGGCAGCCATGTTGGGCTGACAGGTGTTAGGTGCTGATGGAAACTCTCTCATCCCTTGTCTATACCCCACTCTAAGTCACTGTAAAACATAAACTACAACACATAGAAATATAACTGTAATGTAAATCTTTGTTTGGGTGCTACAGCCTGTAGCAGCCTCGCAGCCAAAAAAGGAATACGTTTCTTCGATTGGTTAGCGGCAACTCTGAGGGTCAGTTGTTATAGGCTGGAAGAGCTGCCATTCAGAAATAGGACGTGGAGGTTAAGAATTGCATGAATTGAAACATGATGTTGAAGTGGGCATGCTACTTTTATTAGTCGGGAGACCCCTAGAGCATCAGGATGGCAGCACTGCAGTACAGGGACTTTCATTGAGAATGACCATTAAATAAGCACCCCCCCCCCCCCCCACACACACACACACACACACACACAACACACACACACACACACAAACAACCTCACAGCTGTGCCAGCATTTCTTTGTCTGGAATGCCCCCTAAATCCGCTCCACACAAGCAAGCAAACATAAAACCCAAACAAAAACACGCACATCAACCCACACACATACACACACACACACACACACACACACACACACACACATCAACACACACACACACAAACACACACACACACACACACAAGCTGTCCTTATCTGTCCCACAGACATGACTGATTTGAGTGCGCCCTTGTGCTTCCCTGCTGCTCTACCACCTCGGAACCCCAGCCAAGAGCATCCAGACAGGGGAACACACTGGCCCACGCACCCTGGGAGAGACGAGGGATGACGGAGGAGCTGCACCAGTGGGGAGACTCGAATGTACCACAAAGTCTACAGATGACATGTCGAGCCCTTGGAAATGTCATGTTACCCCCCATGTTATGTCATGGGCCCCCCCCCCCCCAAAAATTTCAGAGCGTAAGTGAAATGAGGATTGCCCTTTGAATCCTCCGCAATTATTAAAATCACATCAACCTTGCTTTGTACATTCTTCTTTAGAGAAAGACCATTTTGGCTCTCACAGAGTGCATGGGGGGGGGGGGCTAGATGTGTGGTTTGTGATTACGCGGATTCCCATTCCATTGCATCATCAGGACTGACAAGAGTCTCATCAAGTCTCTCTCTCTCTCTCACACTCTCCTTCTCTCTCTCTCCCCCTCTCTCCTTTCTCTCTCTCTTTCCCCCTGGAGGACTATCACAGAAAGCCTACATCCAAAGTAAAGAACCCTGCCTGCCAGTGGCAATCAAAAAAAAAGAGAAAACGTCTCCGGCAATTCGAGGTGGTTTGACGTTTGACGTGTGTGTGTGTGTGTGTGTGTGTGTGTGTGTGTGTGTGTGTGTGTGTGTGTGTGTGTGTGTGTGTGAGTGAACACGAGGCAGTCAGTATGAGCTCTCAGGAAGGTTTTTGGCAGCGGATGAGCGTTTTTAAAAGGAGCAGCAGAGAGGATGTCTCAATTCTGTGTGTAGACTTAGTGTGGACCTTGGCTTGCAGAGCAATCCTATGTAGCGCACAATACAACGACTAACAGGAACACCACAACATTAATCAACTTTTTCAATGGGGGAAATGCAAATTTGAATGAAAATGGGGGATTTAAGAAAAAAGACTGCTGAGTCTGTGTATCGTGTGGGCGCTTTGAAATAAGGACGGGGGGGGGGGGGTCAGAGTGGTGGGCTGTGTTTTGACACTTTTAATTCCCGTGATTTATGATGTCGGCAGCAGAAATATGAATCGGTCTCGCTGCACTGCTGCTGCGTCTCCATTCATCACCTGTGTATAGACACGCCAACGATGGGGAAGAGTATGTCAACAACACATGTTGGCTCCGTGTTGAACACAACACGCACAAACACACACACACACACACACACACACACACACACACCACCTACCCACACACAAAACCCCAAGCAAACACGACATCCAACACAGAGGATTAAGTCCGAGTGCATTAACATACAGTATGTGCAAAGCATGGGCTTTGTCCCGGTCAGTGGATGTAAGGGTTGGATTAGATTTTACACATGCCTCCGTGTTTTCTATGAAGGGGATATGAGCATGAGACTCCTAATGCCTCGATCTTTTGAGCTGCTATTTTTTAACAGAGCATGCTCCGAAACAACACAACGCCACCGCCAGTAAACCATTTACACACCATTACCCCAAATCACAGAACTAGGAAGGATGCAACAAGAGCAAGACACACGTGTCGTGGCAATTTGGACTTGAAGGGTTAAAATGGATAAAACTTTTGTCGCAGGCAGCTACTTAGACGCCCATTTGTGCTGGCACGGAACCCATAATGGCCTAATGGGGTTAGTGTGATCCATGTATTCATCCGTCACATGTCTGCTCTGTGACTGCTCTTTGTGCGTAAGAGAGTAAAAACAAAGCCTGCCAACAACAAAAATGTCATTATTACATCACTTTGCTTTTCTTTTTTTTTTATTACATGTGACAAATTAATAGATTTTCTTTAAATGTAAAACTAGTGTTGCAAAACTCTGATGCTAGATTGGCAGAACAGTTTTGGAAAGTCGTGCATGTGGTCTGGAGGACCTGAGATGGATCCGGTCAAGTCTTCTGTAGAGCCCTGGAGGTACCACACTGACACTCAGCCTCAGACTTCAGCCCTGTTGCATGAAGGTCAGGGAGGTTAGTGCGTTACGCCGTTAAGCCCTCCTCCTGCCCGATGTTATTACCCTGATTAAAAGATTCCGACAGCTCTTCCCATACTTTTGAGGAACCCAGCGGCTTTGTTAGAAACATGAATCGAGCTTGTAAAAAGCCCAAGCTCCACATCAGTACAGCACATGTGTGCGTGCAAATAGGTGTGTGTGTGTGTCTGTGTGTGTGTGTGTGTGTGTGTGTGTGTGTGTGTGCGTGCAATTGCATAGAGAGGTCATATTGAGAGGGAGAAAGGGTGAAGTTGGAAGGGACTTTCTAATCACAAGTATAAGAGCCATGGAAAGAACATAATGGGTTCTCAATGCAATCTCCTCAGAATACAGACACGGCCATGCCATTAAAGGGGCCTGATTACATACCCACAATGGGTCGAAGAAGCAGTGGGGTTCAACGTCTTTTTAAAGACACACTTTTCTATCTAGTAAAACTCCATTTACAACTTAAGAAACTCGCCAGTTTAGCGAACGCTCAACAGAGACCATTGCCTTAATCCGAGGTGGGTGTGCATCGGGTACGCCTCGGTTGGCCATGTTTGTGCTCAAAACCTGGGGAACGTATAACGTTCTTAAGCGTGTGCTTAGCGTCGGTTGAGCCACTCAGACCAACGTGCCACTCCACACATCACAACAAGCCTCTGCCCTAGCCAAGGTATTCCCGAAGTAACCGAAACACAAAGTTCAGAGTAATGTGCTGAAAGATAGAGTATTTTATTAATATGCCTACTTCCTTGCGCAGGTCCTGGTTTGATACTATGATCACGTTGGGTGGATCTCCGACAGCTGTGGCAGCCCCTCCGATGTTGGTGAAGATGACCTCGGCAATCAGGACATGCCTGGGGTCCAGATTAAGGACCTCGCACAACCTTGTGCATAGGAAATAGAGAGAGATATAAAGGTCAGACTGTGGCCTAAGATAAATAAATGAACTTGTATCTTGATTAGCAAAAATCGAAGGAGTCCGTAACCTTCCTAAATAGTTGTGAATAGCCTCAAGTCCGATTGGTTTGTTCATTTTATGCTTTTATCTTTTTTCCTATTTTCACATATTTGCTCTTCATACATGAAGTTAGTTGAGAGGTTTTTGGTCTGTGCCTGTTCCATTTAGGAGAACCCAGCTTGTTCTGATCAGTCGTAAAGAGCTAGAGTATTTGATTGGGATAGATAAAACGAATCCCATTGGTTCATTGGTCTCAAAACATCAACACGCCATTTCTAGGCCACGCGATAGAGAAAGTACAGTATGTACAGATGAGGGTAAAAAAGGATTGTGGTGAAGGCCAAGCTGTTCTCCCTGTTCTCAGATAACCGTGTGTTGGTGTTGTGCATTGCGAAGGCTTTTGTAATGGTTCTCCATCTCCGCTAATAAGGGGTTTAAAGAAGAGAAAGAGCAAAACAATGAGAAGGAGACAGATGAGGTGGGCAGCACACGGACTGTTTGTCTACGAGACACTCCTATTCGGTAAATTGGAGAGAAGCTGTAGCTTCCCTCTTTGCAGCTTCTCCACCATTAAGAGGCCCAAAGTGGATTTGAAGGTGGGGGGAGGGGGGGGGGGGACATAATGGAGGGGCCTTGTGAGGTTGTTTTAGGGGGATGGACTTTATTATTTTTTTTTCTGCTCAGCAAACTCACCAAAGGTTTTCTTGCAGAGGAGAGAACCCGCATTGTTTCAAAAAAGGACTTCCAGTACATTTTCAAATGCAGCTGCTAATTAAATTCAAATAGCATCCAATGCTCTGAGGGGCCTTATAGGAGATCAACTGTTTGAGCTGGGATGCCTATTAAAGAGGTGGAGCTGAGGAGAAGCACCTTCCAGAAGGACGGAGAGAGTACTGGTGTTATCACCTCGCTCAATGGGTCTATAAGTGAATGGCCCCAGGTTTAATTACTTTAATGTATAATCTAAGGATCATCGAGGGTGAAGTAAAGTAAAGTTTAGTAAAGCTGCTTCTCAATGAACACGCCTTTGAAAATGTAAAATTGCACATGACTGCACGAAGATTGGGATGCTTTAATTGAATTTGTAAAGTCACATTCAAGTTTGACATAACATTTGACTTTTAAATATCTGCCCTAGAATCAAGTGTATGAACGGTCATAAAATCCACCATGCGAGCAATGACTAAAAGGTTGAAGTGTTAGACCATCTATCAGCCTTGTTGTTACTATGAAGAGTTCAGAACTTAGTAAACTTGTATTGGTCCAGAGCCCAGGTTCCCCTCCGTAAGTACCTTATAGTGACAGGAGTGAAAAGCATCATGGTGGTCACATTGTCCAGGAAAGCAGAGAGAATGGCGGCGATTAAGCAGAGGATCATGATCAACGGCCACACTCTTCCTCTGGACAGCTGGTAAGCCTGTGTCGAGACAGCACAAAAAACTTTATTAGACAAAATCTGTGAAGGATGAACTCTTATGAACATTTTAAATATGGGATTACACTGGGGTGAGTCTAAATAATAAAACTGTTAGTCCGAATGATGAAATCCCAGTTAAATCTAATCACATTGTGAAATGAATTTAACATCAAAAGCAAGTCGGTCAAACAAGAAGGGTTATTTTAGATAACGAGATTTGACAAATTCAGTAAGTCTAATATTTTCAAACAATCCATTGACGTTTTTTTTGTTATTTTGCCATTTGTTATTTTGCCACACATTAATCCATGAAATGATGATTAATTAATAAAAGGATTACTTTGGGGTATTGACTTTTTACTGTGCTTTACACTGCTTCATAAGTACTCCCTCTTTCTCTCTCCCTCTCTCTCTCTCTCTCTCTCTCTCTCTCTCTCTCACACACACACACACACACACACACACACACACAATCCAAAACAGACATCACAACATTTAAACCTCCCTGTCTGTCTGCCTGCCTGCCTGCCTGCCTGCCTGCCTGCCTGCCTGTCTGCCTGCCTGTCTGCCTGCCTGCCTGCCTGCCTGCCTGCCTGCCTGCCTGCCTGTCTGTCTGTCTGTCTGTCTGTCCATCCCAATGAGATTATTATCACAAATACGCACAGACACACACACTCACACACATACACAAGCACACCCACCCACACACACAAACACACAAATAAAATATAATTAAATTGCTCTCACACAGCTTTCCTGTGGAAGAGAACAAACTGTCAGGGGACAGTGGGCCGGCCAGGGCTCCTCTGAGATGATATTTTAATTTGAAGCTCCTGCCCTTGTCTAACACACCCACTTAAAATTCATGAGCCCGTATGATCCCCCTATTCCCCTGGTCTGATAGCTACTGTACCTAAAGAACGGAGCCGCTGGCCCTCCCTCTCTCTCTCTCTCTCTCTCTCTCTCTCTCTCTCTCTCTCTCTCTCTCTCTCTCTCTCTCTCTCTCTCTCTCTCTCTCTCTCTCTCTCTCTCTCTCTCTCTCTCTCTCTCACACACACACACACACACACAATCCAAAACAGACATCACAACATTTAAGTCTGTCTGTCTGCCTGTCTGCCTGCCTGCCTGCCTGCCTGCCTGCCTGCCTGCCTGCCTGCCTGCCTGCCTGCCTGCCTGCCTGCCTGTCTGTCTGTCTGTCTGTCTGTCTGTCTGTCTGTCTGTCTGTCTGTCTCGGGTTGGGAAGTCTCGCCCTTGTCTGGCCTTGTCCTTGGTCAGACTCAGAGGCAAGAGAGAGTCTTTCTTTTTCACAACAAATGAAAGTGAAAACTTTGATACCCAGTTCATTTTATATGATGGATACATATCTTCAAGCACCACAAGGAATTTGCTCCGGCTAATTTAATTTTCCAGTTCTATTAGGGTTTCAGTGTCCGACCATAAATTCCAAAATCAATCATTGGTAACGGGTCCTGTCTCTCAATGGAGACTGAGTGATGGCTGATTCCAAAGCTGTACTACTGATGGATGTCTTTTGCCTCCAAGCAAACATGAAAAAAAAATGTCCTCATTCCAAAAGACAATATGACTAAGTCTCTTTAAACTTTGGCAGGACACACTAGTTAGGGTGAATAAATCATGCTTTTAGCACGACG
This sequence comes from Galaxias olidus, assembly GCA_026901105.3. Classification (NCBI taxonomy): domain Eukaryota; kingdom Metazoa; phylum Chordata; class Actinopteri; order Galaxiiformes; family Galaxiidae; genus Galaxias; species Galaxias olidus. The sequence continues at coordinate 561,881 of JAPMUY010009319.1, forward strand.
TGTTATTTGTCAAATATTTAACGCATCTCAAAAACTGTATTATGTGCATTGTGTGTTTAAATAAAGAAATTATTATATATTTATATATATATATATATATATATATATATATATATATATATATATATATATATACACAGTATATATACTATATATATAGTTTATTGGCACTAGACATTCTGAAGACTGTATTTTGCACACAGGTTTTGACATTAACATCTCTCAGACTTCATGGGTTTGGGGTACCAATTGAGGGTAGGCAATTCACTATCCTGGACATATGCGTCTATCAAATATTAACTATGACGTTTGTACTTTGTTGCAGCCTACAAAAGGTCCTATTCAAATGAATAGTGCGATTTAAATGATTTTAGCGCTCTAACTCACCTTCACGGCGCAGTAGTCAAAGAACCCTGTGTCTGAAAATATGGCCACCAGAATCATCTGTAAGAGAGAGAGAAAGGGGTAAAAATGCTTTTTTATGGTTTTCTGCAATAGATCAAAACTCCAATGCAGATCCTTTGTGATAAACTCACAATGTTATCATAGAGAATATCAACAACGGTTAGCTATGCACCACAAAAGAAAACAGAGTTTATCTTATATTTCCCTGCAATGGGGATCATTCCTGGAGTAAATCCCTGAGTACAACTGTAAAGGCTTCTCCTCAAATGTAATAGCTAGCGGAAACCACATGGTTCGTCCAAAGCGATTAAGGTTTTCATTTCTCAACATAGAGCATAATTGGAGTTACAGGAGTTACAGGGTTTGCTGTACACAGTACACGTTTCAAACGATGGCGTGTGTGCTGTCTCTAGGCTTCAAAGCGTTGGGTGCTCCATGTGATCAAGTATCTCTTACAGTATTTATACAGTGTGAGATGAGTCCTTGAAACGGTGCTGTTTCTGGTCCTTCATAATGCATGATGAAATAAGCAGTTTGAAAACAACGAGGTAAAGAGAGAGGAAGACGTCTGAAAGGATTCTTCCATCCATCCATCTGTGCTTTGAGAGCAAAGCAAAGAACACCATTCATTGTCAAAACGTATGTGTGATTGCTGTCATAAACTGTGTCCTACAACTGGCATTATGATTCTATATCCTTAGTTCTGTTTCGTTAAGCCAAGCATTTGCGTAAAGGAAACAATAGCAAGTTTCATTCCGTGCTTCAAACCTATGCTCCTTTTGTTCCTCTTCTTTAAAACAACTTTTCAGATGTGGCTACTACTAGACGCTGCAATTCCACATCAGCCTTGATTGCATGTGTTTGTTTCCATGGAGACGGGCTCGGAAAACATCAAGATCACCAAAGGCTTGCCTCAGCCATAGAAAGTGCTTTCAAATTCAAAGGTGAGCATACAAGAAGTCTCTTGAGCTACTAAGATGTAAGAAAAAGACTGAGATTTCATTATAACATACAGAGCAACTCTCCTTGTGCTGAAGCAGATTCTTTTCTGTGTGGCGTGGTCACAGGGGATATGTTAAAAGAAAGGTTTCATGTAGCGATGGTCACCTGGATCAGTGTCTTTGATTCCAGATCACAGAGGGTGACAGACTCACCATGCCAAAGAGAAGGGCCAGGGTCTCATAGTCAATCCACTCGACCACTGTCACCAGACTTGGACGCTGTATAGAGGAGTAAAGAAAAGTCGGGGAGAAAAAAAGAGAGAGAGAGAGAGAGAGAGAGAGAGAGAGAGAGAGAGAGAGAGAGAGAGAGAGAGAGAATGAGGCAAGGTCTTAGTAAAACCTCTTCCCAGTGGCGGACAGCGAGACAACTCCATATGTGTTTCGTCATGTTCTACAACATGCATCAAACATTCTGAACGTGGACTGCATTTCTCCATGTATCTGAAGGGCTTACATGGGAGTTGGTAATAGGATTATATTTTTTTTAAGTTTTTACTTTCATAAATAATAAATCAATACTAAATCTACTATGTCACTGGTTTTAACCAGTCATATGAAGTGTATAGTGTCCTTACATCCCCAATGATAGCCAGTGCAGCTAAGGCAGCTAAAGATCCCAGCATGGCGGCTAGAGTGCGATGGACTATCTGAAAATGAAGAGAAAATACATTTTCATAAAGCATTTTTCTTGTAGCATAAAATTATGGACACATTATCAAAAAAGCATCAAGCTGTCAACGGTTTGTTTTATTTTTTATATATATATTTTAGACAGCACATGCTCTCTCCTTTCATCTTTCTCTTGCTCTCCATTTCTCTGTATCTCTCCCACACACACACCAAAACAAACCCATAAACACAAACTCACTCACATTTATGTAACGTGACAAAATGCCCAATGGAGACACACAATCACACGCAAACACAGGCCAAAGTTTTACAGTTCAGGCTAGTAATTATCCGACCAACTCAGGACACAGCACAGAAGACAGCTAATTATTGGGAAGAGGAGACTCAGAGGGGTGAGCGCTGGCACTGAGGGGCCGGGTCCGGGTCCACGAACCCAATCTTTCCAAGCCCTCATTATGTGGAACTTGTTTTTGGTCTCATTTCAAGTAACGCTGTAATTAATGGGCTATTGTTTCTCGTGGTGCGGCTCAATCAAATCTATTATCTGAGGGACTGGGATCCTGACCTGGATGCACACCAAAATGAAGTGTGGAGAGGACTGTTTCAAAGTTGTTGTTTTTTTATCAATAAACGGAAAACCGCCTTGAGAAAGGACAGTGAATTGAGTCAGTCCCCGTGCAAAGTCAAAGGCAGTGTTGTGATTCAAACCAAAAGCAATTGTATGTGTTATTGTCTTTCTTATGTGCGAGTCATCAAAAAGTTATGCTGCACATCATTTCATGTTGCTGTGAATCCAGACAGATCCATCACAGTCATCATGTATGATGCATTCATAATAGAACATTTAGAAGTGCTATTAGCATGCCTGTGTAATCAAGCAACACATCCGCCATAGGCTTCTGCCATCTTTATTTCATTGCAAGAAAAGCCATAGAAGTAGGTCACCGTATGTATACTGGGGGACTTCTGTGTGCTTGTTGCTAGTGGGTTGAAGGAGGGGGGGGGTCCGACTGTTGGAGTTTTTTTGTCTGTTGAACCTAGAACATGTTTTTGGTTTTACAATACCATAATCTTTGATGAAAATGACAATGATTGTCTCTGGAGCACTTACATGCATATTGACCTTGATACATTGCTCATCACAGAACTGTGCCCTACCATTCAAAATTAGCCTACGGAGAATTTGCAAACGTCTAAAGGGGCAAAATGAGAATCTGACCGCTTCCCCTCTGACAAAGACAGACAAGCAAATAAGGTGTCATTTCCTGTTACATATATTGGAAAGAAGGATTCAGCAATAGCCTTAACTCTGATGACACAAGCTCATCATAATCGGGCGCCTGTCATAAATGGAAACATTTTGCAAACAATTGCTGATAAACCCAGCACCCTACTTTCACATTCTATAAAGTTTAAATAGAATACAATTGCTGGTTGTCATATAGAACACGTTATAAATTAATGTATTTTCACTTACTGAGTAGCTATCTTGTGTATAGAACTACGGGGGTTGGGGCTTGCAGCTACATTCTGTTCTCAGCACTACCCCTGAGCTCAATCTTTAACCAAAAGTCTGAACCTTTGGCCTGTACCCTAAAGTTAAACCAGATCAAAGTGAAGTTTCCAAATTTACAAAATGTGCATATAGACGCCACATCCAGGTAGCTCAGAAGCAACAGTGCTGTTAGTAAAGCAAAGAGCAGAGAAAAATCAACAGAGGAGTTAAACACCACCTAGTGGGCATAGTCATGAACTGCCTTTTTGTAATTAAAGCCACACAATAGGTGCCCACACACACACTCACGCACGCACGCAGGCATACACACACACACACACACACACACACACACACACACACAAACACACACACAAATACAAACACAAACACACACAAACAAAAAAGCAGATACAGGTCTGAACCAGTCAACTAGTAGTACGAATAGATGCTATTAATGAGAGCTTGAGCATTTGTAATTGGTCATTCAAAGAAATATTTACGAGCCTCCACAAACACACGCAATGGTGGGCGGTGCGAAAAATAGAAATGCGTGGGCTAGATAATAAATAAAGCATCCCTTTTGACTGTGTGTGTGGGTGGCTGCTCTCCTGCCACGGTTTATAGACTGCTCTTCATCCCAAAAAAAAAAACCTTCAAGGCGGCTCTTTGAATAAATATCGTTAACACACGCCCAAAAATAACGAGAATAAAGCATGTTTTATACATGAGCAGCATCATCTGATGCAGGATACCCCTTGAGCTGACAAGTCTCTGATGTTAATACGACTTGGGGAATCCCTTGAAAAACATAGCGGGACCCAGATTCATTTTTACATGCCCCTGGAGGAGACAGGCGTATTTACCTCGAAGATGATGAGAACATATACACCCGACAGTATGACCGCGGCGATGACCACCTGCGTCTCCACGTTTACAAAGAGGGACTGGTGGGTCATGGAGAGGGGCACCACTTGGCTGTCTTTGAGGAAGGCCTGTACTGTGATGATGATGGGTTCACTGTTTGAGCAAAACCAACAGAATATCTTTATTAATAACAATGATAGGTTTCTAGATACCCAAGGTCAAACAAAGTTTATTACACAAGAACATTGGTCTACATTGGTAAGATTTGACCGATGTTGGAACCAAAAAGAGGAATTGTTGTACCTTTGATTGATTGATAACCAATCTTTAGTTTACCTGCTTATCATCTCAAATGTTTTGGTGGTCAGAATCTGGTCACTTCTTTCAGAGTGTAGTGGTATGGTCCAGTTATATATCACCTGTTCAAAAACAATATATTGTCACACACAAAATGTTTTGTGATTATGAACTTTCACTTTGCAAAAAGATGAGAATAATTGAACATTGCTGTAATTGGAATGCATGATAAAAAGGGTTGATCTCAGAGACCAGCTGCATTTAAATGCACCTGTTTGCAAAGTGCCAAGTGGAGGTGTTACCTGCTGGGCACGCCTTCTCCTTGGCCCCGCCTCTTCTGTCTGTTCTACCTGGATGAGGATGTACTCCTGATTGACAATGTCAACCATCCCTCTGGTAAAGGGCCCGCCCACCTGCAGCTTTAACAAGGCATTATCTCGGAAGTCTGTCAGGTTCATTGCTGTAGAAACACTAGGTCAAGGAAGAAAACTGGGATACCGGAACATAAACCGGATAAGTTAACGTTCAACGTATTTTATTCAGAAGGTTATTTTTGTTTTATTTATCAGGTTTAAAGCCTCATTGGCTTTTATTTAGCCAATACATTAGTAATGATAATAAAGTCAGACAAGTTTTCTTATAAGTAATGCATGATGACATTTCTCTTTGACACAACAATACTGGGGCCGACCTCGCACACATTGGAATGGAATGTAGAATGAGACAGCAGTTGGATCCACATGGTCAAACCCGATCCAAATACAACAGTTTTGCCCTCATGTGATCTGGGTGTTAGAAAGGATACAGAAGCTCTCTGTTGAGGAAACAGCCAGCATCCTCCAGGGGTTGTCACGATCCGGATACATGCTGAAGAACAGCTGAAACCATAACCTCATCATTAGTCATTCGTAATCAAATGTTCAAGGAAAAAGTGACGATATCCGTCGTTTGATAAAAGTGGTCCCTACGGTATATTGATATAGTTGACATGAAAATTAAACAGATTTGAATGTACACTAATGTCAACATGCAGGATTCTGATGTCAACTTCAAAGAGTCGATCAAGGAACAAAATCCACTTACAGAACAGAGAATGACAAATGCGAAGATACCACCAACTCTCGAGAAATTCAAGAAACACCTAAACAAGGAACAGGGAACCACACATGATATTAGCACATACTAAATAGCAACATTAATTCAGTTATATAGTCAATCAAATGTATTCATTTATTAAGATTGTCAGATTACTATTGCACTGATATTTTGTAAATTGCACAAGATTTTTTTTTTTCATTCACACAGACACACAGTAACACATTTACATTAGCATTTCCCAAAAGTTCACACCTAACGTTGTTGGAGAGTTTGAAGTTACGGTTGAGGTTTTCCAGCGTGTCGCTCTTGTCCTTGGAGATGCAATGGGACAGGCTGGTGACCTCGCTGCCCAGGCGGTATCTCTTCTCCATCTCCATGGAGCTCTGTTCCCAGGGCTCCTCCCCAGTGGGGTAGCTGGGCTCATGGAGGGTCATGTAGGTGATACTGGGTTCAAAACCAACAGAGGGATGTCTTTGTCACCAAAACATTGCTATCAGAAGTAAATGTCCTAACTATCTAACCCCATAATGTTAACTGTACTTAATATAGCTACTAGACAGTAATGTTTCCAGTAAGTGCGCTGTCGTAAACACAGGAGTTTAAATCCTGACTATCTTCCTTTTGTTTAAACAATTACAACAATAAGGCTCATCATTCAACTACTGAATATTCAAAACTTTTCTGTATTAAAAACAGTTTATGCGAACATTGGAGTTACATAGTGAGAGCGGTTTTTCTGGCGCATTAAGTTACAATGTCTTGAGTTTATCTCACCAACTCAGTATTAAGTCAAACAGTTATTGTTGACGAGTGATTATCCAATCTTAAACACTGCTTATAATTAGTCCTTTTTGAAATACCCCCACTGACATGTAGAGCAAGTTGAATGACACGTCCTACCTGTCATCTTGGGAAAACCTGAGCAGTGGTGATCTCTCTGTGTGGTTGGCCTGGTTTGATTTCCCCTTCAGAAAGTTAACCACACTCACTTTGTGTCTGAAAGAACAACATACATAGAACAACAGACATTCAGTATGCAGTGAATAAACAGAAGTAAGAGATTCAACTAATTAAGATTCTTGTGTAGAGGTAAAGCAGGATGTGTTGTAAACTAAATTAGAGGTTTGAGATGTGAGTATTTCACTGTAAAATGGATGCCTTTCCCAAGCCAACCGATCCTTAAACGCTGAATAAAAAGCCATGTCTAGTTGACCCTCATGACCCTGCCTGGGTGTTTTTCAACTGCCCAAGTAGAGCTGTTCGTCAATAAAGATCCAGTCAAAAGAGAGGGGGGTTAAAGGTCAAGGCCCATTGTGCCCTGGGGTGTCGGAGAGCTGTCTGAGCAGCTGCTGACTTCCATAATTGAAGCCTCAGTGTGTTAACCCGACGGCTACTGTATTCTATGTGCCCAAAGATACCCCAAAGCTCTCTGCTCCCCATGTTAAACTCTCTCCCTCACACACACCACACACACATACATGGCCACCGTCTCGTGCGCTCTTCTGACCGTCAATACAGTTGTAGCTCTGCCTGTCACACTGTGGGTCAGGGCCCACACAGCCGGCACAGAAGATGGACTGCTGTGAGGAGGAGGCAGGGAGGGTGTGTGTGTGTGTGTGTGTGTGTGTGTGTGTGTGTGTGTGTGTGTGTGTGTGTGTGTGTGTGTGTGTGTGTGTGTGTGTGTGTGTGTGTGTGCGTGTGTGTGTGTGTGTGTGTGTGTGTGGAGGGGCACTGCAGTCAGAAAGGTTGTAAAAAGCACCACCGAGTAAGAATCTTATATTATTATTATTATTATTTTATTATTATTATTAAAGCAAAGCTTCTTAGAGGCTTATTTATTTGCACACGGTGAGTGATGCGATTTAAACGTCCTCACTTAGAGTTCTCAGAACAGACAAAGGTGTAATGAATACCTCGGCTTAGTGGCATTTGTGTCAGTAGAATAAGTCCGATGTCTGTTCATTGACTTTCATGTAAAGGCTAAGTGTTTTAAAGAAGGAAAGCCGGTTACAGACTAATGCGATGGTGAAGTCACCCAGCCCATAACAGAGTGAGATGGGAATCTCTCTGAAATGATGGCCAATTAAAAAGTCCCTCTCAGCTAATCTGATCATCTGGAAGGGCTTTTACCCTCCAGCTGCCCAAAGTGGACGGAAGCTTAAACACAGCAAGGGTGCTTCCTTCATTAAGACCTAAGTCTGCCTTTAGGTAACACAATGAAATGACATTAGGTACTTGAGGTACATGATATTTCTAATAATTTCTGAGAGTAATTAAGCGACGGTTTGATCTTCTCGTTTGTCAAAACTGATCAAAAGCGTTGCTTAGCAGGTCTTAGCAGGTGTGTGAACCAGCTAGCCTGATTTAACTAAGCGCACAGCAGTGCTGTGTCTGTCGCTTTTGTTGTGTACATTCCTTAAAGTTACATCTCAATATATGTGTCATATATAGAAAATGTTAACATATGTTTTCTTTGACTGCTAGGATAACACTAATTTTGCGATCTATGAAAATAGGACAATGAAATGCAAACAGACAATCACTTATAAACAATTAATGAGAAAGTTTGAGGTTTCTACTGAACAACAATTCCAAAGTCAAACGAAGCAACGGGTCTTAGAGTTTAGCTGCCTCCCTTTCATCATACACACATAGAAGAATGTAGCCGGGCACAAACACACAGACATGCACATACTCACACTAAAACTCACACACACACACGCACCCACCCGCAAGTAAATCATGCCGTGTTTGAAGTGCAAGGTGATTCTTGCATGTGGAGTACACATTTTTTTATCAATATTGCCAGCGGCTGTTTCACCTTAAGAGTACTTAAGAAGGACAGGGGTGGGGGATGTATAATAACTGTGGTGAAATAAGGCCAAATCTCATGCGCTTCATCAAATAATTCATACCACTCTTTTGTTTGCCTCTACGTTACATCAGATACTTAGATCCTTGGGGCATCGCCTCTTGGTTTGTGCTTAACATAATATGACAAATGTGTATAATTCATAGGGCAAGGCATCTCTTCATTAAACCACCATGAGGCGTGTTTCCTGAGGTGCAGAGGGGAACATAGGAGTGTGTGTGTGTGTGTGTGTGTGTGTGTGTGTGTGTGTGTGTGTGTGTGTGTGTGTGTGTGTGTGTGTGTGTGCCTGCGTGCGTGCGAGTGTGTGTGTGTGTGTGTGTGTGTGTGTGTGTGTGTGTGTGTGTGTGTGTGCGTGCGTGCGTGCGTGTGTGTGTCAAATGTCAAAGGTGTCATGGAGCGGGGAGGGTGTTTTGTTTTGCGGTTACCCGTCGTCCTGGGGAACGGGGACGAAGCCCTCGGCCTGGAGGACGCGGTGGCCCGGAGGAGGCAGGGCGACAGACTGTTGGGACAGCTTCTGGGACTCCCTCCTCCGCGGGAAGCCCTGGAGCAGACGCAGCTCTCCGAAGTTCCCTGCCATGTCCTCGGGGCCTCTCAGGCTGGCCCGTCTCGTGTGGCCTTGGGCGGCAGCCTGGGACATCTCCAGCTCCCGGTTATTTTTGTTCTCCAAATACATGGTGATGCAGTGCGTCCACTAAACGCTAACCCTGGATGTGAGGACGTACTGTGTATTCGGGGGTATTGTGAGGTGAAAATTTAAGGACATTGGCATTTTTTGTTCAGTATTCATTTGACAAAAAAAGGTAAATGTGTAATAAAGTTCTAATCTTGTAGTGTACGCCACTGTTGTAAAGTTAAGTCAGCAATAAATTAAGAGCCTTTATTGTTAATGTGGCTTTACGTTTGTGTTTGTGTGTGTTTGTTTGTGTGTGTTTATGTGTATGTGTGTGTATTACGCACGCACGTAATATTTGAAGCAAAGAGGTTTTATTTTTTACAACTAAAGCTGTTGTTCCACATCTACCCTTTGCTCCCACTCTTTTCTTTGTGACCTTTTACTTCAACACAGGAGAAAATAAAAATTCCACTGGGTGACAGGCAATCCTTTGACAGTTCCGACTTTTATAATGGTGACCTCCAGCAACAGAAGAATATCTCCAATTAAGACTCCTGACGTCTGTTCTGATGGCTGGCATGTAGGAAACCCAAGAGGATGACAGGGATCATAAATTAATTGGAAACCCTTTGTCCCCTTTTTTGGCTTTCAGCTCTTTACTAAGTGAGGAAGAGTCAGTTGCCCTTTGGAATTGCCCTGCATGTGTGAGCTCCAACCCCCACCTCTCCACCCCATACGTCTGTATTATTATGATCTGCTCCTTACCAGAATAAATCACTCTCTGTATGTTAGAGTGAAGCACCAGCAGGTGCTGCCCTTAGGCTGAGGCACGAGTGCTCCGAGAAGAAAAGTCAAAAGTTACACAACAGTCTGCTCCACCAGCGGCTCCTCCCCTTGTGTGTGAAAACACTGGCTCTGAATGATGGGATTATTTCAACTATGGGATTAACGGGGAGATCATGTAAGACTATTGGGTCACTCACGTGTGACGCCTTTAGCCTTAATAAACTCTCCCGTGATATATAGTCCATAACTAGATTTTGTGAATGACTTGAAAGAGGTCAAATGCACTTTGATAAATAAGAAATGCTTATTGAGCAATACAGGACCTCACGAATTCCTTTGGACTTGGCTGTATTCTATAAAACATAACTTTCAGGGATGCCTTGTAGTTTTCTGTGTTTTCAAGCAATCTTTTGAATTAAAGAAAACCATCACTTTCTTTAAAAAAACTTCTTTTACATACTGTAAAATCTAAATATTATGGGTAACCCTTCCTTTTACAGTCCCCTAATTACTAGTCCCCTAAGTATTTACCCGGTAAAACTGTACAGTAAAGGGAAGCCTTTTTTGTTTCCAAGGTATTACCAGGTTCTTACCAATGTGTTAGATTACTTTGCTTGAGACATAACAAATTATCTAAGTACATATTTACCGGGTGATAGTGGAGGTTTCTATTTGTATTTCAGCTGTAGTTTCTCTGCATTTACCTACTTATTTACCGGTGGTAATTACGCAATAATATACTATAATATACCTAGTAATTAGGGGACTGTATAAGGAAGGGTTATCAAATCATGTTCATGACGTTTATCTCCTATTAAATAATGACAGGAATAAGGGATGGATTGTACTCTCGTGTAACAGCCTTTCTGGAAAACTATGATAGCCACATCTCGCGCGACGTGTTGTTTAGGAATGACATCATTCAGTAACTTTGTAAACTTTCCAAGAGATGATTAGTCAAGCCACCAAGCAGCGTTTGGGTCTCCCAATGTTGATTTGACTGCACGCGGGCAAAACCATATGGTATTCGCATCTAATTGTTTGGATGTGTTGTAAGCAGTGAGAAGAAGTATTTCTGACTGTGGTTCTGGTTGTGCTGACTCAACACCACAAACTCTTCTGCTATTTCTTGTGTTTTGACCTCCTTCTTACACTTCCAAAATGGAAGAGATGAGGCTAGACCAGAGGAAACAAGAGAAAGCTCTTCTTAGGTGCAATGAAAGAGCGCGGCAGAGACAGATTAAGGCCTTTTCATGCTTTATTTTGTGCCAGGATTAGTTCTGAACCTTACACTGTTTATTTTCAGAGTAGGTCACTGTACACCATGACAATGTCCTACACAGGAGATTACCTCTTTCTTATGAGAGCGGGAGATATTGTCCTCACTCAGGTATTTATGTATTTGTTTCTGTTTTTTAAAGTTTACACATCAAACAGGTTGCGTGGCATTAAATATACTATGAACTTGGCTCTTCTTGGCCCCAGTAAATCTTTTGAAACTGTGTAAAAGGCGTGTAATTGGCTAGTTCAGAGCGTGTTTACACACTGTGAACCGTGATGACAAAAGAACAAACAATGAGCCCTTGTGTCATGGCGAAGCACTTTCACACCATTTGTGATTTGCTCACTGTCTAAAGCAGCGGTTTTATTTATTTCTGAGTCACATCCTTCAGCTTTACTGATTACTAACGTCTGAACAAGCACTTGCATTACAAATTCACTTTCCACCACATCATATGAACGGAATGAACAGGTTTTGGATAGGGCTGAGCTCCACTGAAGTGGTACTGTAAAGAATTAGGATGTAATTCCCATCTAGCTTAACCCAAAACAACACTCCTACACAGCATTCTAAATCCCCTCAGGTCACATGAGCTTAAATAAATAAACTGAAAATGTTATTTATGAAATTTGTAATGAAAAAGTGTTATTCCTAATGCCGAACAAAATGTTTACCTATATAAAAGCCAACAAAGAAGTAATGAATGTTGTACTCAAAACTTCATGCCCGTAAATGAAAATGCTTACCTTGAGAATTCTTATGAATTGTATTATATGATGGTGATGTTGAGGGTGAAGAAGAGGAAAATGATGGTAAAAACCAGGAAAACGATGATGATGATGAGGATGATGATGATGATGATAATGATGATGGACACGTTGCAAATGAGCGTTAAAGGTTATTGCAGATGAAGATTTGTTACATGTAAACCCAAGTTAAAATCAACTACTCTTTTAAAAATCCTCTTGTGTGGATGCGGGCTGTTTACCAGGATTGTTTCTGGGGTGTCTTGGTCTAAGAGCTGCTCAGTACAGGTTCATATAGTTCTGGGAGGAGGTGGAGATGATTGAGCTCTCACTCCTAGGCTGGAGGAGAAGGAGTCAGTTATTTCTGAGTCTGTACAACTAAAAACTAACTAAGGAGGAGGGGCTAGGCGGCTCTCCATAGCAATAGAAACTGATTGTGACTCCCCCCTCCACACACACACACACACACACACACACACACACACACACACACACACACACACACACACACACACTCACTCACTCACACACACACACACACACACACACACACACACACACACACACACACACACACACACACACACACACACACACACACACACACACACACACACACTCCAGTCCCTCATGTATACCCAAATCACACCCATGTGGTCATATTCATGATTCAATAGTTCAGCTAAGACTTTATACACACTGTCCTGGAAAGACCTAGAAAAGCAGTGGGATCCATAATAACGCGTCCTTGAAAGACGAAGCCTAACCATCTACTTCATCACATGTCTCACTCACTTAATGAGCATGCTAATGGCTGCTCTGCATTGAGTTGGTGTGTAATAATTGATTAATCAACTGTAGTAATCATTTACTTTATTTAATTTTCTCAATTAGAAACAACCAGTCAAACTAAAAGGATCTGTGTGTGTGTGTGTGTGTGTGGGTGTGGGTGTGGTGGGGGGGAGGGGGTCCATGATCTGATTCAATCACTGGAATTTAACCCAGTTAGACAGGTGTGGACACCTCTACAGATTTAAGGTGTGTGGGATTTAGATGTGTTGTTCAGATAAAAACCTGCATTAAGTATGTTATGCTTAAGATTACCTTTAGACCTGAATCTGCGTGAGTGTTACATTCCTACCAAAGCAAATGGTTGTTAACTAGAAATAATAAACATCCTTTTTTTGTCATTCTGACTGTTTGATCAAATCAGATGTAAATTATGATCAGATTAACATTTTACTATTCAGACATCCACTGCAAAGGCCATTGAACCAGACAAAATAAAAGTAAAGTAATTACCCTAATTTCTTACACAACCCACATTAAATCTTGGCACTATTAAGCGGCAAAAATGTGTCTCTCCAATGAACAAAAAGGCAGATTTAAAAAATAAATAAATAAATAAATAAATAAATAAAATTCCTTAACATTACTTCAGCAAAAATTATTATTGGAATCGTTATTCTTTGTCAGTGATCATTGCAATCCGTGGAGTTATGGCCTTTCCTTCCTCAAGTCTTCATTCATACTGAGAGCAACAGAGACAATACCCCCCATTGAGCTACATGAGTCACCTGGTGCAGACGTGCGCACACCACTGCCTCTGACAGAGAAACCAGGCTACTCCTCTGAGAATGTCCATGGGGCACGGGTTCCGTTGTCTTGAGGGCATAGCAGAGAAGTATTGATATTGAGAGACACAGAGATCACATGGAGCTGAAAACAAAGAGAAAGAAATGGGGGGCCGGGGCTCATTTCAATATTACTGTATTTCACCCATAACATTACTTTTAAGTTGTCGTTTCTTATAACCACTTCTCTCCACAACCTCTATTGACATTCCTGGCTCACTATATCGGTTGCACTCTTAGATACCCTCAATACATCATTGTTTTGTGTATTAATGGTGTGATATAAATCTATCTATAAATATTGCCGTGGAGTACGCATTTGTATGTAGCTTTACCGCTAATTTTCAAGCCTGTTCCAAGCGGAACGCACCACATTGATGACCACACTGTGCTCCTGTACTCCACACTGTGCTCCAGTGTAGCATTGTATCACGAGCGGCGTTGGAGAGAAGATTCAGTACAGCACAGGGTGAGGCAAGGCACCAGAGCGCTGGGGGCAACAGGGACAGAGGAGGCAGGCAGCAGCATCCATCCTGGCAGTGTGAGAGGAGAGCTGCATGTGACTGCATGTGAGAGGTGGATGAGGGAGAGAGAACCAGATGACTTTCTACGTATTTAATTCCTGATGGTCTTTATCTCCTCCAAGGCCACAGGGCCATTGTAACTTGCTGATGTATTTACTGACCCTGCCTGATGGTTTGGTTTTGTTGACTTCTTGGAAGAGACAGCAGTCCACTTTTAGAAAATGTGCCCTTCTGTGAGTTAGTCAAATCTATTCCCAACGTAGGTACAAAATTGTACTAAAGTCACAGTCTTGTACTTTATGCTAACCTTTTGGTCAAAGGGATTATGATATTTTGAACTGTCTGCTCAGTACTGAGTGGGTCTTTCTTAACGAATACCTCACATGTAAAGGAAGGTATGTACAAATCTTAGGCAGGCAGAGCCGGTGAACCAACTAGCACTGCTTCATGAGAATTCCCTTTTAGAATAATAGGGGTGTTAGAGTAAAGGTGGAAAAGAAAAAAAAAGAAAAGAAAGGAGAGGAGAGGAGAGGAGAGGAAAGTCAAAGAGTTATTTGAACACATGACCAAGGGAATCTCTTCCTTAAACCAGCTGTTGAGCTGCTAAGCTATTGCCTTTGTGTCACTTTCTCACTTGACAAAATGACCTTGTAGAACATTCTTGGAATAGTACTTTTTTTTGTCCCGGTGTTTGATTTAATGTTAACAGGTCATGAAAAATATTTTTAGTTCCAAACAACTGACTTCCTGTCTAATTCTGATGTAGGCCTACGGTGACTCTGTATTTGTTGATTGATCGATTGAAAAAAAATTTCCCTTTCGAACTACTTCAGAAGTAGTTAAGCAATCAAAAAACCTGCATCTGAAGACATTATCTATTAGAATCAGGGAAATGTACTATTAATGAAAGGCGTGACAAAAAAAATCTATTTGTATACAAACACTACATGGCCATGAAGCAAGTATCTACTCAAAAACAGTTAATTATACTGTATGTTAGGCAGATACAATGCTTGGAAAAGTAATCAAAACCTAAAAATATTTTGCCTCACAATAAACTACAGTAGCCTTTGAGTCATTTGCAGCAGAAACGATTCCGGCTATTGTAAAATGATTAGGGCAAACATGGGCGTTTTTTTTTTTTTACATCGCAGACCAGTGACCACATTCTGGAGGTGAACGAGTAGTGACTCTACTCTCTGGTCTTCAA
Source organism: Galaxias olidus (assembly GCA_026901105.3). Classification (NCBI taxonomy): domain Eukaryota; kingdom Metazoa; phylum Chordata; class Actinopteri; order Galaxiiformes; family Galaxiidae; genus Galaxias; species Galaxias olidus. The sequence goes on from JAPMUY010009319.1 coordinate 577,341, forward strand.
CATCTGCCTCCTCCTTTTCATTTGAGCCCGCAGCCAGATCTGCATGGGTGAAGCACCTGACTTGCACTACCATAAGACTGTGATTAAGACAGAAAAGGAAAAAAAAAAGAACTAAGACCACAAAGAATGCTCAGAATTTTTGAAGCCTAATTAGGCAATCATAAAATCTTTTTTTTTTTTCGTCTTTCGTCTTCACATGCCTGGCCGTAATCCTTCGAACCGCTCAAAATGGTATAAATTCACATATTAGATGAGAAATCGAGTAAAAAGAGGGAGGGGGTGGGGGGTTTGAGCTGACCTGCCCCCCCTTCCTCACAAGATGGAATGTGGAATGGACTCCAGTCGAGACATCAAGGCGAACTCAGACGAGAGAACGCTCCTTAAACCTCCTAAGTGAGGCTTTTTTTTATTATTACAACCATCACAACCGTTCTCAGTGTGAGTGAGTGAGGTTGGGGATACTTGGACCAAAGCTGACTGCACCGCACTACTGAGATCTTATAAAGTCCTTTGTGGGGATCACAGAAACGTCCCACATTAAAAGATCAGTCGACAACTATCATGTAATGCACACCATTAGATACGATGCTTTCAAAGACTCTTAGGTGCTTTTTAAACTAACATAACTCAAACTTGTAGGCCCGTGCAAAGACGGCTCAAGAGGCGAATGAACCTTTGACCAAATTCTGATTACTACAATCAGCGTTATCTTTGTCCGGGAGGAACGTGGAAGACTAAAGCTTTTGAAAATAATTACACTTTAACTAACAATTATCATGACTTTTACATGGCAACCAAAAAAGGCAGCACAATACAGGGCCATTTAAAAAATGTGTTTGTACACAATGGACTGCTTCTATTTCATTGTTTGGTAAGGAATATTAATGACAACTTTAGTACTCTGCCTCTGCACTGATTACGGTTCTTCTTTCTATTAAAAAGGAGTAAAGTAAAAAAAAGAAGAGTTGAAATCCCACCATCATGAGACATCACCAATCCCACTCACAACCATCAAATCCACACACCATACAACAACAATCGAACAAACTCAGAATCCCCTCTCTATAAAGTAAATAACACAACAATATTCATATTTTAATATTACTTTATTATTAACAGAAATTTTTTTATTAAACATTTAATACGTGGGAAGGTGACCTTTCATGAATACATGGCACAATCATATTATATACATTCTTTACGGGAGGACAGTGCACATGTGTGTGGTGAAGAGAGGGGAGGGAGGAGGGAAGGCCCCGACAGGATTCAGTCTGGGAACACCCTCTGTGTGGCGTGAGCTATGCGAGTGACACTGACACTTTTATGAAGTTCAAAAACATTTGTGTAAAGAAAACACTGCGAAAAAAATAAAATGAAACGATAATACTACTATTCAGTTCACACATTTCTCTTTTTTTTTCTCTCAATATACAACAACGTAGGTAGAGTGAAGTCACACAACTGAGGAAGGAGATTCTACCACAGTGCAAAGGCTTTAGCCTTGTTTTCTTTTCGTTCTACTGTACATACCGCCATCCTTCTGAATCATAATAATTATGATGTGCATACATAATGCAGAACGTCTCTCTTGCTCTCTTGAACTAAACAATACCTATACGTCTTTCACCATTTTTAAAATGCTTTCAAAGCTCATTGCGCATAATAACGTTTGTTTTCGTTTTGTCTTCACCTAAGGTTTTAGTCTCGGCAGAATGCATGGGTGAACGGGTTTATCAAGGTAACAGGTAAGACTAAAGCAGTGATCTTTGACCCGAGTCTATGCTTGGCGACCCATTTCCATGTGATCCTTCTCCCACTCCTTCTAGTCCAAAAGGGGGGGTGGTGGGGTAACGACTTTAAAAGTTCAAAAGGTCAGGAGGATCAGTGCCCCGTTAAGTAATCCTGGGTGGAGTCGGAGGCGAAAGAGTCTGCGTCCTCGTTGTCCGAGTCCTCGCTGCTGTCGTCGGCGGCGGGCTCGCCGGTCAGGGCGATGCGAGCGTAGTCGTCCGTGTCGATGGACTTGCAGAAGTGGATGGCGTACTTCAGCTTCTCCTGCAGCACGTGTTTACACGAGTACCTTGGCAGCTTGAGCAGGAAGAAGCAGGTATAGGACTCTGGGAGGAAGTGGTCCGGAGGATTGTACTTATCCAACACCTGAAAATATAAAATAAAACCTATGGTATAACAATATCCAACACCTGAAAAGATAAAATAAAACCTAAAGTATAACAATACAAAACACCTGGAAATGTAAAATGAAACCTATGGTATAACAATATCCATCACCTGAAAACATAAAATAAAACCTAATGTATAACAATACAAAACACCTGGAAATGTAAAATGAAACCTAAGGTATAACAATATCAAACATCTGAAAACATAGCATTAGACCTAGGGTGCAATAATATCCAACACACCAAGACATAAAACAAGACCTAAAGTATAATGATATTCCACACCTGAAGACATAGCATAAGAACTCACATAGAAGAAGTCCTAAGGTATAATAATATCCAATATTTTCCTTCTCCAAAACTCCCTATTCATACCAATAGAGGCAGCAGTAAACAGTGAAATCAATAATATTCCAACATGAAAAATAAATTGCAATAACATTATCATCATTGTTATCCTCATTAATAAACACCACGTTCTCTCTCTCACCTGCACGACAAAGTCGCGGCCGCGGAAGTCGGCGATGGTCCTGGGGAGGCGCGTGCGGCCCCAGACGAAGCGCAGGAAGAGCGAGCGCTCCGTGTTGGAGAAGGACTCCATAACCTCCCAGAACCACTGGATGAGGGGAGAGGTGGGCTCCACGCCTTTATAGGTGGCCACCGACTTCAGGAGGTGGAGTGGGATGTCTGGGCTCCCGCACACCTGGGCGAGGTGGAGAGGGGGGGGAGCGGGGAACGCAAGGGAAAATGAGACACAGATAAAGAGAAAGACGCAGAAACTTGTTTTGAGAACGTTGTCAATGAAGTGAGCTAAATGGTTTTCAGGCAGTACTCTGGTGAAATTCCTGTGGTGAGAATGACTACTGAAACGGCAGTATTGAACTAGAACAGAAAAGCCTGGGTCGATGTGCCACAGCAGTCGTTGTAACTGTGCTGTGTCAGAGCTCCGAAAAAAAAAAAAAACGAAAACCCCCTCAACACAGCATTGCTACAGACCATCAGTGTGTTCTAACGTGAGGCCACCACTTAAAAAGGCTGGCTGGGTTTAGTTACCATGGTCTCCAACTCGTAGCCGGTGAAGAGGGAGAGCAGAGGGACAGGCACCACCCGGGCCATGCCCTCCCGCACCGCAGACACCTGCTCGTCAAACTCATGGAGCCTGTGGGGAGGAGGAGGGGGGGGTAAAAACAGAATGTTGTGCCACATATGAAATATGACGGTACAACACAATACAGGAGTAATGGCACGCAAAGTTGAGGCCATGTTCGTATACACACAAAAACGACCTTGTATGAACATAATTGTGAAAATGTCAACTGGCTCACTTGTAGTTTATTGATTGATTATAATCAAACACAGATGAACCACCTTATTGTTATACTGGCACACCTGTAGTTCATTCATTTATTATAATTCAACACAAACACCTTTTTGTCTGAACTGGCACACCCGTAGTTTATTAATTGATTATAATCCAACAAACACATTTTTGTCTGGACTAGCACACCTGTAGTTTATTGATTCATCATAATCCAACACAGATAAACCACTTTATTATCTAGACTAGCACACCTGTATCTTATTGATTCATTATAATCCAACAGAGATAAACCACCTTATTATCTAGACTAGCACACCTGTATCTTATTGATTCATTATAATCCAACACAGATACACCACCTTATTATCTGGGCTGGCTCACCTGTAGTTTATTGCTAGACGAACGTATTCGGCGCGGTTGTCCAGGGTGATGTGGGCGTACTTGGAGCTGAGCTGAATGTCCTGCCCGCTGGCGTTGGGCACGGTGAAGGGCAGTGTCATGGCCTCAAACTCTTCTGCCGTGGCCTCATTGTCCCGGATGTACATCAGACCCGGGATGAAGTCCTTGTCAACCTGATGGGAGGAATAAATTGTTTATTCTATGAGTCTATTATATTGGTAGCACATACAAATCTGGAAACTGGCTATTGAAATGTTCTAACGTATGTAAAAAGAATAGCAATATACTTTGGAAAGCATGAAAGTTACTGCACTGTTTGTGTTTGTTTGTGTGTGTGTGTGTGTGTTGTGTTGTGTACACGAGTATGTCCACGCGATTGTGCGTGAGTGTTTAGGTACTATACAACATTCTTATGTGAGCTTAGCACTCTCTCACTGAAGTCTTGTGATGAATACAATTCCTATCTTTAACCTTTGTAATATCTCAAGGCAAAGCTAGGGAACAAGAGATGCTGTGTACATTCTTACGTCAAAGTCTTCCGAACGTGTCGGGGAGGCTCATGATTAGACGAGGGGAACCGAGGAGATTACTCACGCACACACAGAGATACACATATTGAAGATTGAGGTCTGTTACAAGTCACTGGTATAAACTATAAAGATCTTATATATTGCTACCCACAGCGATAAAGAAATGTATACGGCTTTGAAGACAACATATTCTAAGAATCTGTGTAGAATTCTCTTTGGTATCGAGGCTCAGAAAGAGGCTTACAGTATTAGTCACAAGCATAAGGAGAATGTCAGCCTTGACCTTAACGACAGAGTGGTTAGCACACAATGGAACCGGTTCAAAGGTCAAAAGCAAGCCGTAATGTTCAGACCTACAATACACATTCCTCTTCAACAGACTGGATTTATATGTAAGAGATTAGTTGATGTTAAGATAAGTTCTGCAGAGTCCCTTTTCATCCAAATTCCTAGACTATGAAAAGGCCTCTTTTTGAAGTAAGACTACATTCAAGTCACAGTCACTTCTGTCAGAGGGGGCTCCAATGGACAGTCCACGTGACAGGTTTATGAAGAGTTATGTGGCATCACCAATGCATAAATGCATGCATAACCAATGCATAACCAAAAGGGCATCTTCTGTCAGGCATCAGTCATCTTCCTTGGTCGTTTTTGAAGATACATGATATATTGGTTGCAATCCACTCCCTCCCAAACAATAGGTTGTGATGTCAAATTAATGAAAGAAATATGATAAATGTTCGACTTGACAGGACAATTCCGCAATCTCGGTCTCTGCTCCAATACACACACAAATATAAAGACACAGGAGACACACCCAAGTCAACACAGACCCAAACACAAGAAGACAAAGAGACGCGCGCGCGCACGCACGCACGCACGCACGCACGCACACACGCACGCACGCACGCACACACACACACACACAAGGCGGATGGCTGTGTACTCAATGTACCTCGCTAAGGTCTGCGATAGTAAGGTTCATGCCAGCCAGCTGTTTCCAGACGGGCTCGGCCAGGTTGAGGCTGAGGGGGCTGCCTGTCCGAATAGCAATCCCCAGGAGCACACCTAAAAGAGGGCCGGAATAGATCAAGATAGGAAAACACCTCTGTTAACCACAGTGGTCAATACCGAAGAAAGGACACAAACTTTCCTTCCGTTATATTTCCAAACGTACTCACATACTGTGTGATCTATATATATATAAAAAAAAAAACTGTTATCTGATCAGAACAGATGTATGAATTGGCCGTTAAATTGTTCATATGGAAACCAGCTCTGAGAGGAGCTGGAGATACACATCCCTAAAAAAACTAAAAAACATGTCATGGAGGTACGTGGGAGTCATAAAAATCACCCAGACAACTATGTACTGCAACATCTACTATGAAAATGATGACAGTACTCAGACATAAACAGCGCTCAGGGTTATGGGGTACGTTTATCGCCTATAAAAAAAACACTCCAACTTAAAAGCCAGACTGGGTGACAGGCAACAGGGCCCGGTCTGAGGCCATTACCTAGGAAACGGAACATGTTGATGTGCAGCGCCGACTTGGCGGCGGGGTTGAGCAGGAAGCAGTCACGGTTGGCGCCGGACTCGTCGCGTCCATTAGGGGTGACGATGAGGAGCGGGGTCAGACCGTTCTGGAGCTCCTCGCACATCTCCGCTATGGACTCACTGTAGCCTCCGCCGCAGTCGTCCACCGATTCCCCTGGACGGACACACACACACACACACACACACACACACACACACACACACACACACACACACACACGTCAGTACAACAAGGGACATGCCTCACCAAAGATTAAAAAACAATGTCAGAGGGAGTTTTTTCACCGTTGTTTTTAGCTGACAAACAATAAAACTGGAATCAATCTTCATCCTTAGTGTTTTAATGAACAGTCTTAACTGCCATAACAAAGTGTCTGCTAAACTCATCCATCCTTTCTGTAAAGCGTGAGTCACATACTGTAGGTTAGAACAGCCTTCCCCCCATTTCCAGTGTGGAGGTGTCACTATGTCCGGCTAACGTACGGCGTCGAGGACATGAACCTTACCCACAAACTTGACCTTCCAGACGCGGTGGGGGAGCAGCAGGCTGTCGGGGCTGAACGAGCTCATCTTGGCGCACATCTGACCAAACACCGACTTAGTGCCGTCGGGACCTGCCAGGCCGCCTTTGCTGCGGGACCGCTTCACCTACAGTAAGAGAGGGGGGGGTCAGAGGAGAGAGGGGGGGTCAGAGGAGAGAGAGAGAGATCATGACGGTGTGTGTGTGTGTTGTGCTGCGATGCTTGGTAGGGTAGAAAGCCTGCCCTGCTGACGGGTCTGGATTCTTGGAAGCGACAGCTCTCCTCGCCGAGGGCTGCGGGGTGTGGGTGTGTGAGTGTGTGTGTGTGTGCGCGCAGTGGCCCGAATAGAGGCTCTGTATCGGGGTAAAGTCTACAGGCCGAGCGCAGGAACCTCAACAGACTGGGCCCGGTGCAGCAGATCACACGTCTCTCACGCTTGAACGCTTGAACGCACGCACGCACGCACGCACGCACGCACGCACGCACGCACGCACAACTATCCCCTTATGAAAGAAATCACATGTAACACAGAGGCTAAGCCTGGCTGGAGCCGAGAGAGAGAGAGAGAGAGAGAGAGAGAGAGAGAGAGAGAGAGAGAGAGAGAGAGAGAGAGAGAGAGAGAGAGAGACAAAGAACCGGACAGAGTGAGTTGTTGTGGAGGTGGTGTTGGCACTTCAGTCTAATCAACTGTGCCATGACGGGTCCACATCGATCGGGAGACAGCATAGACTGAGAAAGGGAGGTTGAGGAAATGAGAGATAGAAAAATGGGGGAGAAGGGATATAGTAAGACTCAAGAAAGAAAAAGGCAATTGGGAGGAGGGGAAAATATTTGAGGGAGGGGTGGGTAGTATTTTGAAAGTGAAGCAGGAAAAAAAATGATCAAAATGTTGTAGTAAAAGGAGATTACTCAGGCAGAGCCTCAAAATATCCTCAAAGGGGTATTTCCAGATATTACAGGAGTGGAGGGGTAGAGGGTTGGATGTGTAGAGGTGTACAGAGGTGGAGGGGTAGAGGGTTGGAGGTAAAGAGGCATAGAGAGTTGGAGGGGTAGAGGTGTACAGGGTTGGAGGGGTAGAGGTGTACAGGGTTGGGGGTTAGAGGTTGGAGGGGTAGCGAGTTGGAGGTATAGAGGGTTGGAGGGGTAGAGGTGTACAGAGGTGGAGGGGTAGAGGGTTAGAGGTAAAGAGGTATAGAGGGTTGGAGGGGTAGAGGGTTGGAGGTGTAGAGGGTTGGAGGTATAGAGGGTTGGAGGGGTAGAGGTGTACAGGGTTGGGGGTTAGGGGTTGGAGGTAAAGAGGTACTGGAGGGTTGGAGGGTTGGGGGTATAGAGGGTTGGAGGGGTAGAGGTGTACAGGGTTGGGGGTTAGGGGTTGGAGGTAAAGAGGTACTGAGGGTTGGAGGTATAGAGGGTTGGAGGGGTAGAGGGTTGGAGGTATAGAGGGTTGAAGGGGTAGAGGGTTGGAGGGGTAGAGGGTTGGAGGGGTAGAGGTGTACAGAGGTGGAGGGGAAGAAGGTTAGATGTAAAGAGGTATAGAGGGTTGGAGGGGTAGAGGGGTAGAGGGTTGGGGGTTGAAGGCATAGAGGGTTGGAGGGGTAGAGGTGTGGGGGGAGGGGAGCGTTGGTGTCCTCGGCGTACCTGTATCCTGTTGAGCTCCACCACTGGGCCGTGTTGGCGGTCTCGCACCATGGTGGCCTGGACCACCTTACGGAACGCCGCTTCCTGTCAAAGGCAGAAAGGAAGACATGACACACACACACACACACACACACACACACACACACTACAGTACAGTACAGTCAGGTCCTATTGAGACTCTTCTCACAGTAACTGTTAGCTTTCCTACACCAGTTAAGTTTGACTGTTAAGGCCGCTATGGGGAGATGAGAGTATGCCTGTATCGTCTATTCATTTCATACACTTGTATTCCCCTGTACAGTAGACCAGCCTGCCTTACAGTAGACTGCCCCTCCATACCTTTCCCTGTATCAATAGCTTCTATTCATTTTACATATTGGTGTTTATCCTGGTACAGTAAACCAGAATGTCTATATCTATATATTCTATTCATTTAACATCTTGGTATTTCCCCTAGTACAGTAGACCAGACTGCCCCTCCGTACCTCGCCCTGGGAGATGAAAGTGTGCCTGTATCTCTATCATAGTTCTTCCCCTGTGCCCTCTACATCATTGGTATTCCCCTGGTACAGCAGTACCTTGCCCTGGGAGATGAGGATGCCCCGCAACGTGTCGAAGCCCACAGAGGGGCCGTGTCCTGCCTGGCTGCCCAGCCGGCCCTCCAGGTGGAACATGGGGATGCAGGGGCAGAAGAGCTCGGAGATGTGGTGCAGCAACAGCAGCCGGTTCCTCAGGGACAGGATGGGGATCTCCTGCAGGTGGTTGTACTCCATCGGCACCTAACCGGAGAAGAAGAGAATACGATGTTATACTATTATTAGTATATAGTATACTCACAGTATTTATTATTATAATATACTACCAACATTGTGAGAAAATACAAAGTATAACTTTATAATGCAGTATAATAAGCTTTAGATTAAATACACAAAGAAGAGGTTGAAGAGCACAGAAATGAATGGCACAGTACAAAAAATTATATATTTTTTACCATATGTTGCATTTTGCTTTAAAAAGTATTTCTTTAGGAAACAATACAACGTTATATCGTAAGGAAACAATTAAGGTGAGTGAAACTGCAACATGGCTTGTAGCTTTTCACGCCCAAATGTTAACACCGAATCGTCATTGTTGAGCACACTCATGACACGCGCACCACAAACCCAACCATGACATCGCGCTGCTCCCCACGAGACAACGTTTCCTCTATAAAAGAGTCTTGCTGCCCTCTAGTGGCAACGGCGACACACTGCCAGCGGGCGGGCGGGCTTCCGTCATTACCTGAGCGGGCAGCTTCCCGGCGTTGGTGGGCTTGCTGGTGGACCAGGCCAGAGTGTGGGCCGAGCCGCAGGCCACGCGGTTGATCTTCTTGCCCTGCAGCGCGGCCACGAGGCGCGGCCGCTGGATGGCGTTGGTGGTCCCGTCGCCCAGCTGGCCCTCGTCGTTGTCGCCCCACGTGTACACTTCTCCTGGGACAAAGGACACAGCGGAGCTTTCTGAGCAGCCCTTTGACCTCTCTAAACCACCTTCTTCATTTCCCCTTTCCAAAGGCACGTCCCCAAAACAAAGCACCTCCGTTACCCAGACACCGTCTCGTCTTTCCTTAATTGATGAGAATGACCTCGTGAATGGAGACGTTAAGCGGTTATTGTAAGTTTTATTAAACTAGTCCCGAGAGACGAAATAAGGACTGGCATATGTCGGCAACTTGGAATCTGACCAAAAATGAGAGCCCTTTGAAAAAGGCTAACTCACAATATGTTTCAAAAAGGACTTCCTGTACATACCATCCTCTGTGCAGCACACACAGTGGAGAGACCCCGTTGCTATGGCGATGACCTTTTTCCCCTGCAGCCCCTGGACCTGTCTGGGTCGGCGGACGTGGTCGTCAGAACCGTGACCCAAACGATGGTAGTCGCCTTTACCCCTGGAGAATGCAGAACACACACAAATCAAATCATTTATTTATCTATTACGAGACGTCACGAAATATGCGGATATGGCAGTCCTCCTACTTATACATGCACCAGACTGTCAATATAATCAACAATTTCACACAGAAAACCAGAGACATTGTTTCACAAAAACACAAAAACAGACAGGACAGGAACACAAACCAACGTACTAACGCCCATTTTAGTCTATAACAGGATGACACTGCCACCGGGCTGCCCTTTGACCTAGGCCATCCTGTTGTAAGGGGTACCCACCAGGTGTACACAGCTCCAGACTTGGTGAGAGCCACAGAGAACTGGGAACCACACTCCACCTTGACCACGCCTAGACCGGTCAGAGAGTCAATCTGGACAGGACATCCAAGGGGAACCAGGGAAAACGAAAGGAGAACAACGCAACGTTTCATAACCACACTCATGAAGAGATCCTAATGTAATCCACACATTTCACTGTAGATGTGAAAGTAAACGTATGAGCAGCAATTCGCGGTTCATTGTTTTGGTTTTAAATTGTCATATTTATATTTTATGTATATGTATATGTGTATATATATATATATATGTATATGTATATATATATGACAATTTAAAACCAAAACAACGACCCGCACATATCTCTCTCAAAGTCAGTTAAGTGACATCTGTATAGGGTTCCTGGTTCCTGCGACCCATCAATCCCAGTGCTCCGCATGGTGTTGCGCCTCCTGGGATTGACAGCTGACCCGTACCTTCATGGGGATCTTACAGCCGTCGCTCCCGCCGCGGCCCAGCTTTCCGTAGTCCCCGTCCCCCCAGGACCACACCATGTCGTCATCCGTCAGACACAGAGTCTGGGCGTCGCCGCTGCCGCACGCCACGTCGATGACCCGGTGGCCCTGCAGCGCGTCCACCTAGGGGAACACACACACACACACACACACACACACACATAAACAGAGACACACACACAGACACACAGACACACACACACACACAGACGGAGAGATTAGCGTTAGTCACTGCGGGCTCTGCTAGCTCTGGGCTTGTCCCAGCCAGGCAGGCCAGACAGCCAGAGTGCTGTCCAAACAAAGCCACGGTCCCCCGTGTGATAAGTGTGGGAACAGCCTGAGGCTCTGTCCGTCGCGTTGTACCGTGAGATGGTGTGTGTGTGTGTGTGTGTGTCTCCCGCCCCCCACCATGTCAGCTTAGTGTGTTAGTCAGGTGAGTCTGTATTTCGACGTGTGCAAGTGAATACATAATCCAGAGCTGTGTGAAGTACTGAGTGCAGTAATGCAAGTGTTTCAAGCCTGTTTCCAATGGAATGTATTTAAATTTTTTATAAAAACGCCTTTACTTTAAAGGAAACAAAGGCTTTTTTATAAATCGCTTTAGAGGCTGAACTCACCAGTTTAGGTTTGAGCTGGTCTTCGCTGTCCCCGTGACCCAGTCGTCCGTAGCGGCCTTTGCCCCAGGTGTAGAGCTCCCCACTGGCTGTGATGCAGGCGCTGTGAGCCCCTCCAGCCGCTATGTCCACCACCTCCACCCCCCTCAGAGACTCTATCACGCGGGGACGGTCACACGGGCTGAGAGGGGTAGGGCACAAAACATCCAGTCAGAACAACCCAACCCTCAACTAACGTCCTAATGGAATGGTTTGTTTTCCAAATAAGCTAACATTAATAGGGAAATGAAAAAAAAAAAAACTTTACCGCAAAATTGTTTTTATGCAACGACTCAATACAACCATGACTTCAGATGACTCAGTCTGTAGCAGTGAGAGAATGGGTCTGGTGGCTAGTCAGAACATGGATACCGTTGGCTTTTTTTCTTGGTTAAGTTCTCTTGAAGGGCTGGTACAAATCTCTCTCATATTGTTCTATGATGTCATAGACGGGAGGTTCAGTGTGCCTGACCCGCTGCTCCTCCGCCCGTAAATGTATGGCGCTGTCAACCCCAATGTACTGACTGTTGCCCTGGTAGAAGATGTCCTAACCACTCAATGGCCTAAGTCACAGTTTAAATTGATGGATCTGCAAAGCCCCTGCATCATAAAGTGTGTGCAGTATGGGAATGTCCACCTTTATGTAATTCTGGCACTAAATTGTCACTAGGTAAAAACATGATGTGCCATCATCTTGAACTGATCTCAAATCAAGTTATGATGTAATCCCAAATACTTGGAAATGTAAAATGTATATTAACTCCTAAATTGATTGCAATGCGGTTTTTTCTAGTATTTGTTTTACAATACACATACATAATTTGTGTGCAATACAAACAAACACTATTGCTGGAGTTCTAAATTACACACACACACACACACACACACACACACACACACACACACACACACACACACACACACACACACACACACACACACACACACACACACACACACACACACACACACACACACACACACACACTCACACACACTATTGTATTTGTGAGGTTGTAGAAGTGGCGTGACCCCGTCCTGACCTCCTGTTGCCGTGTCCCAGTTTCCCGTCCTCGGCCTCTCCCCAGGAGTAGACCTCGCCCTCGGACGACAGGGCCAGACAGTGCTTCCCTCCGGAGTTCACGGCCACCTTCCGGATGAAGACGTGCTGGATGGACTCCAGCAGGGTCGGGGTGGACACGGACTCTGTGCCGCCGATGCCCAGCCGGCCCCCGGCGCCATAGCCCGTGGCGTACAGCTGGGTGCACACAGGCAGCACACAGTCACCAAGGGGTTAACATGCACAACGTCTTAAGAAAAGGTCAGAAAGTGGTTGCAGGCGGGAGATGTCCCATCTAGATGGGTTCTTTATAATAAAAGGAGAGCCTTGTCTAGTTTACAGCATTAAGACTAAAACAGAATATCCTCTAACCAACAAGGACACGCAGGTGCCTAGCTCCTTTAAATACCTGCTTCCAAAATGTTGTTTTGACATCCTTATAAATGTGCATTGTCATTTTGAACTAACATCTTTAAAACCAAATCAGAGTCCTTTGATTTAGTTTTACAGTTACACCCTCCTGGGATGCTGAATTTTAATCTCAACCTCCTTTGAACTCTCACTGACCTTTCCGTCAGCGGTGACAGCGAACAGCGTCTGCTCCCCTCCAATCAGCTGCACCGGCCGGAGCGTGGCCAGCGCCTCGGTGGGCGTTGGCACCTTGACCTTTGCCCCCTCGATGCCCCCCAGCTGCCCGCGGTGGTTGTGGCCCCAGCCGTAGATGGTGCCGCTGCCGCCGGCGGAGAGCGTCCAGTCGTCGGGCCGGCGGTTCATCCACTGCACCAGCTGCTCGTCCTGGTCCCTCTTGAACAGCTCGTGGCTCTTGTGGAGGGCGTTCATGCTCTCGTGGTCGGCCATCAGCTCACGGATCTTTTTAGTGACCTTGAAGATAAAAAAATTTATTTAATTAAATAAATATTTCAAACGAGGATTAAAATCAGGAAGACGGGCAGTGACGCATGAACAGCTTTGGTCAAGACTTCGGGTCGAGTATGTGATGGGACATAATGATAATATCTGGTTTGATTAACATTTATTTTACTCCTAGCGGCAGGAGAGTTAACCAGTCAAACAGACAGTGAGTTGGTCTACCTCGTCCAGGAAGGGTCTGGGCAGGGCGCTCCTCTTGTCCAGAGCCACAGCCACTCTGGACGCCGTGCAGTAGCGGCGGAACCACGCCCACTTATGGGTCTCGGCACAGCAGGGCAACGTGTCCAGCTCCAAGTCACAGGCCAGAGCCACCAGCACCTACAGACGGAGACAGACACCAAGACACAGACCGAGACAGACAGAGAGTTAGAGACACGGACGGTCACAGTCAGAGAGAGGCAAGAAAAGGCACACAGACAGACACAACAAAAACATTTTGAATAGTTGGAACATGACTTGAATCTCTCCATGGTTGATACTGAGATTGAACAGAGAGACCCAATGGTGAAAGACAAGCGTTAAAGGCCATGCACACCTTGAAGAAGGGGCTGTGGAGCAGCTGTTTCCCTCCACGCACGATGGGGTCCTCATACTCATATTGTCTCTGTAGAGCCTCGGGCAGCCCTTTCACCAGGGCGGCCAGTGCACTGCCTGTAAAACTCTGAAAAGAAAACAACAACACATATTTTAAAATGAGTCACGCCACTGCGTGTATATTAAACTCTTCCGTAAACTCTTCATAGATTCACGATGCTTTGACAATACATCTTTAAATCAATGTTTGACGAGCCTTTCCAAATGCTCCGTTTGACGTGAGGTGAGAAGTCAGTGGCCCTGCTCACCATAGAGCGAGCCTCTCCATCACTGTCGCCCAGCAGGCGGTTGATGTTGATGGACTGGCCGTACTCGGTGGTCAGCAGCTTCCTCAGCCTCTGCAGGGCCCACATGCGGTGACCGGCCGCTACAGGGGGAGCAGCACAGTGATTCAGTGCCACACCGTGCATAGCAGGCTGCAGGACTGGCCCCGAGGGCAGCCAGACTGGCTCAGGAAGGTTTGACAGCGGCGAGAACTATATTTGACTTATAGTATTGGGGTGCTGTGTGTGTGTGTGTGTGTGTGTTACATGCTGTAATCAGGGCCTAGTAAAATGTGGCACTATAATAAATAATACATGTTAGAGAATATATCATGTAACTGTAAAATTACTCCTCACAACGACAGTTGATCAGCTTGGTCTAGCAATTAACCCAGTGTAACCCAGTGTCAACAGTCAGTGAAACAAATCCCTTCAGATCACATGTTTAAATGAGAGCTTGTAGTATGCTCTAAAATGGTACAACCATTCAGGAGGTGGTGTGTTAGTGGGTGAGTTTCCGTACCCAGGGCACTGAGCTGGGCGCAGGCTGCCAGCGAGGCAGCTAGCCGGGGAACGATGCTCCTGCTGGAGGCGAAATTGAGCCGGAAGTCCAGCAGGCAGGTGACCAGGTCCATGGAGGGGCAGGAGAGAATGCAGCGGTCGGACAGCAGGTCTTTGGGGCCTGAGAGTGCAGGGGGGGGGGGCAAGAGATTAGTTTGAAACGAAAAGTAATTTGCAATTGTTATCATCCTTAAAAATAATGATAATATTAAAACATTTGATTTTCATAGCGCTTTTATAAAACCCAACGACATGGACCACCACGAACATAGCAACACACAATGACACACAAAAAGCTTGTCACACATGAGGGTTACGTGAGTGTGTATTGGTGTGTGTGTGTATGAGGGCAGTCAGAATAGGATGAGAGTGTGTGTGTGTGTGTGTGTGTGTGAGTGTAGAAGGCTGACCTGCAGCAGGCATGATGGGGTACACGATGAAGCGCCAGCCCCATCCGTTAACAGAGCCGTCACTGGTGAACTTCCACTTCAGCTCATCTCCTGGGATCCTGAGCTCACTGGACCAGTCAGACCACTCTCGACCTAGGACACACACGCACGCACGCACATACACACAAAGTCAGCAACAAACGACAGACATTAGAAAACATTCATTGTCTTTACAATAGGTTCTCAAGGCCACCTGATCGAACAGAGACGATCCTATTGGCCCCGTCCATGATGGTGAGCGGGTCGTGACGTCGCTCCGTGGAACACTGCCGGTCAAACTCCACCCTCAGACCCTCCGCACCTACAGCAGAGAATAAATCACTTAGGGACTCATCCTAGAAAGATCCTTTCATTCAAATGCCATTCAAAAGAGACCGCATTGCAGACAGATCCACAACCATGTTAAAGCATATTTCTTAAATACACAGAAATGGGAGGTCATTCAATACTTTAAATAGACTTTTTCCTTTCACCTGGGATCTTGACGGTGCCGCTGGTGGAGGTGTCGTCGGTGTACGGGTGGCTGCTCTCCACCACCACCGGCTGGGAGGACAGACGTCCGCTCTGGGAGTCGGTGGCCACGTCCTCCAGCTCCGTCACACACAGCTCCAGCAACATGTCCGCTACCTAAACCAACCGGGGGAAAATCACGTCAGTTTAAATATAAATCCCCCCACAAAAATAAACACAACGCACCATTATTTTTGAGAGTTGAACGGACACTTTAACGCTCGACATTCAACAAGCACTAAAAACTACTCTTTAGTTCTTCCGCAAATCTCAAACACACACACACACGCACACGCACACGCACACGCACACGCACACGCACACACACACACACAGAACGGAAGTAAAGTTCACCTGTGGGTAGGCGGTGCCCATGCCGGACAGCACGGCGGAGAGCACCTCCTTGCCCTTCTCCCCGGAGCGGATGGACACGGCCAGCTTCAGCAGGTCCACCATCACCCTGGTGTCGTCGGGAACCAGCAGGCTGGTGAACTCGTCCAGGTACTGGGGCTCGGGACCCACCGCTTTACTCTGGTTCTCAGAGTCCTGATGTCAGCAAAATAAAAACGGTTCATTTGAAAAACTAATCTGAAAGAACTATTTGAATACATTTGCGATGATTAACACGAGAAAAAGAAAAGAATAACTCTTTAAAAAGCAGTGCTTGTGTTAGCGCTTGACAATGACAGAAATCAGGCTCCCTACTGCTGGTCCACGACACCATTCCTTCAGGAAGTTGGTGCTAAAGGGATGTTAACTTACCTCTTTGGTCTTGGTCAAAGGGATGTTAAGTAACCTCTTTGGTCACAGTTAAAGGATGTTAAGTTACCTCTTTGGTCTTGGTCAAAGGGATGTTAAGTTACCTCTTTGGTCTTGGTCAAAGGGATGTTAAGTTACCTCTTTGGTCTTGGTCAAAGGGATGTTAAGTTACCTCTTTGGTCATGGTCATAGGGATGTTAAGTTACCTCTTTGGTCATGGTCATAGGGATGTTAAGTTACCTCTTTGGGCATGGTCATAGGGATGTTAAGTTACCTCTTTGGTCATGGTCATAGGGATGTTAAGTAACCTCTTTGGTCATGGTCATAGGGATGTTAAGTTACCTCTTTGGGCTTGGTCAAAGGGATGTTAAGTTACCTCTTTGGTCATGGTCATAGGGATGTTAAGTTACCTCTTTGGTCATGGTCATAGGGATGTTAAGTTACCTCTTTGGTCTTGGTCATGGTCTCGGCAATGATGCTGGCCGCCCCGGGGTCGTCTGTGACGGGGATGAAGGGTCGGGAGGAAGCGGCGGCGGCTGACGGGGTCAAAGCTGAAGAAGGGGTCACCGCCTCCTCGGAAGAGGTCACCTGTCCATCCACGAAAAAAAAAAACGTTCTATATTTTTTCTTTTTATGCTAACTGTTTTATTTGCCATACATAACAGTTTTCGATGATTTTTTTTTTTTTATGTTGGAGTTGCATTATAAACAGTTTTTGTATATTATTATCTATAGAATCAGAGTGGGGTTTTCTGACAATGAAAGCTTCAGCTTTCAGAGTCCTTTTCGGTTCTTTTTGACACAAATGGTTGTCTGTGGTTCTCACCTCGCCCCTTTTGTCCTGCCACGGGTTGGGGCTGATCCTCTCCTCAGCCTCAGGGGGGATGGGTGGCCCTTCGGCCTCGGACGGACTGGAGGAGGACGACGATTCGGAGGGCGGCACGGAGGTGCTGGAGGGGCACTCCATGGGTATCATCATGCAGGCTGGCATCAAAGCACCCACCACAGCATCCCTGGGCACACAAAGAACAGCTCGATTGTTTACAATCAGTATAGCTCGTTGGAAACGGATGATTCCTAATGAGCTTTCATGGGTCCACCTAACGCACAGAAAATACATCGCCAACGAAAGTTACAGCAAAGCAAAATAAAAAATGCGTAGTTAAAATGCATTTGTTGAAACTCCAGGCTTTACCTGGCATACATGATCTGCAGGGCAGAGAGCACGTGGGAGAGGGCCTGCTGCTTGGCCAGGTTCCCGTCCAGAGACAGCAGGATCTTGGCCAGAGAGGGGCGGTTGGACTTCACGTTGTTCTGACCGCTCATCTTGTTGCTCGAGGAAGACGAGTCGCTGTCAAACGGAACACCTGAGGAGCAGAGCAAATGCACATCTCAGTTCACTTAACTCCAGCAAATACTACAGCACAAATATCAGCCCATTCAGAAGCTGGCCTCAAAATATCCAAGCGTCTTTATTTCGTTGTACATTTTTCTCAGAGGCACCAGGACCAGCATGACAGAGGTTAACACAAAAGAAAAACAGGGGAGGGAAACTCTCCATCATTACAGGCCCCCCAAAAAACATGGACAATTCCTATGAAGAGTGAGGGAGTGAGCGGCCTTGTTTACCTAAATAGGAGGCTCCCAGGGAGTCCCTGGCGGTCTGGAAGAGGACGGGCTCGTGGACGGAGGGGGTGGTGACGTCCACAGTGGTCCAGGCCACGCTGTGGGAGGAGCCGCAGGCCACGCGCGTGATCTTCTGGCCCTCCAGGCCCTGGACCAGCGTGGGCTTCCTGTTCACCGTAGTGGTGCCGTTCCCTTGCTGACCGTGGTCGTTGTCGCCCCACGCGTACACCTGGAGGGGGGGAGAGGAGGGGAGGACATTTAGCAGGACGTTTTTTTTTCTTTTCTGAAATATATCAAAGTACAAATAGGTAGATGTCAAGAGAAATCAGTGTGAGTTCATATTTGAATGAAGAGGTGGGAGAGGAAGTTAGGGACACTAAAGATAATTTCAAGTGACGAGGGTGGGGAACGCGATGACAAAATGTCGGAGTGGACTTGGGGTGAAGTGAGCACTTCGGGAACCATAAAAAAATAAAAGGGAATAGTAAATAGATTGCTCCGTGGCCTCGTATCAATCCTGGGGAAGTGGAAGCAAATATTGAATCACTGTCGGAGATTATTGCCGGTTCTCTACAGAGATAGTTGAGTGAATCCGGTCGTAAAGCGATGATTGAGGGCGAGAGAGGAGCCCGGGAGTTGTGAAGGTCAGAGCTGAAGAGTTGGGAGTACCGGGAGGCAGAGAGTAGATATATCACACTCCGCTACCTGAGCACAGCGCGACTGGACAGATGCCACAGAAACTAAATGAACTGAGTGCCCTGAGAGATGTGCTTTGGTTCGTAATGGTAGGAAAGGGACCAACTTTAGTCATCTCTCGAAAGAGTTATAGGTTAAGTTAGCTATTCTTTTTTAAAGTGGTTTAATCTGTTTAAATTTGTCTGTTAGTTTTTAATAAGGTTGAAATAAAATATTATATATTTTTTCAATTTATTTTTAAATTTGTGCCTACATATTTAAACCAGGTCACTATTATCCATGTACTCCACTACTGACCTGTCCCGTCTCTGTAACGGCCAGACAGTGAAGCGCCCCCACAGCCACATGGATAATCTTCTTCCCCCTCAGCCCCTCCACCATCTGAGGCTTACGCACGTGGACGTCAGTGCCGTGACCAAGTCGGAAGTAGTCACCTTTCCCCCTTGGTTGAGAAAAAGACAGTCTGTTACATTAAGTTACAACACAGAAAAGCTATGAGGAATTGGCTGTGATGCTGGGATAAGAAGTCTTCAACCAGAGAGCACCAATGAGGTGAGAAAAAGAAGGCACTTTTTAAAAGTCTGTTTTCACTAAATTAGTAATTTAAGATTGAGAATTTATGGTCTCCATTGGAGCTCTTCTAGGGACTGACATTTTTGAATTTCCCAGTGAAAGTCATACTTTGAGTTTTTCTTTTACCATGTGAACAAGTCATTCATTCAAACGGCTTACCATGTCCACACCACTCCAGACTTGGTAAGAGCCAGGGAGAACTGGGCCCCACATTCAATCTGACACACGCTCTGTCCGTTCAGCCTCTCAATGTTCTGGGGCTGGTTGCAGCCCTCGCTGCCCCCGCGGCCCAGCTTCCCAAAGTCCCCATCCCCCCAGGAGAACACCAACCCTGCAGAGAGCAGAACAGAGGTAAATCAACAATATTATTAAACTGTCAAAGTCTTTTATTAAGGGACACATCATATTAAAATGTTGTAATGCTATTAATTAAAAAAAAGATATATATCTAAATAAATACAATGAAAGAGTGAAACTAAAACCTTTTTTACTTTTACATGAAACACGTTGTGATGACCATTACAGTCCGTTTAACGTGTAATATACTCTATGTGTCCTTACCTTCATCAGTCAGGGCGAGAGTCTGAGCGTCTCTGCTCCCACAGGCCACCTGAATCACACGGTGCCCCAGGAGAACCTTCACCTGGAGCACAAAAACACCCAGCAGAGTTATTGCTGCCGTTATAATAATGGTGTTCACAACCACCCTGCGGAAGCTCTGAGTTACTGGGTAGTATGTGAGAGACCCTTGCACTAATGGATAAACTAGCAACAGCTATATTCATGTTGGAAATTTAAGAGAAAAAGAGATATATTTGTGCTGTATTTTATTTATTTTTCTTCAAATATTCACATTGCAGGGTCATCCACCCAGAGCAATGCTATAGAGTAGGAGTTGAGGTGTACCAGTTTGGGCCTGAGCTGGGTGGTGTTGTCCCCGTGCCCCAGCCGCCCGTACTCTCCCAGGCCCCAGCTATACAGCTCTCCACTGGAGGTGATGGCGGCGCTGTGCGAGCTGCCGCACGCTATGTCCCGGATGCGCTTGGTCTTCAGGGCCTCGATCAGACGGGGCTTGTCACAGTTCCTGCAGGAATAAAATAAAAATATCAAAAAATATGAGTATTCACATTACAATAATAACAATACACATTCATAAATTCACATTCAAGTCATTGGTCACAATGATTTATAATAAGTTCACAATCTGTGGTGACGTCTTTGTTACAAACTAACGATTGTTGACCATGATAGGATAACAAATATGCCAGTTATCGGCCATCTTCACGCATGGCCATTCGGAGATATCGACAGGTCCTCAGTCAAAAGCACGGATCTACCAAACAAGAGACGTTATTATGTGTGTGAGGCTCACATTCTGCTAAAGTGTCCGAGTTTGCCGTCGTCCCCCTCCCCCCAGGAGAAGACCTTGCCGTCCACCGTGAGTGCCATGGCGTGACGCCCTCCAGAGTGCACTGCCACCTTCTTCACCACGTAGTTGCTGAGGGCGCTGATCTGCCGGGGAATGGGGATGGTGCCGCTGGACAAGCCTAGGCCAAGTCGACCGTTGGTGGCCTCCCCGCAAGCAAACACCTTGCCTTCTGCTGTCACTGTAACACCACCACGGGAACAGCGCGTGCATTCATAGGATACAGAAAAAAAGCTTGAAAACCAGTGATATGGTTTCAAAACCAACAACTACATATTCACTGTATATACACAGTAATGTATATAAGACGAACAAAAAGGTTCATTGTTCACCTGCAAAGAGGCTCTTGGATCCTCCAGCCACTTGCACCACGTTGAGTGCTGAGAGGGTTTCAGAGAATGAAGGAACCTTGATCTGGGAACAACACAAAACACATCATGAAGTCCACATACAAGAGTTCAGACTGAAAATCATTATCAATTACAAACCACTGTGTACTAAAGTTAAGTGTTCTGGTGATAAAAACATGTTTAAACCAAAATCATGAATTGTTATTTAGTGGGTTTTCAGATTGTGCTTCAGTGCTTGTCTAGTGAAGTTACGTGACTTTATAACAGAGGAAGGGTTTGTTGTCTAGTACCTTGGAGCCCTTGAGTCCTCCCAGCTGGTCCTTGTCGTTCAGCCCCCAAACAAACACTTTGGTCCTGATCGTGGCTGCCGACTCCAGGCCGGACAACTTTTTCCTGGCAACACTACTAGGGATCGAAAGCAGAGATGACGAATAAATGACGCTAGCTAAACATTTTTTTGCAAAATTTGCACTGGGCCCAAATAAGCTGATTTGACAACAACACAAAAAAGCTATGTTTCATGGGGGGGTAGTTTTTGTAAACGGTCTATGGAAAAGGGGTCATAAAAATGGTCTGCACAAACTACCACAAGGATTTAAAAACCATAGGGATGACTCAGATCTTTTTCAAGTAATTTTGGACTAAAGCCCAATATTAAACCAACCTGTGGTAAGTTATGATAAGTCACAATTAAGAGGCTTTAGCAGTGCAAAACGCCATCCAAAACTCTTCTCCGCCTTAATTCTAAGCTATTGCTCTTCAATGTGACCGGAGTGCTCATAGGGATGTATGTCAAGCCAAGTTCTACAGGACCAGACCCAACCCCTCCCCAGACATTAAGGCTTACTCTGCGTGGGGAGCCGATCTGATATAACCTCTCCAGAGATCCCTACCATCCAATCAGACTGCCTCCAACAAAGGGCATTATCAGTCCCATAACAAAAGACATTCCCAGTGGTTTTGAACCCTCAGTTCAGAGACAGGCAGCCGGTTGGCCCACAGTACCTCCCGGTGGCGGTTTTGTCGTCATCGTCTTCCTCGTTGTCGGACGCCAGGAACGGCACCGTGGCCAGGTCCTCGTCCTCCGCCCGGACGCGGCCCACCATGGCCAGCCCGTGGATCTTACAGTCGATGCCGGAGCTGCGGCACTGCTTGATGGAGACCTCAATGTAGCGATGATACTGGAGGAGAAACAGCAGAGAATGAAGCTAGGAGATAACGTGTACATACACTGTAGAATTGGTAGAGAGGGGATTCATGTCCAATAGGGAGTGTTATAATCTATACATGTGCATAGCTTGATTGGAACTTACAATGTCACGGTGGTTCTGCAAGAGTAACCACAAGCATTACAGTATCAAAATTACATTACTTATAATGTAAATAGTAGGCAAAGGCTCTATGCCTGATTCTGTACTGGAAGTAAAATCGATGAACAACATTGATACAGGAAATACTCAAATCTGAAAAAAACTGGATTTTTAAGCTGGTATTGTGCTTACAAGAATAATGGCAGAAAGTCCAAGTAAATAACTTGGCTAGTGGAAACATTCCAATAAAGGCTTTGTAGTAAAATAAAAAACAAGTGAACGTTCAATATAAATAATGGGGTATTAAAGCATATTGCCGGAGTGCTGGCTATGCACGAGTCAGTTCACCAACCTCAGTGCAGTCACTGAGCAGAGGCACAGTGGTATCAGTGGGGTTGATGTTGATTGTCTTCAGCTCAATCAGGTTGTTCAGGGAACTGCCTCCTACACACAGGAAACAGGCACGTTAACATGACTGTACTGTTAATATGGCATACTTTCAATGGAAAGTACATTTCAACATACACAAATGAGTGATTTCTAAGAAAATACAAGGAAGTAACAGCAGGGATGAATCAGCGACGGGAAGTCTACCTGACACCACGACCAGGGAGGGCATGTAGCTGCTGTCTGCCGGGTCTACCACCATCTTCAGCCTGTGGACCAGGACGTCTGGGAAGAGCTCAAGACGAATCCAGTGCTGCAACGACACAGGAAGACAGTTAACCGAAATGTCAAAAGAACAAGTCAAAACAATATGACACTGACAATAATATAAATAAAAGAATGTGTTAGTGCATTTCCTTTTTATTAAATTTTTTTAAACCTACATTTTACAGTTGGAATGTAAATCCATAATGTTTAAATCCCTTTACTACATTTTCCTTTGGAACATGGATATGCCATAGCTGTTTGCAAAAACTACATTTCCTACCTTCCCCTGGGATCCAGAGGACTGCCAGCAGAGCTCGCTGGAGTCGATGAGTCGAGAGGCCTGGTTCACAGAGGACGAGACACTGAGGCTCTTCACCGCGCGGGACCACTCGTCTATCAGCATGCCTCGCTGGCTGCTGTGGTGCTTCTTCAGCTGCTTACCCGAGCGCCCGCAGAACACCGGCAACTGGCCTGTTGAACACAGTATTTATTTATTTATTTATTTATTTGTAGAATAATTTCTCTTCTTTGTGCGTGTGTGTGTCCTCTACTGACCTGGCTCATTTATCCTGCCGAATGAATGCCTAGTGTTATGTTTGCGTGTTTTGAAGCAGTTTTCACAGAAGTCAAAGTCATCACAGTTCCTGCATTTGAACCTAGGGCCATTGATGGGGAACATCTGACAGCCATCACACCTGAATAACACAGAATTATTAAAACGCTTGATTACTGTTGTAAACATTCTGCTTTGTTTCTATACAATGTACTAAAAGAAGATAAAATGAGTGACAGAAGAGATATACGGTTACTGTCCATATGTTTACAACTTGAGTGACTACTCGCCCAGAGAAACAGTTGTGCTAAAACGGACAATTATCTGTCTCTCAACTGTAGGTATAAACCCATGCAGGCTTAGGATCAAAGCCCAGTAACACCGTTTGTTCTCTTATCCCTCTAGTAATTCTTACGGAATACAAAACATAGGATGGACGTCCGACTCTTCTTATGACAATAAACACTCAACATGAGGGAATTCATTTTGAACATACTCATCCCGAACAGAAAATACAGAGTTTGGGACAGAACAACTACCTGACTCCAGGGTGAACACTTGGCACTAGCTCCATCTCTGACAGCAGGCCCGTCCAATGTGACTGCTGGGGGAAGTCCACGATCACATCCTTCCCGTTAGCACTGAAAGCTGAACCACACAAACACACACAAATTCAAAGTCAAACTGATCCAAATGCAGTTACAAACAGCATCTTGAAATAAACGTCCTTTGTGATAAACGAGCGAGGACAGGACGAGAGCGAGACAAAGCCTCACCTTTTACGACCCCCACGCTCCTGTGAGTGACGGAGCCCCACTTGTACTTTGGCGTGGTGACGGTGGGCTTCACCCTCACCTTGTCACCTATCTTTATGTGGGAGGGGGAGCTCTGTGGTGGAAAACCTGAAACATAAAAACACACAAAAATACAGTTTACTCACAACAAATCCCTTTGAACAGAAAACCCAAATCGCCTCAATCAAAGAAATACAACATTGTACCGACTTTTTTTATTGTCTATTTAGGAGTTTTATTCAAGGACGAATTTGTGACTTCACATGATCAAGGCAGTCTTTAATAGAGGAGAGGTGGCTCAGACAGACAGTTTGTTGAATGACAGCTGAATAGGGTTCACTCATGAACCCAGCTGCAGTCCTGACAACCTTACCGATGAGCTCGGTGTGGATGTAGCGCACCCAGTAGGTGCCTCCTTTCTGCTGCCAGTCACACTGCACGTTCAGGTCATGGAGTCCATCCCTGTCCAGCTTGATCACCTTCCCCACGTCGCCCTCGTACACCTCCTCATACGTTCTACAGCACTTCACCATCATGCCCACCTGCAGAGAGACAGAGAGAGAGAGAGAGAGAGAGAGAGAGAGAGAGTGAGAGAAAGAGAGAGAGAGAGAGACCGAATATTTATTATACAGATTAATCATATCCTAATCTATATCTATTTAGGGAGATTACTTTGATTAAATGCTCTTCGTTCCAAAATCAAAATCAACATTTGCCATCTCCATTCCTTCCTGCAGTCGGAGACATACCTGGATGTTCTCTCTCACATACACAGCATAGTCATCGTTGCTCTGGAAGTCGGCCCTCTTCTTGAAAGTCTGGCTCTCGGTCACCACAGCACCGGGGGGCTGGGGAGGTGAACAGACAAGGGGTCAGAGGTCACGATCCAGGATCAGTAGTCATCATGCTACAGCAAGGAGACACTGACAGACTGCTATTGGAATCACCACGACCGCCCATTAACACCCAAGCAGTAAGAATATGAAAGTGGAAAAAAACAACGTTTGAAAACAACTTTTTTTTAAGTGTCTTACAAGTTGGTTCGAGACCAACAGTACGGTTAAAATTGTATAATAAACAAAGTAATGAAATAATTTTTTGAATGACCCAGAGTCAACGCTACAGCAAAGAGTAGTTTGGAGGATGGCAGGAAGTGCTGCCAAAAGGGGAACAGCAGGGGGTCAGCAGGGAGGTCGTACCACAGGGAAGACGGGCTCCGGCTCCTCCAGCTCCTCCAGCACCTCCTCGTCAGAGTACTCATCTGACACGGTGTCAGCGTCCGACACCTCGGTCGCCGGGGCGTCAGGGTGGTCCAACAACCAGCCCACCACGGCCTCAACACCTGACACACACACACACACACACACACACACACACACACACACACACGCTCAATTAGTGTCCATCTCGCCGCATGTCGGGTTGATGTGAACACACACCAGCATGTACTAGGATGAGGCACAGACATAGAAACATATGAAAATGCAAAAACACACTATAAAAAAAAGTGTGCTGACATGACAGGTGGATTTGATATTTATTTTTTTCACCATCCCTACCTGGCACACCGGAGGCGTTTCCAGTTGTCCCCGACAGCGACTTGAGGGCGTACTCAATGTTTTTCCTCTGGAAGCCCATCTCCATGAGCTGCAGGACGATGGGCAGCGGAGGGGTGGGCGACGCCTTCTGCTTCTTCTGCTTGGCGGGACGAACGTGCTGCACGGTGATGGGCGTGGTGGCTTCACTGGAGCTGCTCTCCTCAAACAGTGGGGAGGACGGGTGGGTGGACTCCACCGCCAGGTACTGACACACGGCCAAGGCAGCGGCCTGGAGACGCACACGCACACACACAAAGAAGATAAAGAAAAACTGCAGTACCTCAGGAGGCTTGACTTGCTCTGGTTCACTGACAGTGTGCATCACTCTTTCCCTGTGCACCCCTTGACAGCATTATACATATATCTACATATTTTTTTTTTCTCTTCTGTCAATCTGACAGCTTCAGACTGGTTAAAAAGGAAACACTGTCAAAAGCAGCAGCTCCATGACCGTTGTGCGAGAGGTGCGCTCACCTCCAGCTCCTGCCTGTCGAAGATGGCCTTGATGGGGGAGGGCTGGGTGGCGGCCGACAGCAGCTGCTGAAGGAGGATGAGGGGGGGCAGCGGGCCCTCGGGGGACAGGTCCCCCACGTCTGGAGACGAGGCCACAGGGTCCTCTGGAGGGACGACAGGAAGACGACAGAGCAGTGAGATGACTTACGGAGCCATGGGATGTCAACATGGTCACAGATGGGGACATGGCTTATTAGTAAGTCCCGGGGCAAGACAATGTAGAGAGGAGAATTATGGAAGAAGGAGGGCTTTATACACAGAGATAGTCAATCATTAATCACTTCATTACACCTTTTTTACGTAAATTATAATTTCCAGGTAATTCTGTGCGTGCAGGTTGTATTAAAACATGCCACTAAATGTGAGAATGAAACAAATGACTTGGAAGTGGTGCATTTTAGAAACTGTGTCTTCCTCATGCCTCTAGATGGCAGTGTGGTTCATCGACTTTCAATAGGACAGAAAATAAAAGTTCACCTAAACTACAATGACTTCTGAAACTTCGGAGATTGACGTATCCCTATTGAATCAGATGACCTGTGCCCACCCACCCACATGAAATAAGATACCGGGCCTGCAAGGTGTGCTTCGGCGGTGGTGTAGTTAACAGCTAATCAGTCAGTGAACAGGGTGTCCGCCTACGGCTGGCCTCGCTAGCTCTAATGAAGGAGTACTGGTGGTGCAAACACAGCGGTGAGAGACAGAAGCATCTGTCCACCCACTGGGTGCCTCGTTAGTCAAGCCACACCGTCTGAATGCTTTATTTTTTTTTCTTCATAGAGCTTAATTAGCGGGTTTCCGTGCGCACATTACATCTTGGTTCGATTGTTCCATTAACACCGCAAGTTATCCCTGCACCTCGTAGGAGATTGCGTAGGCATTGTCTTCCCAGTAGCCAACAGAATTCAAGGTTTTCTTCTGTGTCACACTGCCGATGACTGACGGACATGGTTGCCATGCCGACTTATAAGAGATTCCGTTGGCTGAAACGTCAGGTGGTCGATAAAAAGAAAAAAGGTTCTGGCCATAGATGGCTCCAAGAAAAAAAAGATTGAGCCCTTTAATCATTTCCACCAGTGAATACAAGCCTTTTGTGGATGAAGGCCAGCCAGCGTCCCCAGCCCTAACCTTGGGAAATGAGGTCTTACCGGTGGGGTTGGGTCCTACGTCAAGAACCGCGGCCTGGGAGAGGATTTGCCTTAGCTTGTCCTGGTGGGAGAGCAGGGCCCGCGCAGCTTTCAGGATGTACAGTCTCAGCTGCTGGCACCGCAACAGGTGGAGGTCCACCTGGTCTGCTGCGGAGAGAGAGGCAAAAGGGTCAAACACGGCATACACTGCACTATAGATCAAATAGGAGACAAGAAAAACCTCCGCCTTGTTCTGTAACAGGCACAATCACACGCTGGACTAAGAAGGAGACAAGCAGAACAAATGGGTACGTGTCTGTGCTGCCAAAGGTTATGCAAATAGACTAAAAGTGTGCGGTACAGGACTGGAAAATGTCCTATTTGAACATGATGGCTTTCTTCTAAATCTCAGCCAGACCCCCATGGCTCAAAAGGAACCGTTGACCTTAGTAATAACCTGTCAGCATGGACTCTGAAGTCAAGCCAACAGGTCATCTGTAAATGTGTGGCCCGGTGGCCTTACTTTAATGATACAAATCACATTCAGAATGCCGGAGTGCTGGAAATTTTAACTGTGTGGGGGATTCAAATTGGTTCACCAACCTCATTAGTACTGGCAAAATATAATTCATTCTTGGCACACAGAGTTAGAGCAAAAGGGAACAAAATCACCAAAGCAAATTCGTTTTCTCAGCATCTGTCTTAGTCATTAATAAAGTTCCTTTTCAGAGTTCAGACTCTGTAGGGAACACTGTTGAAGGAGTTCATGAAAAATGTCTGTAATGTATTTTGAAAAAATAATCAAAGTGAATTTTGAGACATTGTGGGAAAACTTCTACTTTTTGATCAACCATAATCAAAGGAGATCCAGGAATCTGTTGCGGGGTTCAGTACCATGATGAGTACCTGTGAGACCTCTGCTGAGGGACTTCTTAATGCGCTGTTTCTCCAGCCTGCTGCCAGCGAGGTTGACTAGCTGGGCCCACACTGCCAACATGGGCTCAGAGAAGGGCAGGTTCTGCACGCTGAACGACACCACCGGCAACTGGGGGGGGATGGGGGATTGAAAATGACACATTATCAAAAACAAAAACATTTTAACTTGTGTTTGTGCAGTGCATTTTTGATTAACGTGTATTTGTACGTTTGTTTATATTTAGTTGTGTATTATGTGTATTTTTCGCGTGCGAAACACTATGTCTCCGTACCGGTTTGAGCTGGCTGAGTAGACACACCCTACAGGTCCTCATCTCGTGGAACTGGACGGTGATCCGGCCCTTGGGTGTGATACGCATGACGGTTCCCTCCCCAAACTCCTCATGGACCACCTGGCCACCCAGCCGGAGGCGGCCGTCGATGCCCCCTATGACTGCCAGCACAGCCATCAGGCTGCCCACCCTGGAGCCCTCAGAGTCAGGGAAGTACTCCTCCAGCAGAGACTGGGAGGAGGAGAAAGGAGAGGTCCAAAGATTAGTTTAACAGACAAACCAAGGACATCTATGTAAGAGTAGAACAAACAAACCCACCAAACATGGCAACAACAATCAGCTGTATATTTAACGGAATAAACACTGTACATATGCACCAAAGAGTAAGACTTGCATGAAGTACTCTCTTTTTCAATTTAGTACATCCAACTTTGAAAACAACAACAAACAGCCACAGAGGAGCTGCTGTCCCATAACCAGGGCCAGTCCATTCCTCAGAGCACCTACCGCTTCAGAGTGGCGTCCGGCCATGACGTCGCCAATGCAGCTGAGCTGAGCGTTGATGTAGTCGTTGATGAGGCCGTTCCATTGGTTCAGGGAGTGCAGCGTGCGCAGGACAGCGACGATTTCCTCCGCCAGCGTGCTGCTGTGAGTGGCTGTGAGGGAGGCCTGGGGGCGGGACTTCCTTCGTCTGGTGGAACCTTCTGTAACGGAACGTGTGGATTTCATTTCTAAGGCAAACACATTCAATGCATAGATTTACATTTTTTTTTTTTTATCTTAAAAATAAAATAAATGAATAAAGAGGAGACCACCCACTTTAAAATACTTCCACTAGTGTCTCAGGATGACTCACACTTGTTCTGTGTGAAACTAAAGGTCAGTTTAAAAAAGAAAAAGGTGAAATTGTCATACCTCTGAGCAGTGGGAGGTCTGAGGAGCAGGTACTCAGGAGACTCCCTAAGAAGCCAAACAGTTTCTCCACCAGGAACTTCATGTCCAGAGAGCGCTCCGTCTTGTCCCAGGAAGGAAGCACCGCCTGCAGCAGTCGCAGTGCCAAGATCTGAGGACACATACAAACATCATAAAAAGTACGTTCTCCCAATGGGTGCCATTGGAATTGGCAGGCCTAAAACATACAGATAACATACGCATACAGATAGATTACATATAGCACGTAAAGAAACATGTTAATAGGAGTCAACTGAAGTATAGGACAAAATGGATGGATAACCATTGTTCTCCAACTTTCTAAAGCTATTTCCTCCTCTCCCCCTGGCCGCTTTCCCCCCACCTGTCTCTGCAGGGTGACGGCGTTGAATGACTGGTGCCCCTCCACAATCCTGATGAGCAGGCCGATCCAGGCCGAGGTGCTGAGGGTGCTGCACATCTGGGGCTGCAGGGCCATGCTGCGGATGAAGCCCAGCGTGCACCAGCTCCGGTGCTGCTCCCGGGACACCAGCCGGTGGGACGGACACCCTGTCGGGACGGTGAGAGAGAGAGAGAGAGACAGAGGGAAAGAGAGAGAGACAGAGGGAAAGAGAGACAGACAAACAGACAGACAGACAGACAAAACAGAGAAAAAAAGGCCAGGATGAGGGAATGCGCCACAGTATGAGAGCATGGCCAAACACGAAAATGATGTAGCCAACAACATAGTCTTATGAACTGCATCACGTCCCCTAAAGTGCTTTAAACAAACAAATATTTATTGAATACCAAAAACACATTACAATGCAATAGTAACCTACGGTCTTATTAAAAAGCAACTAAAGAGACATTATCCCCAAAAATAAAACAACAAGTATAGAAGTATGGGACGTTTCATGAGCACGCTACCTGTCTTGTCATTGGCTCCGCTCTCCACCAGCATGCGCAGCAGGCCGCAGAGGGTGCGTGTGGCGTCCGCCTGCATCACCTCGGCGTAGATCCCAGAGGACATGGCCAGGGTCTTCAGCAGGTTGACCGTGCTGGTCAGCATCATGGCTGTGGGGTGGCTGCTCCTCTCCACAGGCTCCCCTTCTAAAAAAAAAAAAAGAAGAGGAAATAGCAGGTGAGCCCATTCACATTGTTTCTCAGTGGTTTACGTGTTGATTTTTTTACAGTGTCCTTTCATTGTAAGGAAGAATATAAACAATGCTACATATCTTGTTTATTGCCCTTTTTTTTTTTAAGGAAATCTTACAAAATAAATAAGTCAAACAAGCCATTGCAGTGTTTGATAGTACTGACCGGTGTCGTCCTCTGTGTCGGAGTCCTCTGCAGTAGGCTGTGTGGCCGGTGGAGGCTCGGCCAGTTTCAGGTCGTACTTGCCCTCCTTGCCCATGCGGTAAGAGTTGGTACTGCTTGTGTCCCACTGGACCCGGATCCAGCCGTCCTCCCCCAGCTCCCCTATGACCCGGCCAAGACCTGGAGCGGGCCCGTCCTACACAGAGAGAAGGAAGTGTCAGCATTAGTCGTCTTTTGACAGACAGGCAGACAGGCACAGTGTGAGAGCATACAACACACACTCAAGCCCTGTACTATCTGAGAACATGCAACACACACTCAGGCCCTGCACTATCAAATATAACTTCATCCACTGTGGATAGTGAAAATCTCTGTATAATTTTGCACAACTCTGTTTTTTTAAGTGTTATAAACAATGTGTCTGAACCAATATCAGTCCTGTTAATATGAATGGTTGTTTACCTGATCTCCCCATTTCCAGTCCAGCCCCCTCATGACGCGCGTGCCTATCTTCATCATGGAGGCCAGCTCGGGGCCGGAGGCGGGCAGCGGTGCCGGGGAGGCCTCCTTCCTGGACTCCTCCAGGACCGTAGCAGAGCCCCCGTGAGCCCCCGAGCCCAGGTCGTCCTCGCTGCTGTCCGTGCTGGGGCCTGATTGAGAAAGAAAGATAATCAAACCCTTATTTGTCAATGTTAAAATTGTTCTAATTTCCGATATGCGATACATAAAACCAGAGCATCTGTTTAAATCTTTCACTTGTTTTGCTGTGTTCACAGTCATTCTTTACTCAGTCTGACCGTTGGCAGGCAGAGTGTGTGTGTTTGTGTGTGGTTTGGCAGGCCTCACCAATGAGCCTCAGGATGCTCTGCGTCAGGGCTAGCATGCCGGAGTTGAGCAGCAGACTGAGGCTGTTGGCGCCGTGTTTGAGGGACAGCATGTGGAGCATGGCCAGCAGGAAGCGGGCCTGAGGAATGGTGCCGAGGCTTGGTCCCGCCGGGTTGTCGTTGGTGATGGTCTGAAGAGGGACGGGCTGCACACCTGCTTCAATGAAGGCGGGAGAAACAGAAAGAGAGATATATATAGAGATATATAGAGAGATAGAGGGATGCTTAGAGAGAGAGGCGAGTATGAAACATACATTCACATGAAGCTCAGATAACTCGGCATCAGAGAAAACGGTTACGTTTCCCCCACTCTTGGCTAGTTAGTAAATACCACTTACATTTTCAGACATGCATAATTAAGCTTACATGCACTAAAAAGATTACATCCCATATTAAATCAAAATGCCTGTCTATGTTACGGTACAAAGCTATATATCATGTACTGTATGGGACCACTCACCCAGCTCCTTAAAGCGCGTGGTGGCCTCCAGCAGTATGTTGCGGACGTTCTGGATGGCCCAGGCGTACAGTTTGCCAAAGGTCACCTCCAGAAGCATGCGGTTGAAGGGAGGGATTAAGTCTACATCTTTCAGGCAGTCGGACAGCGGCTCCCTGACAAAGGACATAAACACACTTATTAGAACTTTCACAAACCACCCAAAAATATTCCACTCCTCTTTCTACGATAAATATTACTTATATAAAGTATTGTGCCAAAGCTTAGGCAGGTGTGAAAACTTTAAAGTAAGAATGCTCTCTGTGTGCCAAGAGAGAAAAATCTATATCAAATCAATATTTGGTGTGACCACCCTTCACCTTCAAAACAACATCCCCTGCCTAAAAAGTATGCACAGTACTGTACATTATATATATTATTTAAGTCACAAATATATATATATATATATATATATATATATATATATATATATATATATATATATATATATATATATATATATATATATATATATATATATATATATAATATATATATATATATATATATATATATATATATATATATATATATATATATATATATTTGTGACTTAAATAATACCTTTTGATTTTTTGATTTTGTCCTGTGAATTATAGTTGAATTATAGTAAGAGATTCCTTGGCACATACCCGATGTTGGTCCCTTCTGGTATGACCCTCTGCCAGCCACAGAGCATGGCGTACTGCACCGAGGGGAGCAGGAAGTTCTTGGAGGCCAGTTTGAGCATGGTGTCAATGCCCTCCAGCCTAACTTCAGCACGCTCCAACTACGGGCGGAGGAGACACAGGTCACAGACTGTCCACCATTTTCCACCCAGTTCATTTACATGATACAGCTTTCTTTAACCATGCATTTTGTTTGTGATATATCTTTTTGGAATGAGATCTTTGATGAGTCTACATGGATTAACGTTTCCGCATGTCCTAGATAACACGAGGGTTTAATTGCTTATTGAGATGTGTTACTCTTGAGTCTCTGCACCAAACAAACAGTAACATAAAAAAAACTAAATATTTTAGCGGTGACCTTCGGTTCCCTCTCACCTGTTTCAGGAGGCACTTCCTCATCTTCTCCACGTCCAGGGGCTCCTCCTTTAGGGCAAACTCCACAATGGTGCCCATCAGGCTGGACGTGGAGAAGATCCCCTGGACGCTGTGCTTCAGCCACTTATACTTCTGAACGCTGGACACCGTGTGCAGCAGGGGCTGCCACCTATCCTGCTGCAAGCACAGAAGACAAACATAACCAAAAAAAGAAACACAGGGTGGTATTATGAGATATTAATCGGAAAGCACAGGATTGTATTGTATTATGATATTAGATTCCAGCACTTTGAAATAGTTTTTACAAAAAAAAGCACTTCACAAATAAAATTTATTATTATTATTATAATATATTACTTTTAACCTTTTTGGTTTAAAAAATAACTTTACTGTATGACCATGCATTCAAAGTGTGTGATCGTACTGGCTTTAATACAAACGTTTAACACCATTTAATTTGGTGTTGACTGAGAGAGACCAGAAAGCAACTACATCCCTAGATTTAGATTCTCTTTCCAGTCAGCTGATAGAAGTGTCGACAGTGCATCTTAGTAAGCCAGGAAGGCCAAATCATATGCCAGTGTTAAAGAGCAAAGAGACTAGAACAGTTGTGACTTGCTGCCACTGCTGTTTTCATTACAATATAAATAGCAACACACATGACCGTTAGCGGTGTCAGATACTCACACATTTAAAGACAACATTTCACAGAATAGGCCGAGAACGTGACAGTGTTGGCCGGGTATAGAGGGGAGAGGGGCGGATGATGGATCAATGTGTAAGATGAGAAGTTAGATTAGTGTATCGTTGTTTGAGGGGACATCAGAAGGAGCAAAGAGCATTGATTAAGGGGGTTAAGGAGGGCTTGTAAAATTTGCAATAAGGGAGAGATCCGGCAGGGTGGAGTGGGCAGTTGAATGTATGTCTACAGGAGGGCCACCAGGATGATGTAACATGAAGGCACTGGTACCCTGGGAGTTTTCACGGTGGGCGACTTCCTGTCGGCAGGGGCGGGGCTGATGGGGACGCACAGCCCATCGTCATTGGTCCCTTCGTTCTCCAGCTTTGGCTCCTCTATGTCAGCAGACTCTGACTTCTTAGGCACTAAAAACAACCGAGGCGTGGGGATTTGATTACAAGACTCGTTTTAAACATCCTCACCTAAAAAATTAAAAACATATTATATTGTACAGGTAATTTTCAAATCTTCCATAACGACGTAACTTCCATGCTATAAATCGTTTTTGAAGAAACTTTTTGGTCACAGTGACTAGTAAATGAACAAGTGCATATTTTCTTAGTGGTCACAATCCAAAGAGGACAAATCAAACGTAATAGAGTAAGCAGCAATTAAGGAAGATGCTGTCGTTTCGTTATTTCCTGCCCACCTCTCTTTTTCCTGCGATCCCTGATGAGTTTCTGTGCGATCCTTTTCCAGCGTGGTTGGGCGCTCAGCAGTTTCAGCTTGGACACAATGGACAGGTCGTTGCTGACCGCCGGCCGCAGCTCGTTAAAGAGGAAGCGCAGGCGTTCGATCACAGGGGCACACACTTCTTTGTAGGAGCGGCCCTGCTCCTGGTGGGTCTGGTAAAAGGTAGGAGAACATGGGAGAGAGGGAGGGTTCAAAAGTATAATGAACAACTCAAGATAAATTTTTTTATATACTGTTCGAAATTTACAAAATGTCCAACAATATCAGTGATGAAAATAGCTCTATTCTATTTAAAAAAATAAATCAGATTATTATTATTATTATTATTATTATTATTATTATTATTATTATTAATAATAATAATAATAATAATAATAATAACAACAATAATAATTATTTAGCATTATTAAGGGCACATAATTGGCTTGCAGTCTCACCTTGATTAAAGAACATTTGGCCTGGTACACCATGCGACATACGTCAATCACAGATTTGGGAAGGGATCTCTGCTTCCCCTGATCCACCCCCAAGGCACTTTGATTGACGAGCGAGAGGGCAATGTGACCTATGGCAGGAATATGGCACACATACTATTAATGCATATAAAGGACTCAGAAGCACATTGACTTTTACACAGCAGGCAAAGTTCACAATTAGAAACTTGATAGATCTAAGATGTATGGGAAAACTCTGTTGATAACAGCTCCCAGGATTCCTTTATGTGAAATCGTAAAATGTATTCATTCATTTTATTACTGTCTTAATGTCCCTGCGCAAAGGTCATCTTAGAAATAGTGACATGTATAAGGCCAAAGCTATATGCATTTCTTTACGTGCAGAAACACGTCTAAGGTGTGAAATCCAACTTAAGATATGCCATGATCTTTACAAAACATTTAATCAATCAAAGTGCTAGTCGACTCTATTACACCACATAAACTGATCAAAAGGATTGGGGAACTGGGAAAGAATAGGACTAGCATATGGAGATCTGTCCCAGTGGGGGCTAAACAGTCAGTTAATTTCTCCCAAGTGCTTTACCAAGGTCCTGGTGTTTGAGCAGGCAGCACAGCAGCAGGCGGCCCACCTCCTCCACGGGATGCTCCAGGGGGAAAGTGATGGGCGTGATGAGGTGGTACTGCTTACAGCAGCGCTCAATTTGGCATAGGAAGTCCTTATATGGCAAAGGGAACAACGTCAACAACACAGTGGACACATTGGTTGTCGTTGTTTCCGTGTCAACAGTTGGCTCCATTAATGGAAGGCCACCTTGTCTTCTAATGATCCAGTTAAAAAGCTCATTACACGACACATTAGAATGATTTAAAGTGGACTATTAAATACAAATGGGGGAAAACAATCCTCAAAAAGTAGGAATTACTTATGGATAAATAATACACTTACATATTTTTTGTCTTCCAAAAAATATGCATCCATAGCACATATTACATTGCTTTTTACCAAGGTGTACATAAAACAGACAGACAGACAGACAGACAGACAGACAGATACAGTATCTAAAACAATCTTCTGTCAAACTATGGGAACGCATGATGTACCTTGACAGTGTGGTCCTGAGTGGTGTTGTCAGCAATGGCCTGGAGGAAGGGCTGGGCGTGGTCGCTGAGGGTGATCTTACGAGAGTACATCTTGGCCTTGTCTGGGGTGGTGGTCCCTGTGGTGCTGCAGTGGTCCTCCTCCTTCTCCTCGTTGTAGTTGTAGTGGATTTGGCTGGTCTGTAGGCCCCCTGAGAAGATGGACGACTGAAGCCATTCTGGGGAATGGAGATAAGGAAATGTATTCG
The DNA here is from genome assembly GCA_026901105.3 of Galaxias olidus. NCBI lineage: Eukaryota > Metazoa > Chordata > Actinopteri > Galaxiiformes > Galaxiidae > Galaxias > Galaxias olidus. The sequence goes on from JAPMUY010009319.1 coordinate 614,308, forward strand.
TTTAAGTACTCTTGAAGGTGATTGAAACCGCAACAAAGATGCCATAGATATTTTTGCACTTTCGGGGTAAATATCGTTTTAAAACATTTCAATCATTTCGAAACCTTGAGTAGTAGAATAACGTAATGTAATCTCTCCAAATCTCCACGTTTTTGCCGTATAGTGAATTTCAAAACAAATTTACAAGCAGCTTAAGTGGAATATGAAATGTTAGTCTCTCTTCTCAACAGAAAGAATTGTATCGGAAAAACTTACTGGCACATTCTATCTCCATGGGCGACAGGGGCGTGCTCATGGCCAAATAGGAGGCGTGCAGCCCCAGCAGGAGGCCCAGGTTCCTCTCCGTGTCGATGAGAGGGGAGGATAAGCTGCTCAGGTCCGGGGTGGTCACCGTCTCCTGGTTGGGCTGTGAACGTAAAAAAAAGACCAAATGACCAAATCAAATCAGACGAGAGGAAGTAAGGATTTTCTCCTTTAAATTGAAATATGTAATTATTTTTATTTTACAAATAACAGGGATGTATGCTTTACTTGATCAATTTGTTTGCATAAAATGACACTCATATTGTAGATATATGTTACATAGAAAAAGAGAAAAAGAGCGGTAAACTGGCTTAGTAGGCATACCTCCATGTACTGTCCGACACAAAAGGCATGCATGGACTCCCTGGTGTCCTCAAACTGCAAGGCAGCCTCCAAGGCAACCACAGGGTCCTCTCCTGCAAACTGGGCTATGAATGAAACAAGTTGTGTACTTATAAAAAATAAGTTCAGTGGATAAGGATTATTTTTTACCACAATTAATTAGGCCATTTGGGTGCTTACCAAGAACGCTGTTTCCTGTGAGTGACTGGGCCTGGAAGTCTTTGATGTCATAGACCTTGCCGTCGATGACAGTCCAGAAGCCGCCATCTTTGTTGTGGTTCTCCAGGTCGGCCTTGCGGATGAGGGACACCTCCTCGTTGTTCTTTGAGCTTTGCCCTGTGAAGAATGAGCCTGCCGCAGCAGAGCAACAGCTAGTTACATTCTCACCAAAATCACAATTACTGGCGTTGCCTGTTGCACTTAACTTTAACCCGATATAACCCTGTAGCCACTCCCTTTATCTGGACAATGTGTAAGTATATCCTGTTCCAACATAGTTTGGAGTCATTTAAATATTTTTTTATTTGAAGACGCTAAAATATTTTATTTTTTACGTCATCATTTGGGAAGTCCTATTAAAATGCACTGCCGCATACAAATCAAGCAATGGCAGCAAACACATCCCCCATGGCAGAGACGGATGGCGCTGTACCCATGATGCCGGGCCAGGCCAGGTCTTCGTTGTCGTCCCTCTCGTGGCCGGGGGCCAGGTGGTTGAACCGGTCCAGGTGCTCCAGGAGACCGGCCAGCAGAGGGATGGAGCCGGTCTCCTGCATCAGCCCGGCGTCAATGGTCAGCAGGAGAACCACGGACACCACCAGCTCAGGAAGGAGAACGCCTGTAACAAATCAGAGACCAAAGAAGACTGAGACTTCAAACATCTCAATAGACAATGAGCACTGACCTTCTGCACCTAAGTTACGCAGAGTAATATTGTTTTACTTTAGTCTTAGATCATAATCACTTCTACATAAATAAACTTAAAGGGACCGGAATGGTGGTCATAGAAAAGTATTTAAAAACAAAATGAACAAAAAAAGGTTACCAGTAAGGTCACCCTCGATGACTCGAGCCACTTCAGCAAAGTGGCGATGGCCAGTGAAAGCGATGCTTGTGGCCACAGGAAGAATGTCACCAATGTGAGTGCACAGCAGGGCTATGTACTTCTTCAACAATGAGCCAACACCCAGGAGCTCGGGATCTGATACAAATTTTACAAAGATACAAATGTTATATACATTAGGAATATTACATATTATTATACTAATAATGTGTTCTTTTACACAGCACTACACCATTACCCTAGAGACTACAGCCTTGATTATTGCGGAGTCTTGATTTGAAATAGCAATTAATTATTCCCACTTTAGACCACATGTATCGCAGCTATAATCTGTGTTTTGGACCAATATGTCAAGCCAAGTCTGTGATTAAATAACAACACCAGCGGGAGACTCACTGTATCCATTGACGTGCTCCATGCCGTTGACCCCCAGGTAGAGCTTGCTGACCAGCAACCTCTGGAAGCGCAGCAGGAGGTCCAGAGAAGCCGACCGCTCTTTGCTGACGTGCTCCGCATCCAAACAGTTTGAGATCCGTCGAGCCACGTCTTTCAGTCTGCCGATGGTCTGAGAAGCAATGTTCCTGTGGAAATTATCGTTACGTCAATACATTGAAAACCAAATTTAAATCAAACTCCACGACGAAAGAAAAAAACGTTATCATAAACTTCATAAATATTAAGCTCTCAGAGATGTTCAACATATGTGTCATGTCAACCACAAAGCAACCAGTGTGCCTTGTAGTATTTCTATTACCCAGGATAAGTGGGGAAACTACATTTAAAGCAAATGAAAAGGTCAGTTTCCATTGAGCCACGTAAAAGCCAGATAGAGAACAATGCCAGAGGTAGGGAACGCAGCCAAATACCTGAAGTGTTTACATTGGAAAGACTTGTGACACAATGACAGTAGAAGGATGGACAGGGAGGGAAAGGTACCTCAGCAGCTGCTGTACAAGCTGCACCAGAGGCAGGCTTTGTTTCCCTGCAGACTCATAGATCCCAGTGTTAATGAGGTCCTTGTCTAGCGCCGTGCGACAGCGTTGCATAGTGGAGGCATTGGCCTCCTGCTCGTCGATCTCCTTCTCCTTTTGGGCCTCCTTCTTCGCCTCGATGTCCTGAGAGGAAGACAAAGCCACATAAAAAGTTAAGAAAACGTATTGATTTATTTCATGGAGGGGGACTAATAAATTGATGTTGGTTAATCAGTCGTTATTATCATCCTCATAATATTAATGTAATGTAAAGTGAATCACTTGTTTAATAACATACACGTTATTTCCGAACATCTACACTGCATTCTGCTTGGCACTTGCACTTCCTGAATATGTTTAAAAATCTCTGGGGATCTTTCATGTGTGGCTGCAGATGGAACTGTAGCTGGCAGAGTGGCGTGTTCCTACTATGAATAAATGATGAGACTGGGAAAGGGGGGGGGGGGGGTACTTTTCCATGCCTCATGTATTAAACAACCTGACCTGGATCTCGGCGGTGATGGCGGCGTTGAGGGCCGACTCCAGCCCGCCGTCAGCCATCAGGCTGCTGACCAACAGGTCGATCATGAAGCGACGCCCGGGGCTCACGCTCATCTCGTTCCCAGACGCTGAGAGGAAAACAGAGAGAGCCAGCGCTCATTGATTACTTGTCCTCTGGCTAGGGAACTCCTTTAAAGTCACTGTTACGGACGGTGGTTTAGCTATATCTGTCCGTATTTATTGTGTATTTGGTTTGTTTGTTATTTCCCTCCGTTTAATCCCTCTCTGTCTTTCACTATACCGGTGCCCGTTCCCTATTGGCCACTTCCCTCGTCATTTGTCACCACCACACCGGTTGACGGACCAATCCCGCTTCCGTCCGTCTGTATTTAAACCTCCCCTCATGTGTCCTAAGAAGGCTGGCTGAGAGAGACGGACGCTGAGAGATTGTTGAGAGTTCGAAAGTGTGATCGATTGTTCCTTAGCATACCTGGTGTTTGGATGGTACAAGTTGTGGTTGAAAGTTGTGAAGTGCGTGACCTGTGTTCGTTTGTCTGTTAGTGTGATTTGAGTCACTGTAATTAGAGCACCGTTTCCTCAATAAGAAGTAGTTTTTAGTTCCACCGTTTTCCCCCCCCCCCCCCCCGTTTGTATAGCTGTACACTGTACAGTGTTTTTGTTACTCCCCTTTTATCTCTCACACCGGAGCAAGTTGACAGGTAAGACGCCCTTGGGCATACATTTTGCATCACGTAGTGACGGCTGTGTATAGACCATTAGATGAGGGCCGGTGCCGCCACATGTATGGATGTTTTTGTAAGACCTCTGGTGGGCAGTTTAGTTGTTTTGCTGTTTTCATGTCTTTGGCACCGTTCGTCGCCTTCTTGACTCCTCAGTGTGAGATTGTAAATGAACCCCATGATTATCGACTGCAGCCACTTGTTTTTCCATTGTATTGCACTGTACCCCCCACTACACCTTTTACCCTGGGCAGTGTTAGGCCCTACCTCACCCTAGACCTAATATCATTGGAGGGTCGTCACAGTCACACTTTTTTTTCTACCCTAACCCAAACTTAATTGGTATCACTCAATTGTGTTTGATAGCTGTCGGTCCGTTCGTTGTTTGTTCTGTGTACTTACTTGGCAACCAATTTGTGTAAAGCGATCTGAGTCTTGAGAAAAGCATTAAAAACTAAATACAATGAATTATTGTTAATTCACCGCACAGTTCTCAGTGCTACTAAAAACTAAGTTCCAGTTAACAAAAAACTAAATCGATCGGTTTTCCCAATGCGGCCTCCGTGGAGCCGCTCTCACCTGCATTGGGTAGCAGCGAGGACAGAGCCCGGGCCCTCTCCTCGGCCGTGGGCAGCAGCACTGACCAGCCGCTCTGGAGCACGGCCTGCGCGGCCGCCTGCACCGTGTTGAGGACCCCGGCGTTGCTGGCCAGAGTCACCACGGTCTGCTTAAGGTTGTTGAGCAGCCCGCTGCCCAGGCCCAAACCCAGCTCCTCTGGGTCCACCTGATTGCTGATGGCTGCATGGAGCTGGAAAAAGGGGGGGGGGGGTGAAGTGGAGGGGTAAGACTGTGACTTTGCATCTTACGACTAAACAAACGCCTTTCATGCCACAAAGTTGGGTGGTTTCAAAAAGCATAGAAACTCTATTGACAAAAGACAATAGTGGATATGTCAGACCCGAGTCAAGAAATAAGAATAAGAATAAATAAACAGATTAAAAATAATATAATATGCCAGACGACTCCTTACCTGGAGACGGAGCAGGTTGAGGGTGGCCACCACCATGCATTCCTTCTCCTGTGGAGGCGGCCAATCGGAGCTGCCGTCCATGCCCTCGCTGACCTGACGCAGGAGCAGGTCCAGCTGCTCAAAGGTCATAGGGCAAATGTCCACCACGAAAGGCACACGCTGCCCTACAGACCACTCCGAACATGATGACCAGGCAAAGCTCTGACAAGGTAAAAACAAAATGCATAGAAATGAAGTTGCTTAATTTCCTAATCTTCTGAATTTGCTAAATCACAGAGTGACATATCGATTCAAAAATGTACTGTAATACATCTACATGTTGAATATCTACAGGTACCTGTCCTGGGCCACAGGAGATGCCCACTATGTGTTTAGAGTTGAGTCCCGGCAGTGCCTTGGGTTGTTTCTTGTTGGAGAACAGCGTGTCAAAGTGCTGCAGTTTGTCGTTGCTTCCCCAGCTGTGCACGTCCCCCTCGTCGGTAAGAGCCAGACAGTGTGTGGAGCCCACGGCGATGTCCACCACTTTCTTCCCTGGTTGGAGAGAAACCGAGGGAGACGGGAAGAGGTCGTTAGACAGACAGAGGTGGGCGGAGATGGACAGAGAAATAGGCCCGACGGAGGAAGAAAAAATACTAATTCAGCTTGCTCTCATAGTTGACCGTGACACATCGGTAAGACTCAAGCAGCAGGCCACCCCCCCCCCGCCCTCACCCTGTAGACTGTCCAGCAGTTTGGGGTAGCGGACGTGTTCGTCGGTGCCGTGTCCTAGTCTCTGGTTGTCTCCCTTGCCCCAGGTGTACACCTGGCCGTCTTTGGTGAGGGCCACGGAGAACTGGCTACCGCAGGACACCTTCACTATGTCCAGGTCCTGGAGCTTCTCCACCAGCTTTGGCGTCTTGCAGCCGTCGCTGCCTCCACGGCCCAGCTTCCCGTAGTCCCCGTCCCCCCACGACCACACCTGACCTGGAGGGACAGAGAGGAGAGAAGGTTCAATGAGACGCAAGCAACAGTAGGGGGTGACTTGCTCCGAGTATGAGTGACGTAATATAGTAGATATAGCTATAATTATGCTTCAGATTTTTTAAAATGCTCAAAATCTTTGCAAAATTACTTGAAGTCTATGAGTGAGATCAATCAAAAAATATTTGAACATTTTGTTGATGGCTACAAGAATGCTGACCGTTCTCAGTGACAGCCAGGGTCTGTGCGTCGCCACTTCCACAGGCCACATCCAGAACCTTGAGCCCCTTCAGGGCTGTCACCAGCATGGGTGTGGTCTGGTCCTCACTAGAGCCTGGAGGATACAGATAACAGGATCCAAACTTGAAAAAAATCAGCTAATCAACAAATGGAAAGCTCAGACTAAAAAGCGGATTAATATTTTTTTATCCCTTACTTAGCCAGGCGGGTCCCTTTGAGATAGACATCTCTATTATAAGGGAACCATAGCCAAGACGACAAAACCAGCATAAAACAATATATGCTGGTGTACAAATTGGCACTGACAAATTGAAGGGAATATGCTTTGTCTGTTTTGCAGAACATGAACCACACATAATAAACCCTGTGATGAGATGCCAAAATTACACATTAGCTCCATAACGTATAATAAAAATAAAAACTAGAATGGCATCCCAATACAGTAACATGGTCCATGTTGGAACCAGAGTTGTTTAAGAGCTTTAGCCTTGGTCGTAGGCACTGCTGCTAACCATGGCCCAGCCGTCCATAGTTGCCCCTGCCCCAGGTGTACAGCTCTCCGTCGGCCGTGATGGCGGCGCTGTAGGTGCTCCCACAGGCGATCTGCACCACCTGCTTCCCTGGCTGCTTGCCATTGAAGGCTGCTATGACCATTGGCTCCTCAAGGTACCTGTGGAGTGGGCATAGTGGAAAAGGTATTGAAGGGTCTTCAGTGCCGATTAATGCGTGTTGTTACATGAAAAGTGAAGTGAGAGATTTGACTATATACTGAAAAATGACATTTAAATCGACATGCAATTGATGTTTAGAAAATGTTAACGAACACACGACAGTAACCCAGTCAGTTTGAAGGAGTTTCATTATGAGACAATAAGCTTCTTTCGTTTTTTTATGCTGTAATACACATACGTAGTGTCTCCGTGGCCAAGACGGCCTCCATCTCCACAGCCCCAGGACAGCACCTCTCCGTTGGCTGACAGAGACAGGTAGTGCTGGCCGTCTGGGTGGGCAGCCAGCTTGACTACCTTCCTGGAGGACAGGGGATGGACCAACATGGGAGCCTGGAGGACAAGACACAATAACAAGGACTTCATTAAATCAAAGAAGAGAAATATCTACAGTGCTGTGCAAAAGTATTTGCCCCCTTACAGATTTCTTCTGTTTTTGCTTCTTTGTCACACTTACATTTTTCAGATCATCAAACAATATTTATATCAGACAAAGACAACCTGAGGGAATACAAAATGCAGTTTTTAAATGGTGATTTCATTTATTAAGGGAAAAAAAGCTATCCAAACCAACCTGGCCCTATGTGAAAAAGCAATTGCCCCCTAAACCTAATAACTGGTTGTGCCACCCTTGGCGGCAACAACTGCAATGAAGCGTTTGCGATAACTGGCAATGAGTCTTATACATCGCTGTGGAGGAATTTTGGCCCACTCTTCTTTGCAGAATTGTTTTAATTCAGCCACATTGGAGGGTTTTCGAGCATGAACGGCTTGTTTAAGGTCATGCCACAGAATCTCAATCGGATTTAAGTCCGGACTTTGACTAGGCCACTCCAAAACCTACATTTTGGGTTTTTTGAGCCATTCAGAGGTGGACTTGCTGGTGTGCTTCGGATCATTGTCCTGCTGCATAACCCAAGTGCGCTTGAGCTTAAGGTCACGAACTGATGGCCGGACATTCTCCTTCAGGATTTTCTGGTAGAGAGCAGAATTCATGGTTCCATCAATTACGGCAAGTCGCCCAGGTTCTGAAGCAGCAACAAAGCCCCAGACCATCACACTACCACCACCATGTTTGACTGTCGGTATGATGTTCTTTTCCTGAAATGCAGTGTTAGTTTTACACCAGATGTAACGGGACGCACACCTTCCAAAAAGTTCCACTTTTGTCTCGTCAGTCCACAGACAATTTTCCCAAGTCTTGGGGATCATCAAGATGTTTTTTGGCAAATGTGAGACGGGCCTTTGAGTTCTTTTTGGTCAGCAGTGGTTTTCGCCTTGGAACTCTCCCATGGATACCATATTTGCCCAGTCTCAGTTGAATCATGAACACTGACCTTAACTGAGGCAAGTGAGGCCTGCGGTGCTTTAGATGTTGTTCTGGGTTCTTTTGTGACCTCCAGGATGAGTCGTCGATGCGCTCTTGGAGTAATTTTGGTAGGCGGGCCACTCCTGGGAAGGTTCCATGTTTTCTCCATTTGTGGATAATGGCTCTCACTGTGGTTCGCTGGACTCCCAAAGCCTTAGAAATGGCTTTGTAACCCTTTCCAGACTGATAGATGTCAATGACTTTGTTTCTCATCTGTTCTTGAATTTCTTCAGATCGGGGGCATGATGTGTTGCTTTTTGAGATCTTTTCGCCTACTTCATGTTGTCAGACAGGTTCTATTTAAGTGATTTCTTGATTCGACAGTTCTGACAGTAATCAGGCCTGGGTGTGGCTAGTGAAATTGAACTCAGCTTTCCAAAAAATATGGTTAATCACAGTTAATTCATGATTTAACAAGGGGGGGCAATTACTTTTTCACATAGGGCCAGGTTGGTTTGGATAGATTTTTTCCCTTAAATGAAATCATCATTTAAAAACAGCTTTTTGTATTGACTCAGGTTATCTTTGTCTGATATTAAAATTTGTTTGATGATCTGAAACATTTAAGTGTGACAAAAAATCGAAAACAGAAGAAATCTGTAAGGGGGCAAATACTTTTGCACAGCACTGTATATGAAGCTCTATATCTGCATTTCCCAACCGGTGTGTCATGGCACTCTGGTGTGCCGTCAGACTCCATCAGGTGTGCCATGGAATTTTGGGAAAGATAAACAAATATTCTGTATTAAGTTTGATTCGGTTTTACATCTGGGGTTGGCTGAAAAATAAATTAATTTATGCAAGTGTCCCGTGTGGGCTGGAAAAGGTTGTGATACGCTGCTCTATTTTATCATTCATAAACTATTTTAATAAAAGAAAAGTTTTATAATAAGATCTATATGATCATGCATAGCTGTATATTTAAGTGGATTGAACTGCAAAAGGTTGCATTTATTTTTTATGAATGAACTAAAAGCTTTCGCCTTTTACTGTACAAGTAGTCAGAGTAACAAGCAACCAACCAGCGCGTACCAGAGTGGTGTTTTTGTAGTTCTGGGTGTAAACGGCGCCGTTGTTGGCCAGGATGAGGAAACCCTTTTCGGAGCACACTATCTGGCTGACGGCCAGGTTGGAGAGGGCTTTACACTGGATGGGTCCGTTCACGTTGGCATAGAGCTTCCAGCCCAGCAGACCCCAGGCGATCACTTCCTGCAGGGTCCCCTGTACAACAGCCACATACAGTTATAGGAGAGTTTTGAACAAAAAAAAACGAGATAGAGACGCCTTTTTTTAGATTTGGCTCATACATTTAACTTTATAAAGGTCAAACTAATTAGTAATAAAATGAAACTAGTTAGTAATGAATGCTGGTATTAACTGTACAGAGCTCAATTGTTTCCTGTTCAGTCAATCTGTTTGTGGGGGGAACATCCACATCAAGGCTCTAGAATAAAGGACTCAACAACAAATGCATCGGCACTGCTATTCACATTCATGAAGGCATTGTGCCAAGGATGAAAGAGATAGAGAAACGTATCAGCTTAACTCATATGAAGGCAGACACTGATTTCAAAGGCTAGCTAGACTGCATCAACACTGAAGAAGGATATTTTTTGCAAAATACTGTCATGGTAACGTGTAGCTACTTATAGTTCTAGGCACGTGAGGCATGATTTCAACACATCATAGGGTCAAATCACTTGGTACTTATTGCTTCATTTTAAAAATATGAAATTGTAATTCTATCCCCACCTCAGTTAAATAGGATTGTAAAACCAAAATGTTTTTGACAATGTTGTTGTTTACTCCACATACATGGGTAACCTAGGCTTTCTTACGGTAACTCAAGAACACCAAAGACGCTTGGTGTAACCAAATTCAAACGTGTACGGCCCATCATGAGATTGTACAAATCAACATGCAGTTTTAAAGTTTTATATATTTTCCTCATCAAACTTGAGCGAGACAAGTTTTGACATTTGGAGAAAGTGTTACTTAGTAAAAAAAAAAAAAAGTTAATCCCTATCCCAAGACAACTGTTCTTTTTTAAATCTTTATTTACCTGCATATTGTCATGGTCCTCCCACAGAACAGAAAGACAAGAGAAAGAAGTTAGTATAGTTGCCTGCATATCGGACCAGTCGGCCTACAACGCCAAAGGCTACAACGCAAACACCCCAGGCACAAACAAACCCCAACACTGAAATTTTTTATAGACACAGGTTAGTGTCAACACTCACGTTATGGCCGGTCAGTTTAGGTCAGTTTACTAAAGACCTAAAAGATATCCATAAAAATGTTCTGAATTGTTTTTCGTTGTAAAGCTTGCTGATTTATGAAGTTTCAAAATAAAAGGATCTCCTGAACAATATTGTTCTTAAGTGAATGTACAAACACACTGCCAAAACTTAGTTCAACCGCTTTTCTAAGCAGTAAATACCTTTTTTTACTTTGAACATACGCATCCTCAACTCAAAAAGGAAGTAGTAGGCTGGTGTAGAATTGCAGTCTCTTGTTCTGTGCAACACAACCCAGCTTTCTAAGGCTTTGGCTTACTACATACGCACACAGCACCCTATTCAGACCATGCTGTACTCGCCCATCTACCAGTCAAACAGACATAAGCACTGGGCTGAACGTGATACCTTGTGTTGGGTGGGGGAGCTGCACTGCGGGGGGCTGCAAGGTGCTGCCAGTCGGTCAAGATGAGCCATGATGACCACAGCTGTTTGCCGTAGGTCGATGGCCAGGTCATTGTCCTGGGGCAGCGTCAGGTAGCGAAGGAAACATTCGTTAGGACTTAGCGGTGCGCTGAGAATCTATGGAGGGAGAGAGGAAGCAAGCAATTTAACCTTTTACTACAGTATTAGATTACAATCTAACTGTACTGCCAAGCTAGAAATAGGAGCGCTACGATGTTTTACTTACTGTAAATAAGTACTGTACTTGAGACGTTGACCTATCACACTTATTATTTTTGTGTAGCCTATACCCCAGAACGGTTTTTATTATTTTATTTTATTATTTAATTTGTATCCAATAATAATTAATTGCCAAAAAGAAAGCAAGAAAAAAAGAAAAAAAACAAGGTCATTTCGTTACTATAGTATACATTGGCAATTACAAAAAAAATTATAATAAAAAAATATATATATTTCGACTAGATGCAAGTTGAATGACAAGGCTTAAGCAGAAAAAGGTCCCCCACCTCGCTCTCCTCGTCTGGGACCGGCTCCTCCTTGCTACTGTGGATGTTGTGGAAGCGCTGCAGCAGGGGCAGGAGCGGGGCGCTGGTGCCCTGGGTGGAGCGCTCGTTGTCCAGCTCCCTGGTGCCGTTGTCCCACAGCCGCAGCAGCAGCAGCACCGCAGACAGTAGTTGACTGGAGGACAAACAACACAAAACAAAATGGGAATGAGAGTCTGAGTAAATCCATGCACCAGTGGTAAAGCAGTCTAAGGAATACTGAGTAGGCCACTGAACACTGTGTCGTCAGGTTTTCCTTGATTGTACAAAATGAACTACTGGCAATACTTCTAAAAGATTAAAAAAATAAAACACCTGGTGTTAACTTTGAAAAACATGGTTTAACTTTGAAAAACAAATGGTTGACCATGGTGGTTTGGGACATGGCCCATACCTTAGGGTGCCCCTCTGGACGGCCAGCTCCAGCAGAATGGCTAGGGCCAGGTGTTGGTCCTGAAGGGGAATGTTGCCTTTGGCACTAGCAGATCCATGAACATCACTGGCCACGTGCAAAAGACACATCAAGGGCAAGGTTAATCCCACAAGGACGTATGCATGACTGAGAAAAGCAGGGGAACTCCCACTGGGATGATGCATGACTCGGCAAAACGACTATGCATAGTAGCCACCAGTGATCTTATCTTAATTATGAATTATGAATGAATGAATATGGTTCCGTATAGGATAAGGTTGTGAACTGCCCGACAGCACTGACTGACCTGAGGAACTTGGTGGCTCTCTCCACCACCTCCAGCCACACTGACGACACGGTCCCCTCGTCGAACAGAGTGGCTTCGGGGAGAGCACGCAGCGCGTCCAGAGACTCCTGGAGGAGCTCACTGCACAGGTCTGCGTCGTCACCTGCGCCAACAACAACATTAACCGATCAGGATATACAACATCACAAATATGACTAAAAAGGCATCACAACGATAAAACAGTTCAAATAAGTTCTGTAAAGAGCTCATACAATACGTAATGAGACACAATAAATTTGTCGGGTATCTAAACAACTGGGAAAAGAACCCCACCCTCCAAAAAAAAATTGTTTGCCATATTCTGGACGAGGGCCTACAGCTTAGCTGTGTAGTGCTCGTGTTACAGTATAGCTCCCGTAAACAGAGCCAAGTACTTCATTTCCACCCAGTCCCCGGGGAATCCCTGCGCTCGGCATCTGCACTACAGAAGGCACCAGCCACCGAGCATCCCTACCAGTTGCCTCGTCAAGGCCTAGGGTCTGGGCCCCGGTTTGAATGTCTTCAAGGAGGCTGTGACAGAGAGCAGACAGGAAGGACCGCTGGCAGAGAGGACAGGAGAAGCTGACCCTATGCTGCCAAACAGTCGTTTAAGATAAGACGTCAGGCCGACACCAGAGAGGCCTACCATCCCTCGGGCCCTGCCACAGTGGGGACAGCACATTGCACAAGACTGCGTGTGTTGTTTACCCATTAGCAGTATGTACCCGAGCGCAACCACCACACTCTGAGACAGCTGCTGTTTGCTGCTTAAATACCAAGTTACGTGTTTTCCAAACCATGAAATTTTTAGAATGCCTGCCATTGCCAGGTCCTTCTAATTTTCAAGCAATGGCAAATTAGAAGCAGCGCTGAGTCATATTGACATTGTCGAATTGTTGTGCTCAGTTGCTGCTTACCCAATGAGTACCAAATTAAATCCCAAACCTATGTCATGTATTTTGTTGATATGGCTGCAATGGCTGCAGCCTATTTGGTTAAGATGGGAGCATTGTAAGACAGACTAACCTGACCGCCAGGCTCGGCGTAGGAAAGCAAAGGCAAAGGACAAGGCAGCCCTGGAGCCTACTCTGGCCAGGCCTTCCACACCCTTACTGGCGGGACGGGTACTGCAATCAAAGACACACACGCACATAATCAATATATGTCAATACATTATCCAAATTACATACATAGGTTTTTCTGAGATTAGTTAAATATTGGAACATATTGTAAAACATAAAATAATTTACAAAAAAAGATAATCTGTGTGAGCATCATTATTCTAAATTTCATTGTAAGAAAGAATGAAGTGAAGGTACTCTCATGCTTAAAAAAAGCCGGTATACAGTACCAATTTGGACACACTTTCTCATTTACTTGAATGGAAAGGTGTGTCCAAACTTTTGACTGGTACTGTACATAATAACTCAGGAATAATCTCCGAGCTGTCCAAAGGCCACGTGGCGTAATTCCCTCGTACCTCTTGTTGTCGACGGTGGGCTGCGGAGGGCTGGGCGCGCTCTTCCAGCGGACCTTGTACTTCTCTTCCATCATGCTGTGGCTCAGGGAGATGAGGTAGCGCTCCAGGATGAGCAGTCGCTGGCGCAGCCGCTGGGCCGACAGCGTGCTCTTGGCCATCTGGGACGACAACTTCTGCTGGTCATCCACCAGCACCAACAGGCAATCCTTCAGCTCGTTTTCATCTACACAAGATTAGGACACAGTCACAGAAACGCAAATAAATATATTTGGTTTTACCCGACTAAGAAGGTCATAGCTCATACCTTATCTATGTAAAAAACTATATACCGTGATGTTGAAAACACAAAGGGAATCATGCCAGCCTAAAAGCTGAATTTGCATGCAGAAAGCCACAGATATGAGAGATTTTGGCAACACTAAACCAAATACACTTAAAATCTTAGCATTGTTTACCAAGGACAAAGGTCCTAATTTTCTTAAAAAAAAAAAAAAAACATGGTTGTTTTTTTATCTGTGTGTTGCACTCCCTTTTAAGAGACACATGTATTCTCAACTTTATATGCCTATTACTTCAGATAATAGTCACAGCTATTTTTCCTTACAATGGCTACTAATTACTACCAAAACCTTTTCTTTGTGCATTTAAATGTCTCAGCAGAAAGAGTCTGAGCGTGTCCCTTTATACCCCTGCAAGGAACACGGGCGGGTTAAAATAGCTAAAGTGAAATCCCCATAGGCTTAATACAAGCCAGACTGTCTAAACCTTTCCACATTCCGTGGAGTCTGCAGGCTTGCATTACAATCAGATGTTTTATGCTATTGGGGCAGATTTGTACAATCAATAAGGCCCTGTCTTCCTGGTATTCATGGATATAATTGGGCCTGGTTGATGACAGTTTGCGTATTAGGCCTCTAAAGGATCAATCAAATCAGTATTTCCTCTGAAAAGAAATTAGCATGACTGCCATTATCTACTTGCAATAACATGAGCTCTCAAAGGGATGAAGATTTGTGCGAAGGTGAGAGCCACAGGCAGACTAAAAACACTGGGACAGTTCTAAGACCAAGAGCTAAGGAAACAGGATGTGAGCTTCAATGGCTGAAATTTGAGCATCCATGAACAAGCGCTTAAGCATTAAAAACAATCCAATCAAACCCACCCACGCTCTTCACCACGTCTGCTGCTGACTGGCAAGCCAGTGGACTACCAAGCCATTCAGAAAAAGAAAACAGCTTTATAACTTACTGGCTGAAAAAGCATGCACATTGCACAGAGAATCTTTTTGCAACGGCAATAGTCAAGGATATTGGAAGGCCCAGGCAGGCCCCCCTGTCACTATTTCAATGTGGTTATCTTCTGCTTTCACAACACTGACTGCAGCCCCACCCACACTTGCTACTCGCAAGTCCTTGTAAACAGAGAAGGCTCAGAGAGTGACATGGCTGCAGTGTAGAACTGGACCACAGAGTCCTCACCCAGATCTTAATTAGAGTCCAGAGGCCAGGGACATGGGGGTTAAAAATAACTGGCTTTAAGACAAGTAAGCCAGGACAGTCATAGGAGTGCTGCCACACCTCACGTGCCAGGAAAACACACAAAACACAGCAGCTGAGGCCCAATGAAAAGACTTGAAAGGTAAGAGTGCAGCAAAGGGATGAAAGGGACGGTATTCCTGGTATTTTCTCATGCTAGAGTTACAAAGGAGAATCTGACAAACTGCAGAACAACACGAAAGGAACCTCAGTGTTAAGAAGCAGGTCTAAATACAAAAATGCCAATCCAATGCCAGTTCATCCTCTTTGTCAACAGCTTAACATGTGTCAATTAATTATCAGAAACAACTTGATTAGCACCAATCAAAATCAAACAGGGTTGGAAAGGGACATACAGCTGTTCCCGTCATCAATCTCATAAATTCCATAATTAATATCTTATTGTAACTGAAACCCCTATTTCACCTTGTATTACATACTTATTCATCTGCTAGGTTAGAGCGCCATTTGTCGTGGCATGCACAACAAAGAATACCTGTTACAAAACAATGCTTTGTGTCTGTCAAACAGAATTGACATGTACTGTAAACATATATGATTACTACATATATGAACAAATGGCATTGTTCAAACAGCAGCAGATTATCTTTTCACCGATATGAAAAATATAAAAAGGTCCCACACCTGGCTGGCGCCCCCAGTCCCATGTCTCAATGATGGAGTGATGGACAGACGAGGGTGCCTCCTCGTCTTCTTTCTTCTCTTTATCATTGGACTCTTCCTTTTTCTGAGTGCCAAAGCAATCCGTGCAGTCCTCTGGAGATGGAATGACAATCTTTACATAACCTTTACAATGTACTATTAAAAACAGAGTACAGAGTGAAGTCTATGGTCAAGTTAAAGTAGGATTTTGGAGAGGTGGCAGCAGTATACATTATATTACCTGGGTGAGCCGATTCTTCTCCATTGAAAGTTATTTCTTCATCCTTTACCATCTCATTCCACATCTCACTCAATCCTTCTGGAGAGAATGCACGCTGTTGGGAAGAGGAAAACAGTCAATACATCAACATGGATACACAACACTTCAAAAAACACCTTTAACTCATTCACATGTTAAAAAAGTGGGGAAGAAGATACATTTTTTGATGCACAGAGGCATTAACACTTTCTGAAACTAATGTTGTAAGAAAGGGACAATAGAATAATGTTAATCCCTAGAACAGTGTAAGTTACAGATAACATACTGGCCAAATATCTAACGCAGAAAAGCAAAAGCCTTATCCTCAAATACAAATTTAATTAAATGTATTTCTAGTGGCTAAAGCTAATGCTGTGTAAACAATACTGATAAACAAAGTTATATTATCTAACTAGACCTATTTGTAATACTGATAAACTGTAACTTAAGAAACAGTCACTGCAATATGCCTATTTCCATTGTGGTTGCACATATGCAGACTTTATAAGTCCAGGACATCAACTACAAATTCTTAAATACTTGAATAATACTATACCGTTCAAGCGCTCGTTCCAACTACATCACTGAGCTCATCATCATATTCAACATAGGCAAGTAGAAAACATACTAAGACTAGACTACAAAAGAAAAGCATTTGTCACTAAAGATTGCCATATTGCTTCCGCTTAGAAAATCTAGGTCCAACAATGCAAGTAAGCAGCCAAATGCTGACCCACATTTACACCAGTCTACAGTCTAACATGGCTTCATAAAGGAACACTGCCAGGCAGAAAATCCCACACTGGCTTTCAAGAATTAAAGTTTCAAATGTCAACAACATGCCAAATCAAAGATGACACCAGACGTGCAATGCCTCTGGACCATGTGCATTGCACTGACAGGGAAAACTCTTAACAAGACACCATTACATTGAGACTGAGAGCAATCTAATTATGGCAACAAGCAGATATTAGAATCCTTGTGCAATACTAGGTCAAATTCCTGAATGCAAACACATAAAAATACATTCCTTGTACACACACAGACGGTTTGTGTACAGTCACTTTGCTGGGACATACTAACTTTGACTATGGGAGCCTTGAATTTTTATATATATATCAACATTGAAAAATACAGTTGACAGACAGAATCAACCAGCTCAAATTTTTTATAATCAAAAGCTACAGTCGATATGTTGACGGTAGCCTGTCCAGTTTCATTGGACAATGTTCATATTTGATTGTCTTCAGTACTTGTAGCACTTCTTTCTGTAATTACTTACCTGCAAGTCTATCTTGAGCCATTTGTCATGAAATCTCAGCTGAGCATCAAGAGCAAACGATGGAGAAGGCATGTTTCCCTCTCCTCCCCTGGCTGCAATTGCAGCCTCCCTGTGGTAAAAAATACGCCTTTAATGTTAGCTAGCTGGAATATGACATTAACGGGATGGTCGCTGGCATTGCATAAATCTAGTGCCGTTCTAAATTAATGAGGTGGATGCGGTTATGTTACGTTAGCTGGCTGATTTAACCTTACTGCTTTGGCAGCTAGCTTAGCTAACCACCTAGCTAACAAGCGATTTTAGCTAACGATAGCTAGTATATATAGCTTCTACTAACTACACATCATCCGATTGTTAAAACCATTTTTATCTAGACACATAGCCACCTCAAAATTATTTACTGCAATATTTATAAACATCAACTGAACAGCCACTAACGTTACACTTTGAAACTGCCACAGAGGAATAGACAGGACACTGCATCATCAGCCAGTCATGGCCAAGCTAACCTTAGTTAGACAACTCTAGCTAAACATCATCATCCAGCCCTGTCCGATGAGAAAACTGCCGAGGATGACAAGCGATTAGCTGCACTACAGCTTAGATTTCACCGGTGTCGCGGGTTTGTTCTGAGAACTAGGTGACAGCAACCAAACTACAGCCTCTACCTGCGGTATTTTTTTTCTTCAATCCTCGTCCCTTCAACCCAATAACTGTCGTTGCTGCATTGCAATGTCGTCCATATTGGACTATGATTGGCAGATTAACCTAAAGCACAAGCGCAGGCACGAGGCATGGAAACAAATGACGTAGCTTCTTGGCCTAATCGATTTGTCTTCCGATGCACTCCCAAAGGACGGTGTTCCTTATTTTCTGGCCTACCGATGCCTCGACTCAAGACAAACCTTTCTAATTAAAAAGTAAATTGTATAGTAAAACAACCAACAATATATGCATTTTTACTAGGACGATTGTTGGAGAGTCTTCAAACTCAACAGTGATCACAGCTGCCCTGAGACTTAAACCGTGCGCACCTTCAAAATATGGGCGGGACAGACTGAAGGGTGTTTTTAACAGTTCACGACAAATCGTTATAGGACGTCTAGTCCTCTATAGTCCTCTATAATTACATGTAAAGACTTTGATAAGCAGACTACATGTTATGCAGTGGTTAGGAACATTAATATGGCAAATTTTCAAGGTCTGACAATTGCTTTGCTCGGAATCACCTGTACATCCTTAACATTCTGAATAATAACTAATTTGCCGGGGCATATTACGGTACGGATCGAAGCATATGCGATTTCGAATACAGCGATGGTCTACATTCCTTCATGTGCTGGTCCTGATTGTCATTACTTTTACACCAATCCCATAAGGCAGATCTGCGAGACTCAATGAAATGACCAAAGGGCCAGGAAAGGATAGTTTGGACTTCGGCTGTCTGTGTGTTGCCAGTGCCACAGAGATTATTTTTTTGCAATATACTATTCAACAAGTTTTGTTTGATCTATAATGTCACAACCAATAGTTGGAATATCTATTGCCATTGTATCTAGTTTCATCAATGGATCGACGTTTGTACTTCAAAAAAAGGGGATAGTGCGCTCGCGCAAAGGAGGTAATATTTATTCCTATGTAGTTTTTATTTTTCATCCACTCTGACTGAACATGGTTGGAAACATAACTTGTTATCCAAGTTTGACAATACATATTTTAAGAAATGGATTGACCTGGTTGAACTTGCCAACTCTGGCTGAGCATTAAACATATAGGCCTAAATTAGCTGTTAAACAAGATGAATAATTCCATATGTATGGTACAGCCCTACTGTAGCCTATTCTAGCAGGCAAGAGGCAACTGTCGATAGTTTCCTCTAGGACGTTGAATTACTACATTCGTTTCCTCGACAGGCGTATCCTACCTGAAAGATGGCGTGTGGTGGAGCGGCACAATTTCTAGTGAGTATACTGGCACCTGTCCTTGAAGTCATGTATTGCATGCTTCTTTGATCATGTTTAGAAAAGGATTTTTTATGGTGATACACTGAATAAAGATTTCTTCCTAGTCATACAAACTGTAGAATATTCTAGACATAAAGGTGCATGTCTCACTTTGTGCTCTATACCCTAAAAGTGGTTGTGGGCCAAATAGGGAATTTCCTGGCATACAATGCAGCCCCAGCTGTGGTAGTTACGCCTCTGGGAGCCCTTGGTGTTCTTTTTGGGTATGTTTCTCAATTTATCTATTGTCAAAATAAGGAGTTGAATATTAAAAGAGTTGTGTTTTATTTCATCATTGTTTGATCGTTTTGACTGTTGTGTCTATGTTGCTTCCCAACACAAATGTTTTCTTTGTGACACAGTGCTGTACTGACCTCCTGGGTCCTGCAAGAGCATCTGAACATCTTGGGGAAGCTCGGCTGTGTGTTATGTTGCTGTGGCTCTGTTGTGCTAATTGTTCACTCTCCAAAGTCAGAGACTGTAACCTCTATAGTGGAGTTTGAGGAGAGGCTGCTGGACCCTGGTATGGCTTTTAATACCTTTTAATTTTTAATTAACAAAGAATTCCTAAAACAATAATTAAATAATTCAAATTTTTCCTGTTGGAGAAATAAACAAAACATATAAGTAATAAATTACTTGCAAATGAATGTTAAGCATTATATTACCAACATATTTGTTTGTGCTTTCTACTTCTGCAGTGTTTCTAGCTTATTGCTCATTGGTGGTCTTGTCACTTGGAGTGCTAATTTTGTGGATTGCCCCAGTTCATGGCACATCCAACATCATGGTGTATGTAGCTATATGCTCTCTCTTGGGAAGTTTCACAGTACCTAGTAGCAAGGGGCTTGGTCTGGCTGCACAAGATGCCTTTGGCGAAGGGTCGTCAAGTAACAGAGCCTTCATTCTCTTCCTGGGTTTGCTTGTTACTTTGGCGATAAGCATCCTTATACAGTTCACTTTCATAAATAAGGCACTGGAAACCTTTAGTTCTAACATGTTTGAAGCCATATATTATGTGACCTTCACTTCCACTGTGATTATGGCTTCTGCTATTCTTTTTAAGGAATGGACAGCAATAACTGTGGTGGATGGTATTGGCATGATGTGTGGGCTAATAACTGTATTTGTAGGGGTGGTTTTGCTCCGTATATCTAACGAGGCCTTGCTCACATGGAAGCAAGTAGCAGGACGAGAAAAAATAGAGTGATTGACAAATGTTCGAGGCAACTAGACTTTGTGGGTAAGAAAACTAAGTCCATGTTTTCACCTTTAAGTCCACCTTTTTTGGACCAATTATAGTCAATATTGTTCTAAATCTACCTTGAAATTAAGTGGTTTAAACATATATTATATTTTTTATGGTTATTTAATGTAATTTTGATTTAATTAAAGATGAAAAATATCAACTAAAGTCCTACCTGCTGTGTCATTTGTTTATTTTGTATTTAGGCTACCAGAAACTACAGCCCGCATCAAACTATATCACATTTCACCATTGTAGGCGTTTCAGACTTGCGACATATCTAACTCGTTTTTTGAAGCAGTGTTTTAATTTTATAGTCTTCTTGTTTTAGCCCGTACACGGATGATACATGTATGTTGTAATGACCATTTCCTTTTTATTTGGAGCTCCAGTCTAAACTAAATTATTTAGAGTAATCCTAGAATGGGTCTCATCAGTGAAAGGTTAGGTTTTCAGTAAGACGTTCCAACTGCTTATGTATAAATTACAATAGGCTAGGAGAATAAACCTATAAAGTTTCATCCTTAAGGTAAGATAATATTTGATTATTTTACAAATAGTGGTATGCAGCCTACCAATTAATTTTGTATTATGGTACTTGCTTGAATTTACATATGTTTTCCTTAATGGCGCGGATTTACCTCACCGAGCTCTTCATGATCCGCCTTTAACCAACCCTAGATACGGAATTTCGATTTTCGTAAAAAAAAAATAATAATAAATTAAATGCCATCTGAAGGGGAAACTGATGGCTAACATAAAATTCAAACTTTTTTGAACTTGTCTAATAGTAGTAGGACCTTTGGTAATATCCAATTGGTGAATGCCTCTTTTGTATTTGGGAGATATTTGATTATTTGTAATTAGATGTTAATATAATGAATACGAAACGGAAGGTGTATTAATTCATATATTGTCATTACGCATGCGTATAACCCTTGTTGTCAGAGAAGAAGGGGAATTGATGTTGTCAACCTTGCAGTTCTTAGGTGGGCTAGGGGGTCGATTGCTGGCGATGAAAATGCGAAGCGGGTTATGTGAAATAGGTTCAGCCAAAGCAACTGAAATCTAAACAACCACATACCACCGTTTTTGTTATTGGAAAACCCGAGGACCTTTCGACAGGTAACTAAATTAAAAACATGTCCATACGCTAACTAGCTACTAGCTAACCGTTTCTGCCTTAGTACATTAACCTGACTGCAAATAATTCCATGCTAAAGTTAGCCAGCCAGCTAGCGTTCGAAATCTGTGTAGACAGCATGTTTTAAAATTGTAAAATTAAGATGCAGTAAGTGGCAGATCAGTTTAACGAAAGTATGCGTTTAGACAAAAACACCAGCAATATCAATGAAAATTTAGCCAAAGTGTATCCTATTTAACTACTTAGCTTGCTAGCTATACAGCTAATAAACCCCTTGTCACTTCCTGGATTGTGTCATTCATTGCCACTGCAGGTGATAGGTTGTTAGAGCTGAGGATTTTGATGAGGTACCTGCCCAGGAATGAAAGAATCACGCACTGTGTCGACTCTTTAAATATCTGGTTTAGTGATGGAGTCAACAGCTAAAATTGATGAAGCCTTTACAGTCTGTAATCTACCATGTAAAAATGGTGAATTTATTGTGATCCTAAATCTGTGAACAACCGTCCAACCATCCATTATTTATAGATTTTCTTGTGTTAATCTTGTGTGTTATGTTTTCAGGGACTTCTTGGGCTGGTAAGAATTGTTCATTTGTACATCTACTCCAGTGTTTGGTTGTAAATGTGACAGGCGGGTTCAACACATCCAACTTCAGAATGGGTCAGGACCGGGGGAAGTATGATTTCTACATTGGGCTTGGATTAGCCGTCAGCTCCAGCATCTTCATCGGAGGCAGCTTTATCCTCAAGAAGAAGGGGCTTCTTAGATTGGCCAGAAAAGGGTCAATGAGAGCAGGTAGTGGTCAAACTTTTATTTTCAAATTGTCCTAAATGACTGTATATGGTCACTGGGAATCTCTTAAGACTGCCAAAACCAATGCAGTCAAACCGGTGTAGATTACATCTTTCATTTCTGGCTCGCCCAGTTTTGCATTTGTTTCACACCTGTTTTAACTCTGCAGGGTCACAAAGTCAGAACTGAAGCTCACAGAGACTCTCTCTTTATTAAACACATTAAAACCTAACTCTACTTATAGGAGCTGACCTCCTCATATGTAAACATGTTTGAAAGGAAACATGGTACAAAGAGAAGATATATTTTTTTACTTGAGCTTTTGTAACTAGGTACTGTACTTGGTATGTCAACATAGACTGTTGAACAAAACATTAGGAATTCAAACAAGATGCCATGAAGGTCTACTATGACTGATGATACTGTAATTATAAGCAAAAAATTATAAGCAAAAGTTGTTTAATATTGTGTACTGAAACATCTTTTTGCATTTCTCTTTAGGCCAGGGTGGTCATGCATATCTAAAAGAATGGCTTTGGTGGGCTGGTTTATTGTCAAGTAAGTAATGAGACACTTTTTTAAGTAGTAGAATATTGTTGATGTGGCTGCTATATAACACTATTTTTAAATGCTCTATAAATTAAAGACAAACAGAACACTGGTCAGAATAGCAAAACATTTAAGTCTGTTAATTTTGTGTTGAATTGTGGTATAATTTTATATTTTTTTATTTGTCAGAAACTATAGATTTTGGGGATTTGAGGCTATATCGTTGAAAGCGAACTGTGGAATTGATCGATGAAATGTTTAGACATTTTTATTTATGCTTTGATTATATAGGCAAGTCCTTTCTCAGATCAGGACTCTTTTGTAGGGCAGCACAGTCTGTAAAAAAAATACAAACAATAAGTTAAATATTAAACATCTCACAGTAAATGAATAGTCTTTATCAATTGCTTGATAGAAATTCCATTGTTGACATTCCACTATTGTGTGTTTGTAGTGGCAGCTGGTGAGGGAGCTAACTTTGCAGCCTATGCCTTTGCTCCTGCTACACTAGTCACCCCTCTGGGTGCCCTAAGTGTGCTTGTCAGGTAAGAATTACTGTCAATCTATTGTGTCTAATTTTTAAACAGGTTTGCTTGCCATCTCGTCATCTCCTTGTGGTTTTTATAAAGGCAAGGGTATATGAGTAAGAATAACAACAATACAGCCATTGAATTGCATTTCTAACAAAAGTAGCACGTTTAAATAGTAAGTTGTTACAAACATGGCAAACGGCCTCCGTGTGCAGTGAGTGTGAAGTGTTTGTGCCTGTTCTGTTGCAGTGCTGTGCTGTCCTCCTATTTCCTGACGGAGCGATTGAACCTGCACGGAAAGCTAGGCTGCCTACTTAGTATCCTTGGCTCCACCACAATGGTGATCCACGCTCCCAGTGAAGAGGAGATCACCAGCCTGGAGCATATGTCAAGAAAGCTGGTTGATCCAGGTACATTTCACCTTTGTCTGGGTAGTCTTTGTATCTCCCCCACACTAATAAAATACGTTCATTGTCGGTGAAGCTAACCTTGCACACAATTTGGTTTTCCTCTTGTTCATATTATTTGCATGTTAGCTAGTGCTCTGAAGGGTTGTGCAGATGGAGCATTGCTTATATATCTATCTTGTGGAGGATATGCCTAGTTCTGTACTAACCTCTTTTGTATTGTAGTTTTTGTTTGAATTGTCCTACTTGCTGTAAGCCAGGAACGTGATTAACAGCAAAAAACGTTGTGTCAAAACTAACCTCTTCCTTCTTTTTTGCCCCCTCTAGGATTTCTGGTGTTTGCCACTTTAGTCATCATTGTAGCGCTCATATTCATTTTTCTGGTGGGCCCTCGTCACGGGCAGAGCAATATCCTGGTCTACATCACCATCTGCTCCGTAATAGGGGCGCTGTCGGTGTCCTGTGTGAAGGGACTGGGCATCGCCATCAAGGAGGCCATCGCTGGGACGTCCGTGTTGGGCAACCCGCTGGCATGGATCCTACTGCTGGGTCTGATAGCCTGCGTCAGCACGCAGATCAACTACCTGAACAAGGCCCTGGACATATTCAACACCTCCCTGGTGACGCCCATCTATTACGTGTTCTTCACCACGTCCGTGCTCACCTGCTCCGCCATCCTCTTCAAGGAGTGGGAGCACATGGGCACAGGCGACGTCATCGGCACCCTCAGTGGCTTCCTCACCATCATTGTGGGCATCTTCCTGCTCCACGCCTTTAAAGACGTTAACATTAGCCTAGCCAACCTGCCAGTGTCCATCAGGAAGGACGAGCGGGCCGCGGCTAACGGCCTGGCTTCCCACAGCACCTATGAGCTGCTGCGTAACAACTCTACTGTTGACATGGAGGACAGAGAACTGGGGTTGCCTTTCGACAGTGTCTCAAGGAGGAATGGTGCGATGACTACTTCGTATGAGACATAAAAGGAAGAAGCTAGCTGGGGCTCTCACCAGTGGCAGGAGGGAAATACACCACAGTGGCATTGGTGTGGACATTTTGTGTTTGTTTGAAAAACTTGAGACAATCAACTGCAAGGGGTGAAAAGTGACTCGGATGGACCAAACGATTGTACCGAATTTTAATTTGCCTTATTTTCTCAGAAAATTACTTGACTACACCGTTAGACTTGATTTGATTCGTGTGTAGCTCTGTAAATACAAATTTTTAAGAAAAGCATTTTGTTATACTTTATGTACAAGGATTGGCAGATATGTGTGCACTGGCTGCAAATAATTTGAGATTGGTTAAATTATAGCTAAACAACCTATATAGAGATATGTGGTGCTGTTGATTACAGCTATAATTGTTGGGAAGTCACAAATAGTTCAGTTCTGTTTTGATACTGCTTATAAACAGGGATAAAAGTTAAGATAGATTTGGTAGAGATTGCCACCTATAGGGTTGGACGAGACCGCTCCATCCCTGGTTGTAAGTTGTACAAATTCACCAGTTTATTTTTTTTTGTATCGTTTAGCCTACTTAAAAAAAATTAGAACCACCAACAGATTTGTTACATTATTTATTGAATTAAAAATGATTAAAACAATTGGAACAGAAGGCACAGTGAATAAATGCTTATAATGAGTAAGAACCTTGTTGCCTCTCAGATTTCCTCTATTTAAGAATTAAAAGTTTAGCATGCAAATGTTTAACATAATAGAAAATACACTTTATTTGCAATCCCTCTTGGAAATAGGCTACCACTGATATTTCACCACTGCAAACCCTTAAATAGTCATTAGATAAAAAGTAATTTCCCCCTCTGATCTATATTTTTCCATAAAGTATAAAACACAAAATATCAAAAACAAAACAATGAAAATAGCTATTCATTTTTATAAGGCACAAGTGAGTACAAAATTAACAGACAAAATTCAAGGCAGGGCCACTTTCTTTCATGACTTCTTTTTTTTTGTATCGTGATCTGTTGGAATATTGTTTGGTTGGTCAGATCGAAGTAAAAGGATACTATAGGAACTGTATAGGTGGTCCATGAATGTGAATGCTGGAGCCAGAATCTCAGTTGCTGGCCAGTGATTGGTGAATAGGTGGCTGGAAGCATCGGACATGTTCAACTGGCATGTTCTCACCATCTCCAGACTTCATGTACTTGTTCAGGATCGCAAAGATTTCATCGTTGACGATCTGGAACTTGCGGATTCGATCAACCATCTTTTTCAGAGGCTGAGGAAAATAAATGAGTAGAGGCTGTGTGAATGACAGCCTATTAACAAAATGACTAAATCTCATGCATACAAATATAATCAGTCTGAGACAGTATAGTCAGGACATGGCTAAAAAGAAGAGAAATGTGAATGCACAATAATCCGAGATGAAAAACTGAGCAGCCTGAAGACATATGACAAAAGTCCCCATGCCAGAGTTTGAAAACCCAGCCTCAGCTGGCCCTCCTTACTCACCACACTCTTAATGATCTCATCCTTGCCATCGTGCTTTTGCACTTTCAGCAGGTGGTAGCTGAAGTCCAGGATGTCAAAGCGTCTCTGCTGTCCCAAGAGAGCGATGATCATGCAACCAGCCCAGTGCAGGCCATCTCCAAAGCACTGCCTGAGAGAGGAAGGGAGAAGGTAGAAAGGACTTTAGCTAGCCTTCTGGCGAAATACAAGGACAATCTCTTTACATCAATGTAACGTTAGGTTGGAGATGGAGTTGCAAAACTTTACATGGTTAGCTAGTAAATTATCAGAATATCGTTTTTTTTATTTTTATTTTTTATCAAATTATCAAAAATATCGGGGGGGGGGGGGGGTTGCTGTTTCAAAGTTTTCTTCTTTTTTTTTTTAAGTTAGTTTGCCAGGTAATTCCAACTGAGAAAGAGATCTCTTTCGCCGTGGCGAGAAATTGACCATCTCCTCGGTCAGGGCACTGATGGGAGCATTAGCCCTGACATGTATTTTTATTTTTGTATCTACTGCTCTTACTCCACGGTGAACTCATGGGCTCCCACAGGGATGCAGTAGACAAACTGCATGGCGCTCCACAGACGGTGGAACTCGACGCATTCATCCACGTGCATGACCCCGTTGCTGGGTAACGGGCCACGCCAGATGGGGTCGTCCATGAAGCCTCTCACGCGGGTGAGGATGACCTCAAACATGGAGAGACCACAGCAGAGCCTCTCTTTGGTCAGCAGGTCTCCCTCACGAGCGATAGCAATTTGCTGTAGACAGGGGGAGATTCATCATTTGAGATGGGTTACAACAGAACGACTATAGCAATTAACTCTCTCAAGATATGACTGAGCACATATGGACATAAACTGTGTATTAAAAATCACAGAATCTAGCAAGCATGTCTAAATCCACAGCTTTAAATAGTATTTAGAAGGCTTTTGTGATAGGGATTACTGTGGTTACAATACCTGTGGGGTACCCAATCGCTCTATCAGAGGGACCAAGTGGAGAGCCGTGTACTTGGCTTCCAAACGCTTCATCTTGGCATCAAGACGCTCCCCCTCTGTACAGATAAAAAAACAACAACAAAAAGGTAATTAGGAGCTCATAAAAGAAAACACATTCGCCTGGAATTTGTTTCACAGTAATTTGACATTATATCGCATTACCGAGGTAATTGGACCAAATTTTGGTAGGCATTTATAAAAAAATATAATAAACGTGAATGGCTTTTAAAATGACTATTTTGAAACATGTGATTATGCCTGAATTGATTGCCTACATGTCCCCAATCACAAACGCGCCAATATCTTGGTAGAGTATGCGGATAGTGTATCCTGAATAACGCAAGTAAAAATAACATAGAGGTGTTTACCTTTAACATGGACCCTGGGGAGAATGTTTTGGAACGGCGCAGCGTGAAGAAGATCACATACCTCCTCTTGAGACTGAGGAAAGATAAGTGCAATTCAAAATGTAAACGTGCTGTTTTTTATCAAACAGAATAAAATGCCAGATGAGGGCGCTGTTAAGCTGGGAACATCAGTGTGAAATGGCTAAAGTGATTATAAAGACATCTTCATCATCTTCATCATCATCATCATCACATAAAGACATCTTGTAAATATAAAATGATTAATTCATAAGTGCTGCATAATGATGTTGTTTCCTAATTGGACATGGCCACAATGGAAATGACATTCAGTATGTGAACAACCAAATGTGTGTGTGTGTGTGTGTATATTATATGTATATATATATATATATAAAAAAGAAAAATAACAATCAAAAAAGGTTTTCATTTTATTATTTAGGTTTCGTTTTAAAGCAATCAAATAAAACAACATTTTGTCAAGTGTGTGAGACGGTGCATACCAGGCTCTGCTCGCTCAGCAAACAGAAGAGCATGGCGTTGCCGACCTCCCTTAGGTTCTGGAAGCACACGGTCTTCAGCTCGGCATACTCCACTATGTCCTTTAGCTGGTGGTGGAAAAACTCCAGGATACCTGATCACAACACAGATAGCGAGAGAGAAAGGAGGGAGATAATGACACAGGGAGGGGTAAAACAGCGGGATGGCTAATCAGAGCCATAGATGACTGAATGTGTTTTGCACTTGCCATAATGTATGATTTGATCAACAATAATGCAGGCCTGTCAAATGAAAAACAATTATTGTTCTTTGGAATATGGAATTTAAATTTGAGATGTAGATAAAACTAAGTGCTATGCAAGTAAATTGTATTATTCTCACTGCCAATTTATTTTTTTCTACATGACAAGCGTGACTACTTGGACCTTCTGATATTAGCAAGTCTATTGGTTCCTTTTTACTTGTAATACAACTCTAACTATTGAGAAGGAGTGATGGAGAGAGAATCGTCCGTCTTTGATAGAAATCACGTTGCCAGGCACTTCTAACCACTTATGTATGGAGCAGAGCGGTTCTCAACGTGTCTTTGCAACACAAACCCAAGGCAGACACACACACATATTGATCATATGCTCACACACAATGGTGCTTCTAGCTTGGTTAATGTACTGATAAGACTGCAGGCTACCATGTGTCTATCTGTAGCCTCCCACATTCACCAACCTGGGGAGCCATACTCGTGGCGAGGTAATCGGCAGATCTTGGGCATCACTTCCATCAAAGTCTTGACATATTGCATGATGGTGCCCTGGAGCTGTTTTGGTAGGATGGGTTTGAGAAGAAATCAATGCTTTGGATGAGTAAAGAAAGATTGTCCAGTTTAATCAGGATAGGTGACTGACTACACATAAGAAAAATATTTATAAAATAAAGTCTCTTTGGGTGGGTGTCTCCCCCCTCCGCAACCCAATAACATTCTCTGCTCTTCTCACCAGGCTTTTGACGACCTTCAGCAGTTCCTCCATCACCACGGCGATGCCCTGGTATCCCAGGAGCCTGCACATGGCCTTGATGTGGGGAGGTCCCAGGAAGTTTCTGTAGTAGCCATATATGCTGCTGTAGGCCAGGTTCAGGGCCTGCAGGCATGCAAACAAACATAGAACCAAAAAAAAAATAACTTTTATTCTTGAACCCACTAAACAGATACTTGATGATCACATCAATAAAGTTAAGTGAAGGCTTGAGGTGAAATGATGTCGGAAGTAATACCACTTTAAAGATTTGTTAAGTTGAAGAGGCTGAGAACTTATTTCAATAAATACAAAAAACTGTTGGTCAATAGGTAATTGGCAGCGTGGTCTTTTTTGTACAATTAGCTCCCATGAACGAAAAGGTTGTAAACAAAACAAAGAGGGCGTGCATTACAACAGCCCAATAATTGTGTTGGGGCGGTTGCTCCTCTGGAACACACTGCTCTCTCCATGACGAGGAAAACAGATGAGTTCAGAAGGGGAAGGTAATGAATTCTACCCCTGTGGGTCTATTAGTGGAGTTAGCGAGACTGAGTCACTTCAACTCAGAGCTGACCCAAAATTATCAGCACAGCAGCCAGCAGGACGAAGCTACTTTAACCTTCGCCGGTTACCTGTGGAACAGACGAGGCCGGAAAAACAGAGCGAGATTAACAGAGGTGTGTGTGTGTATATATATATATATATATATATATATATATATATATATATATATATATATATATATATATATATACATATAGAGAGAGAGAGAGAGAGAGAGAGAGAGAGAGAGAGAGAGAGAGAGAGAGAGAAAATGGTCAGATTAAATGTCACTTTCGATCTGCATGGTCAGATTAAATGTCACTCTCGATCTGCATGGTCAGATTAAATGTCACTCTCGATCTGCAACCTACATCTCCAAGTCTTGTTCTTTTCTTCTTTTGTTATATTGGTCACTGGGAGATAGCTCTTACTTCTGTGTGCTCGTGTTCGTGCGCTCTCTCTCTCTCTCTCTCTCTCTCTCTCTCTCTCTCTCTCTCTCTCTAGTGGATGCTGCTCCAGCTCTTGCTATAATCCAGTCGTACTCCCACTAGTGTAGCAGCAACGTAGGAGAGCAGAGACAAAACAAGGAGCTGCACATTGGGAAGACCACAGACCTATTTATGGCCATGACAGAACCAGCACAATCCAAAAGATAGATCGACGTGGAACCTACTCCTGTGGCAGCAAACAAATGGACCTGCTAATCCATCAATTTCTGCATGATCAGCATACCTAACGTAAGTGTTTTCTCTAAAGCTGTATTTCTATTGACTCATAAGAATAGACAATAAGAGCGTACTGACTTGAAGCTGGTCTTTAAAGAGGCATTTGCTACGGACTACAAATTACGCATGCCGCAAATCTAACAATTTGCTCACAAGAGTTTCAGGAGTTTTAAATTTGTTTCACATTTTTTAAATGTCAATGCCATCTTAATAACCTGCCATGAAAAATATATAAAACTTTCTTTCTGACCCTATAATTCATGCATTAAAAATGCAGATACTTTCACTGTTTTGATAAAAAAACATAAATCATACTTTATTCAACAGTTGTGAGGGAAAAATAACAGCCGTATATGATAGACATCATAGTGATCACCAAAGCAAAAGACGCTTTTAAAAACATCAATTATAAATGTAGCAAAAACCGACCGTAAAACAGACTTTGGGTATTTACTATGGAGGCCAAGTATGTGAAGACCTTAATAGAGTTTTGGGGTGATGGGGGTGAGGTAAAAGTGGCCAAGTAATTAGATGTTTGCTGTCTTGATCATCTTCAAGGTCTCTTATATGCCACATAATCATGGCAGTAAGCAGGTCGATACTAAATAAATAGCCTAGACAACTCAGCCAGGCTGTCTTTACACAGGATTGGAAAATGTTATCCATAAAACAGTTGGTCAAGTCCTCAAATAAAAAATACAGCAATATCAACACAACGGTTGAAAACCACAGGCACTCTGTTTAAGGCGAGTCAGACGGCTGTAGCATTGGGCTTTTGATTAGGGCATCATTAGGATCCCATACTGTGTACAAGTGCTTCAATCAAAGTGATCCTACCTAGCCACAGTCTTTCATGAACACAGACGCTCCCGTCTGAATATTCAGACATAACATAAAATCTGCAGAGCCAAAGTGGATTTTAGTTCAGGACCCGGAGATCCACACACAGTGAAACAAATCCCTTTCCACAATAGAGATTACGGTTGGCAGAATTTATCTCACTCCCGCCTTCTGTTCCCTCTGTCTCTCTATTCTGTAGCTCATTTGGGATTCTCTGAGCACTACTAAAGTCCATTGAAAATTAAAAATTAATTCAAGGGCACACCGCCGTCGTTGTCTGGCAGCGAGTCAAGTCATCCTCTACGTCAGCAGAGAGAGACACACAGACGGGACCAAAGGGTGCACAATGGGGATCACAGTCCACAACATCTCGGCCACGTCGGCCAGAGTGACCTGGCCCTCGGCCCCCGGCTGCCTGGACACCTTCTACAGCGTCATGTACCACCCCAACTGGAACAGCCTGCTGATGGGCTACCAGCGCAAGAGCTTCATGCGCGAGGACCGCATCCCCGTCAGCCAAACCAGCACGCACCTGGCCAACCTGTCCCCGCAGACCACCTACATCCTATGCGTGACGTGCCAGGCAGCGAACCCGGACCGGGAGCAGTGCCAGGTGTTCAGCACGCTGAGCGAAGGCAGCGAGGCCCGCGACGCCACCGGCTGGGAGCTGGCCATGGGCGTATGGATGGCCAGCAGCATCCTCCTCCTGGTCATCGCCGGCGTTCTGCTGTGGGGCTGCCTGCACTCCGTCTGCCCCTGCCCCGGACGCTGCCCAGTGATGGGCAGTGCCGGTGCCGGCGGCGCCACTACCAGCCTGGCAAACGGGGACGGCAGAGCTGGACCGGGCCGTCTGTACAGCCCCAGCAGCAGCGACGAGGAGGAGGTCCAGCAGGCCATTGTCATCCAAAACCCCTTTCATTCGGGCCAGGGCGTAGGTCAAAGAACCATCGCTGCGGGTCATGAGCTGAGGACAATCACTAAGCTATGCGACTGTGACCCGGCATAACCGTGACATCGACAGAGGATTGGGGTCATCTCAGCTGCACACAACTGCTAATGTGGAAAAAAAAAAATGAAAAAAATCTTCACTTCTGCTGGCATCCCATCTGTGCTTGGGGGTGTAAAATATGTTTTACTGAGAGACATTACCTCTGCACTGCAATCTGAATTTAGGATAAGCAGGTTGTTCTATTTCATATGGCAAATCTAAGTAACAGATATTTCGCATTAGCTTTCGTAGTTCTTTAAATGTCTTATTCTTGTATAAGCTTGAGGTGCAGTAACTTGCTTAGAATATAAGTCTAACAAATAGGATATTGTGTTATAATTTTATCCTATTTACCGTCTTCAATAAGCTGTAATTGAAACATTTCTGTTTGTAAATTACAAGAAACCAGGCGACAGATTGCCCACCATTGTCTTGTCAATGTTTTCAGTGTGAAAAACAGTGTAAAGCACCAATTATCTTTTCTCCATTCCTTTGTACAAAACCACCCAACATATCCATCTGCATCACGTGCAAACATGCCTTCCCAGAATTTAGACCGTGAATTTGACTTTTATTCCACTTTGCAAATGGATATGACGGCTTACAGTGTGTGTGTGTGTGTGTGTGCAAATCCCATATTTCCTTTCCCTGATTGGATAAAATTTGCCAGAGAGCTCATGGGTGGGTAGGGACTTGGACCAGTGGAGCAGTGGGCCTTGTACTTACAGTGGTGTTTCTCTAGTGCTGTGTTCAGAATCGCCTATACGTCATACCAAATATGAACATATTTTTCGTGGCCTATTTAGTATCTTAAGGAGGCGTAGTCTGAGATTCCAAACATAGCTTAGGTGTGGGGAAATAGGACATTTCTTAAGGTCACTGACCTTTGACCCATAAAGGTACTGGGGCTGAGCATTAGGCGGCTTGTCCCGCTGGAATTCCTGGGAGAAGGGCAGCACTGTGCGGACAAACCTGAAAGATAATGAATAATGAATAATCATGATAATACTGTATTGTTAATTTAATAGATGGATTAACCGGGTATGGACAACCATTGTATGTCTACTTAACAACTTACTTTTAAACAATATTCATGTGGAGATCGGGTAGTAAGAAAACCACATAGATATTTAAAAAGGCATACTATTGACATGAATTGCTTCACTCCTACTCTGTGTACAACCCCTGTAATCCTTTCAGAATTTTAAACAGCAGTATTGTAAGGGCGTCAAGTGTCAGCCTCATGAAAGAAAAAAAGAAATGGCAGTCACGTATCAGACAAATACAATCTTTCTTAACAGATCTAACCGAGGGGGTAAACACTTTCCAAATACACGTTTTTCACATCCAAGTCCCCGTCGCCTTTTCATCCAAAGTGCACAACGCAGACCTTTTCTTTCGCTTTTCTGTAGCTGTTCTCCCACCACTGAGGAGAATACACAATGAGCCACAGCCTCGGAGCCACACTCGGAGAAAGCTTCTAAATTCAAATTCCCTGTCGCTGAATGGAGGGATCTATCGTATCGTAGTTCTTCACGTGTTGCAGTAAGCCGCGACGTTCCCGCGGCCTGTCGTGACGTGACTGCCCCGCTTAAGAAGCCCACCTGTTGGTGGAGCCGTTGTAGCAGTAGTTGGGCAGGAAGTCGTAGTTGAGCTCCCAGAAGACGTGGAGGGTTATCCTGCCGTAGGGCGCCGACACGTTGTGATTGGCCTCTCGGAACATGGCGTCCATGCTGTCGAGGGTCAGGAACTTGCTGAGGAGCTTGTGGGTCATGCGGTTGATGTCCATAAGACCTTCCAGTTCCTGGACAACACAGGAAAGGCAAGGAGGAAGAGGAGGGTTTCAGATGTGTTTCTAGCCCAGCCCACATGCCTATCTAGACACCTGCCCGCAGGCGAGTCCATGAACCTCGCAGCCTTAAGCACCACTTTGACTGTGTCTGTTACCATGGCACTGGGCTATTCAAGGACACAAAAACGTCAGTGACTGACATCACAAACACACACACACACACACACAGCAGTGAAGTACACAGGGATATAATAGTCCGCAAAGTATTCCTACCATGATGGAGGTGAGGTCCTCGCTTTCAAAGCGGTTGATGGCCAGCTCCAGAGACTTATAAAGGGCAGCAGACACTCTCTGCGTGATCAATCGGTTTAGATCTATGGAGCGGCCGAGCAGCTGAGGGGCACGGGGAAAAGGGCACACACACACATATTTTCATAGGCTTTCATGTGACAGACTCTGGGCAAGAACCAACTTTTTTTTTTATTTCAACCCTCCCTCCCCCCATTTAATAAACAAAACTATCAAAAGTTATGGATGACGGCGACCGTGACAACGCGATTCGATCAATTCAGCAGATAATGGTTCAGGTCAGGTTACTTTTTGGGCCGTGGGGATAAACAGCTCCCCAGTGTGTTGTCGTGAGGGTAGTCAAGGGGAAACAGGAGTAGGGCGTGTGCTCTAACCTGGACATGACGCTGCTTCAGCAGAGTCTCATAGCGGTTGGAGGTGGGCCATGGGATGTTGGCTCCTTGGTTCTTACAGTCGGCTCTCAAGCGCTTGTCCAGAAGAAGACTTACAGGAGGATGGGAAAAGAATCAAACAAGACTTTCAGACAGCTACTTTCTCTCAAATATAATATTTGAATAGAGCTACGGAAACATACATTGACTTTATTCTAATCAAAATAAAAATCAACATTTTGAGATTATTTTCAGAGCAATGGATGTTTATGATACTGATAAAATGCATATAAAAGCATAAAATATGACACTGAGAGCAAAATAATTCCCAAACCTTCCGGCTAGGATCTTGTAGTAGGCAAATATTTGATCAGCAAGCTTGTAGACAAACTGATCGAAGCACAAGTTAACCTGAAGAAGAAAATAGTTGATAGTCTTATTAAAATGTGTTGATTGTATATGTGTTAAGTTTCAAGATCCATCCTTTTCCCTGTTAACCAATAAGTAAGTCAATGGATAAATGCTCTAAGCTCAGTTGTACCTCATGTATTAGCCTGACATTCATCCTAAATGTTATTCTACGACACATTGTGCGTTTCATACATTTCGTAAGTCATAATGCTTAAGAGTTTGTGTACTAGGCTTCACAACGCGTTGTATAACCCAGTGGAACCGCCACGGTG
Organism: Galaxias olidus; assembly: GCA_026901105.3. Taxonomy (NCBI): domain Eukaryota; kingdom Metazoa; phylum Chordata; class Actinopteri; order Galaxiiformes; family Galaxiidae; genus Galaxias; species Galaxias olidus. Next base: position 650,037 of record JAPMUY010009319.1, read on the forward strand.
TCACCAACACCATTTACGTGGTAATTAGACATCTGGTCACGAAAATGGTTTAGTCTCAGAAAGTAGCTTACCCTATTACAGTTCATCGGCGTATAACCTTATCTAAAGTTCAACACATTTTTGGAATTTGACATCATAAAATATAATTCATTCATTTATTTATTTATTTTGGGGAATCCATTTCCGTCATTTGGGAATAATAAAGAACATGTGTTCATAGTGATAACATTGTTTTCAGAATTACCTCTGCTTCAATTTCATCATACAGGAACTGCTTCTTGAATTTGGTCAGGGCGTAGTGTGCGCTGTCATTGTACAAGTCTAGAGGGTACAACACATACCTGGGAAGAGAGAGAGGACAGTAACAAATGGTCAACATCAAAATGTCCTTACCAACGGTATAGATAAAACGTATTTACACATGGTAGGATGTTTTTCTTAGAGTTCAGTAGTCGTTGATGTATTACAGTTGTCTAGGTTTCATATTGAATTCAGATTAAAGAAAAATTCAAATTGGTCCAGACATGAGCTGCCGATGTAAATTAGAATCGATTTGATACTATACAGTACCAGCTAAAAACATAAATAACTTAGTGTATGTGCTGAATAGGAATACACATTTTATATGGTTTATATATAAAAGAGTACGTGTGTGGGGATGTAGCTTGCTTCTTTCATCTTTTCCGATAGATGTGAGGAGAATGAGAGGGTGATAGCAGAGAGGAACCATAAAAATCAATAAATAATAAATTGTGTAATGATTTTTCTTTTACTCTGGTTTTATACATGATAGAGAGGCTGAAGTACCTTATCACGTCTTAAATCAACTTCTTTAGACATGGACCTAGACTAAGGTGGTAAACATTACTGCTGGCTGTAGCATTTCAGATGGGCAATGTTGAGTTTATCACACGGAGTTAACAGCTAGAAGGCAGACTATGGCAAGCATCTCATATGTGTCTTTAAGGCATTGTCACATACACACCAACAGTCTAAAGCAAGCCAAAGACAGAGTGCCTGAGCATCGATTATCACACATCCTTTAACAGGTCAGAGAAACAACCCCTAATGTTCTATAGGAGTGCTGGAGTACCAGTCAACCAGAACCCTTTCATTACATAGTGTGAAAACTGGCAGAATAAAATAAAAGCTGTATAACCTTGTTGCTCCTAAAAAAATCTGCTGTTCACATTAAAATTTCAACACTTCACGTCCTTGACAGTTTCCACCATGGATAGTTTTATGAGCACCTCTAGTTCATTGGTTGGCCAAATAAAAAAAAAGATTTATATTCCAAATTCAGTAAAAAAAAAAAAAAAAACAGTAACCTACATAAAATAAAAGCTAGTATCTCTCAATCATTTGATCCAGGCAGATGGAGAAGGAACAGGGAGTTGGAGCAGAAGGAGAGTTAAGGATGGCATAATCAGCCCCCTAGAGGTTCATTCAGACTTCCACCACTGTGGCCCCAGAGAGTGGCCCTTAGAAATGGGCCTCAGGATCATGAGCTGTGGCAGGCGCTCTGCTGCTCCACCTACGCTAGCGGCCTGCTGGCTGACGTTCAATAGCTATTACCATAAAAACTAAAACTTCCCTACACAGTGAAAAAAGGCTGCCTGTGCATGTGGATTTGTTTATGTTGTTTTTAAGCTTGAAGAGCTATTGAACTTTTTATTTTAGTATACCGTTGGAAAATGCAATATTGGGGTTTAATGTTCTACTTTTGAACCACCTGAGGTACCCCATTAAGATTTTCCATCTTAATCTTGAGCATTTCTAAATTAAATGCATGCAGGTACCATAGTCATGCATTTCACAGCACCATTATGCCATTCATACTTCCACGTCATGAATCACCATCACAAATGACCTGAGGTGCAGCCGCTGCAATGTATGTGTCAATTTGCCAGAATCTATTATGATTTTCTGTGAACAATCAAACACGTTCAAAAGCTAGACGTAGGGAAAATAGCAAACGCAAATACATTATGATAAGATTATATAGTAGATTAATTAACAGAACCAGGGGCATAAATCTCCTCAATGATTTCTCTTGACCTTTTATAATGCGGGGATCAATCCTAACCACCAAACACAAATAGAGATAATCCTCACTCCATCATGGAAGCCTCCTTGGTCTCTAGGATGTGGTCGGTGAGGATCCAGGGCATGGACATGTCGATGGGGAACTGGATCCTGCGGCCCATGGTCAGCTCCAGGAAGAACTCTCGGAACCACAGCTGGGACAGGTCGCAGCACTGCTGCAGGGTCTCTGAGTGGGGGCATAGATCCATCAACATTAAGGTACATAAACAGACGCCTATTGATTCATTTTATTTTCCATGTTATACCTTATTTCCACGTCTCCCGAAGCTGTCCTGACTCTTCCAGATAGCTTTGAAATTAACTTGTTCTGGAAGGGTCAGGAAATCTTCGGGAGACATGGACTAAAGGTAAAACATAAAAAATTTAACTATTCCTTAATAACAAAAGCGGTAGAAGAAAGGATACACAGGGTCATCTTACTTTTATTGAGGTCAGTAACCTGCTGGTTTAAAAACAAGTAGAATGGGAATATACGGTAGCGCTACACCACACTTCTGGTAAAGTGTGTTGAGGTTTATTGGAAAGAAAAACAGGAAGGAAGGAGAGAGCGAGAGTGACAGCGAATGACTCCTCTGGATATTTCCAAAACAATTTAGCTTAAATTACAGCAACATACCAGTTTAGAACCTCATATTTAAAAGGATAAGCAATAACAGCCTTTAAAATTGAGACTAGATAAAGCATGCTGGGTAAAAAGCAAAAACAAAAAAAGAAACAAAAATTCTGTCAGCCTCGTAGTAAATAAAACAATTGCAATAGCAATTTACAATAGGAATCAAACGGTGACAGTCCAAAAGAGTAAATGCAGTTTTAAAGTCAATAACGGGAGCTCAAGGTGCTTTACCACTGAAGTTGAGCAGATGTGTGTAGAAGAAGGACTCGCGGTGGAACTTCTCGATGTCCAGAATGGTCGGACCCTCCAGGCTACTGCGCAGAGTCTTCTTGGAACCACTTTTGTCAGCGACCAGAGACTCCAGCATTGTTCTCACCATGTAGAGCTGAACACAGAGGGATATTATCAGAAGGGCAATGAGACAAAAAAAACAGAACAGGATTCGAGGAACAGGCGACACGTACTAAAATCGTTAGAACGTTTAAAAAAGTGCTTCATTAAGAATCATTTGAATGTTCATCGCTGAAACGGTTAGAATGAATTGTAACATTGTGTCTAAATCATCCAAGGTATCCCAATCAGCTCAAAGCTGTATGAAACTATAGATTATAGGAGGATACTAGGAAGACAAACACAGTCAATCTTCGCTTTTTCATGCACTGTGTGAAGTCAATATATGACAACGCCGATGACGGGGGACGGATGAGATGGCTATGGTTTGCCGGGACTCTCTCCATCTTTTATTAGCGGAGAGAGAGAGGTAGATAAGGCAGATGATGCAACAGAGGGATAGAGAAAACAAGAGAACTACAGTGGGCCATGAATAAAAAAAGAGCAGGTGCTTATTTAAAGTGAGCGTTGGTCGGTTGGTTGGTTGTATTGGTAGCGTCCCTTTCTACCCACCCTGACAGCCCCAGTGGACCTTTACCGGGTTCATCTCATTGTGTATGTAAGTGGGTGGCTGCCTTGAGTGCCGGACCCGAAATAATAAGCATCTTTCTCATCTGCATGTGTTATAGCTGGTAGCAGGTATTGTGGTCTTCCCTGGGGACTGGTCCATTAGATTAGATGGACTTTATCGTGTCGAAGGACATTTGTCATCGACACATACAGTACAGTATCTGCTGTTAAAATACAAACAACATTTAGTGCACACACACAAACACCATACATAAAGTACATGCACCGACCTCCGAGACAACAGTCTCAAACTATTTGAAAGTAAACGCGGTACTTGCCATGCACAACTGGTGACACTTCTCTTTGGGGAAATGTAATAATATGCAGTCTTAGCTTGAGTCATTTGGGAATTGGGATTCAGCTTCGAAACAACTTTTAGATCAGTACATCAGTGTACTGCCATACACAGGAGTTTAAACCAGAGCCACTGAACAACCCCCCCCCCCCCCCACACACAAACACACACACACACACACACACAGAGAGAGAGCGAGAGAAAGAGAGTGAAAGAGAAAGAGAGTGAGAGCATAGTCTACAGCTGGAACAGGGATTTGTTCTAAGCTGCTGACTCTGGACAAGTTTGTAAGATAAAATGCCAGACGATATGGAAAATAAAGGCACAGATTATCCTTAAATTCTGCAGGGGATTAGATAACATATGGTTACTCTGAGAACTACAGTCTACTAATGTCTAAAAGAATGATGTCAACACGAATAGATCCACAAAGGAATAATTTAAAGCTACGATTAATCACAATGTCGTCGTATCAATTATTACCCCACGATGAAACTCTGTTTACTGGTACGTGTACTATCAAAATGAAATAAGCGAAGAATAATGTCATTAGACATGAATAATATTATGATAACATCTCTTCAAATCGAGACTGTAAAGACCTAGACAAACTCTAAAACCAGACAATATATAATGTAGAATCAGAACATATTTCAGAAAGGGCAGGCTGTGCTGTTGTTTTAAGTTTTGTGTGTGTCGAAGGTCTACTTTTCAGCTTCCAGTTCCATTCTACTACTATTGTGTTCCTCGAGGAAGGTGATGGTGATGTAAAGAGGAGCTGTGAGACCTGTGTGCTGGAGGGGCCCACTGCGCGCCGTGGGACCTTGATGTCGAAGCCTCCCTTGGGGTCTTTCTCCCCGCGGAGGGCGGGGTCATTGTGGGGTTCCCGGCCCGCCTCCCAGTCACAGATAGTCTTCCTGATCGCCTGCAGCACACTAGGAAGACGACAAAGAGAAAAAGGGAAAGAGTAACGCTCAACAGCCAAACACACATGAATAAAACCACCATTAAAAAGCTCAAAAAGCTTTCTTGGTGGAGAAAAGAAACCCTGAATGGCACACAGGCCTTTGTCACCCTAAGTGTGGAGGATCCATCAGTCCAAACACCTCCCTCATTCTCAAATGCTGAATAAGAAATTTTATATAAATGCAAAATATAAAAACGGAAACATACAAAAAGAAAAGCAGAACGCCTATTTATATTTCTTACTCTTTGTACCAGTGAGTCAGAGCCCGGGGAGTCAAAACTAAAAAATTTTTTCAAACATTCATGGAGCACAGCAGGGAGCTCTCCATCATACAGCTGCATCACTTGTTTGGCACCTATTGCTGCCTGTTGTTCTAACACTAGCCCAGCGTTTTGAAGCCTGTCTCAACGTCATGCTGGGTAAAAGGAAGGGAAATTATAGTTTGCCATCAATGGAGAAAATAAAACACAAAGGGTCTTCTGTAGTATTTACAGGACATATTTGAGAAGGAACTAATAAGGACAACATATCTCAGTATGTTCTTTTGGTGTGTGTGTGTGTGTGTGTGTGTGTGTGTGTGTGTCAGTGCAGATTGGACTGTGGGGGGGTGGGGATGAATCCTATGATGATCCTGACCTTTATGAAAGCAGGTGTGCACACAGATCAGGGTGGGGGGGGCTACACAACTCTAGTTATTTTAAAGACCAATTTCCTCCTGTTACCGGTTTTAAAGTCGTCGGAAAACGACGTCGGCGTACCTCTGGATGACGTTCTTCTTCTTCTTGATGGCTTGGCGGAGCGGATCGCGGAGCGTTAGCTGGGCAAAGTCCTGCAGGGCGGAGTAGATGGTGTGGCGGATGGCGTGGTTGAAGACGCTCTCCATGCGTCCCATCAACACCTGTAAACCTTTGATCATGGCCATCACCTGTCGGAAGCAAAGATCACGTGGCTTAAATCAAACACAAACGAGAGAGGCAGCCTTTAATTATTTGTTATCGCACGTGTACTTTTCAGTCCACCTCTTTCCATTAGTCGTATGTCTAGTCCGCGATTGTTAATTCATATTCGATCATATTTTTTAAAGATGTAGCCTGGTTAACTGAAAGGACTAACTAAAACAACGAATGAAAAGTCCATAACAATGTATGAATTGAGGATGAAAACAATGCAGAAAGACAAGCTGACCTCCACAAGTGCAAACTTCTCCTCACATGTGTAGTTGTATCGAGTGGCCCTTTCATATTCCTCAGCATTGTCAGGGCACTCCTTGTTGGAGTACTTATCTGTTGGATGCACCAATTTCCAGGAATACTGCAAGAAAAAAAAAAGTTGATGTCAGACAGAAAATAAACTCAGGTATGCATAGAGACCTTGAATGTCCTTTATTGTTATACAGTCCTCAGATCAAGACTGAATGAGGGATCTAGCAATATGTGGACCATTCAATGGGGCAATTACCACAGCTCTGTTACCTTGGATACACATCCATTGCTGATCCTCATATTATTATTTTTGTCTTCATGAATAAATTAAATGGTATGCAATTACAGATGTGATAGCAAACAAGCAATTAAACGATATGACAGCGTATTTAAATAGGTTTCTACAGTATGTGTACCCCTAATGCTCATCATTTAAAGCTAATTATTCAATACCTTTTTAATACTGTCTCCTATTACTCCAATTCACCAAATTATCAAATGGATTTGAGCTTAGTCAAAATCCTGATACCTATGTTAAATGTTTGCAAGCTCCGAACGACACTACATCAAAGTTCTGTTTGAGATCAAATGGTCCGGGGGACACGAGCTCCTGCAGCAGTAAGTGAAAAGTGTCCATTTCAATAAGGCAAGATGTGAGCTATGTCAAGGCAACGCTTTCATACAAGTTCCCTTTATATGCATCATGTACTAGCCAGTTTCATGTTTGGGAGTAATTAGCTAAATCTAACCGACAAAAGGCATGTTTTGTGTGTGTGTGTGTGTGTGTGGTTTTGATGACCCCCTTGTTTCTATAGTGACCCCTGAGATGTCCTCCTCACCACTTCCATGACGTTGGCGCTCCACTGGGACAGGAGCTGCATGCCTTGCAAGGCCAGGTCAAACAGCTTCCTGTACTCTGAGTCAGTCTTCTGGGCTTCCTGCCGGCCGGATCCTGTCACCACCTAGTCAGAAAGAGACAGGGGAAAAAAACAGTAATTCAACAAAAGAAGTCACCCTTTTTCCAATAGAAATATGTGCAACTTGTCTTTATGTTCATACATAAAACATTATCTGTGCTATTTGCTTATTTTGCTTTTGTACATCTTATTTGACAGCAATGTCATTAGAAAATACACACCTAATATAAATCTTACTATGAAAAAAGAAGCACTTTGCAAGTTCCTTTGTATAGTTGTTAGACAATCCTGTGTCACAAATAAATATCAGCCTCATGATTATTCATTAGAATCCTTTTTTTCCCCCAATGTAATTTCACTTTTCATTGTTGCCTACGGGAATAAGTCCTTTCACATACCGCGGTGTTTAATGTTTCAGTTAATCTCATGGCAGCAGCCTCTGTGCCACCTTTGAACATTTCCATATGAATCACATCGTGAAAACTGACCCCTCTAAATGCAGTGGCAAACCATCTGATGAAACGCTGACTTAACTACCAAGTGAAAGAAATATGCTCAGGGACCAACTGAAGGGCCGGGAGGCTGGGTGTAAGAGAACAGTCTGTGCACACAGCTTGCACCCAGGCGGAGGGTGGATAGAGCACTGCTAATAACAAGCTTAAACAAGATGGTCTAAGGATGCAGGGGCCAGTAGCTCTCAGCTAAGAGTTGGATGTTCCTTACTCAAAATGTAGCTTTTAATACAAAGTTCACTTTTTGGGCGGTTGTTATTTCTCATCACATTGGATAGTATTAACTTTCTTTTCTACAGGAATGCTACTGCAGAGGAGATGACAGATATGGTATGCATTGACTGCCACCATACAAACCTCGCTGTTGCTATAGCGAGCCAGCTCTGAGATGAAGCGCATGTGATCCTCGCGGATCTGAATCATCTGCTCACAGATATTGTACTGGGGACTGCTAGAAGTTGACGTGCAAGACCACCTATACAGGGAGAAAGAGAAAAAAAAAGAGGGTGGGTGTTGCAAGCAGAAGTGGAAGAAGTAAAGGAATGGCAGCTGGAAGTGCAGAAAATAAAACTTTCAAAGAGGGAATTGAAATGGCAGGTGAATTATAGGTGCTTAGGATACAAATTCAGAGCACTTAACACTCACCTGGACTTGTTCTCCTCAAAGTGAGCACTGGTCTTGATGTACCTAGACAGTTCAATCTGCATGTCACCAAATAGAGGCACCACTTGGAGTTGCTATAGTGGCCCAAGAGAGAAACATCTCATTTAAAAAAATAGATTGGTCAACATGCCTTCTACTGATTAAGACATTGAAACAGCATGACTCTCTCGAGTACTGACTAGAAGCTAACTGCAAATTTCACAGGACATTCTTTTTACAGCGGGTTCTAGGCTCAAGTCACGGTGTTTCTGTTCATAACAAGCTCACTGAAAGCTCCAAATCCTCCTCCTCAAATGACATTTACCAACCAATCTCACAGCAACCTGGCTTGCAAAGGAGGCACACTGTGAAGTACCAACAGAGCAAAGCCTTTCAAAAGATACAGGCACAGGAAAAGTAATGGGTATGAATGTTGCTTCTCACCTTGAAGAACTTGTCAATTTTGGTCAGGTTGATTCTCTTCTTGGCATCCATTTTGTAAATGTTACTGCTGGTTCCATCCATCAGGTACAAGCCAAAGCCCATAACCTTAAAATCAAAGCAACTGTCAGCTTTTGAATCTTACCCTTTTATCTATACCAAAAACCAGTTTAATAATCTGATAACAGGGTCAAATAAAATGTTAGTGAATTCGTAAAGCAAAGTAAATCGTGTTACAAATAAACTGTGTTTCATTAAAACGTTCTTATTATTTACACAATACAAAACACAGCCAAGCATGCTTACTTTGAGGAGCATGTGCTTGTCACTGGGAGTGAGGTACATCTTGTCCTCGTAATAATCCACACACAGGTTCACTATGTCGGCAAGCAGCTCGTCGTAGCCATTGATGACCTCCAGCTGCTGCTGCAAAGACTACAAAAAGAATTGAGCAAAAGTTGTTTGTCAACAAGTGTGATGGTTTTCTGTGTTTACTGCTCTAGTGCATGCACTCAGATAACCACCGTCCTATTTACGTCATGTATGAATCATGATCTTACCAATGGCAATCTGGTGGGTACCGCACAAAATAAAATGTCTTGAAACATTAGATTCTACTTCTGACAGAGAGCACATCCGCTGTGCTTTCATTGCTATAGTTTGACATTTATAATGTCTTCGCTCTTCAGCGTATGAATCAGAGGTGTCCTAATTAAATCAGCCATTCTTATACCTGAGTGATCTTATTGTGGTTGGCGAGGAACATGGACAGGTTCTGTGACTCCTGAATGGAGGAAGGCTCAGACATTTTCCTGAGGAACTGGGCAGCTCTGTAGGAAAGAAAAATAGAGAGAGAGAGAACGCGCAGAGATAGAGAGAGAAAGAGATGAGGAATGTTCCTTATTGCAATGCTTCATACTTGGTAGACTTGCTGGGTGAGGAGAGAGAGCATGCTTGCCCACTCAGACCTCAGGGAGATGCTGAGTGACACTGCCATCTAGTGTCATGCTAAAGTGTAAGAACAAATACATACAGATCTAACTGTAAAGTTCATGCATTTTAAATCTATAATTGGTTATCTTTTGTACCGTTTGTAAGCAGAGTGGTCATTCTTGACGCTGCACTTCATGTTTTTCAGCTCGTCCAGTACAGCAAACATGTTGATAAACTTTCCGAGGGTGAGTAAGTAGGCCTCCGACACAAAGTCCTTCCTGCGCTCAGCGTGGCAGAGACGCCGTACCTCCCCACAGAACCGGTCGATGGCTGTGCGCTGATGGACAAAGAGAAGGAGCCAAGAGTGGAGAACTTCAAACAGATACATATGGCAGAATAAACAACCATTAAGGAAAATAAAGTACACAAATCAGTGTTTTTTGCCTTCTCTCTTTCTTTCAACTTATTTTTTCCCAGAGGGCGTTTTTGAAAACAATGTTTGTGTGTGTTGCGCATTCCTTTCACATACACATGGTCATGGAGTGCAGGTGATGTTACCTGGAAGTACATGAAATTCATCAGCTTGGTGACCTCTGGCTCCAGAACCTCCACTGTCTTCTCGTAGATCTCCACCCGGTTGGGCTGCTCGTTGCACTTCACCTGGAGACGGAGAAAAGAGAAATCGCCACGAGTGGACACAAGAGTAAAACAGTTGAGACAGGTTGAGAAATAAAACTAATACGAACAGTAGTCTGGCAGTAAACAAGAGAACTTCTCTTTATCGTCAAATAAACTCTTGCTGCATTGTAACCTAAAAATAAGCCAATATGTCAATATGGAAGTAGACAGGCAGTTAATATTTACTAGGGGAAACAGCTTGTCAGTATTGCTGGGTGTGGAGGCAGGCCGAGCAGGATGTCCATATTACCTGGGGTATAGCACGAGAACAGCTTCTCCATGTGTACAGCATGATCGCATACTCCTGGCCTTCTTCCAGCATCTCATTCTAATCAAAGAAACAGTAAAGCACACCAATCCCTTAGAGACGACGTCGTACTGATATACTACCTAGACGGTACTCTATCTTTAGTATGGCATTTTATTTATCAACAAAGACCAGCTTACATTTCATTTAAACGGCCATGTATATAATAAAAAATATGATATGAATAATATTATGTACATACATAAATATATAACATACACATTATAGTACATATAAATAGCCTGATTCCAGAAAAACGAAATCTGTGAGAATGTTTCTTAATAAACACAAACACATATTTTAGACACGGCTCACTCTGCAGTTTCCTGTGTGAATGAGTGGCACGGCTAGTCTCGGAGGGTGGCAAGGCAAGTTAGCGCCTGAGTGCTTTTAGAACAGCTCCGGCTGCATACAAAGAGCTGATTGATTCGAAGACCCCGAGCTCTAAAAAAGCAATTACGCCTCCCTAATTGAGCACAAAGCGGCACTTTCCCCTGGAAGTGAACCTCAAAAGCACCCGTTTGCCCCTCAGCAATCTGGTGAGGCCCTGCGCCTGGCCTGGGTCCTCCGTGCTCTCTGAGGAACAAAGCTTGATGATTTGGAAGGGACAGCAGAGTCTATTTAATTTCTCCTAGGGATCAGCCATGCTTCCTTAAGCTCCAGGGCTATCAGGACATTGTACCAGTCCTGGTGCCTGGTATTTTCCAGGTTGTTCGCAAACCAACAGGAATCAAAGAGACTAAAATAAGAAGTAAATAGTGTCACCAAATTTCCAGGGGAAAGACTTAGGAAAAACAGAAAGGTCTACGCTCCTAAAAGTACACAAAAGCTTTACATGTGGCTTGTGTTGTTTTTTTTTTTAACCGGAGAAACGTAAGAATAAAGAGGAGACTTTACCATGCTGGAGTGGACAGTCGCCTGCTCGATGTACCTGGCGATACCGGTCACAAAGGCATTGCGGTCCTCAAAGTTGGTGTTGAAGTTAGGCTGTGAATAGAAAGTAAAAATGTGTGTTAACGGTTCACTAGAAACCCAAATAAAGGACCTGTAGGATTCATAAGATATAAGGAATTGTCTGATAAATAAAGCCAGTTATTCCCTATAAAAACAATATTTAAAAAGTAGAATTATTATCTTTTTATATTAAAATGTTCCTCTTTCCTGAAACTTATATTTGCATATGGTTGAATAAGGACATTGTCATAAATGCAGAACAGCATGTCAACTCTTAAAATGACGCGCGCACACACACACACACACACACACACACACACACACACACACACACACACACTTTATTTTACCTGGTACATGAGCGAGGAGGGTAAGGGCTCAATGCAGGGCTGCTGGTCAGGCAGAGGAAGCTCCTCCAGCAGGTCCACATTGGACAAGGCATCCTCCAAGGTCACTGTGGACGCCATGACGGCGGCTGATGACATTATTATTATATGAGAGAGGAAAAAAAGGAAAAAATCAGCTATGCAAAGCTGCAATTGCTGTATCCTCTGTTTTTGTTGAGCAAAAAGCTATTTGGCCACTTGAATAGAAAGCACTTTTTTTATCAAAACTATTGTCTAGCGGAAATGACAGCAAGCAACATGATTGCTGTTCAGGTGAGCTCTACTTCAACGGAACAGAGAAAGACATTCTTCAGGTAGTTTGTTTTTAGAACTGTGCTTCTCATGTTGAAAACCCATGGTACCATGATCCCAAACATATGAATGATATGACTAAAGATAGGTCTACAGGTAGAGGCTGTGGAAATAATATAAGCTGTCCTTCTAAAGTAACACAACCCACTTCTTTCCAACAAAAGACATACTAATTCCTTACACAAGCCTAGTAGATTAATAGGCTAGCCTATCTTACGTTTTAGGATATAGCCTACAATTGGGCTATAAAGTTGAAATAGTCTCACTCATGATGGTAACCAAAAAAGAAAACATTTTGTTTAAACTTTTGGTTTAGCAATAACATTAATTCTGGCACTTTAAAAGTTTGTAAAAGGGAAACTGTTTGTGATAGCAGGACAAGCTACAGATACAAGATAACAACAGGCTCCGCCTTGTTTTGTAGGTACTAAACATGAGAAAAAATACATACAGTACAACTACATTTATTATAGACTAAAATGTATCTAGCCTTTCATTATTTGATTGCCAAATTGGTGAAAGCCCTGAAACAAAAGCCTGCCACATATCTGACTGCTCTTTCATCCACTATTGCTGATATGGGAGCTTCATTGACATCAAACAATCGAGGGGAAAAACACACTGCAATCAGAGTGGACAGTAACTTCTGGAGTCTCAACAGCACAAAGGGCTGGGGACGGCCCATAACCGATAGATTGAATTTACGTTAAACAGTATAACACAACACATTAGGCAAATTGAGAAGAGAAACTGAATCCTCATAAGTGGAACACTATCAGTCAGTCCGCAAAGAGTGGCTGAGCTTGTAAATGCCAAATTCAAGATTAGAAAATACATTGTAGTCTAACGATCAACATGGTTCAGCTGAAGGGGTGTGATTATGCTTCACTCTGCCAAGGCTTCAAGAAGTGACAGGGACAGTTGTGAAATCACGTCTTTGAAAAAAGAGGAAGGTGAGGCAAGCGGAAAAAACTATTGCAGGTGTCTGATGACAAATTAAGTCTTCAAAAAATCCAGAATTCTTTCTTATTTTTAAATTCAAAACACAGAGGCATGAAACATGCACTTACAAGCCAAAGAGAACTTGGCCTATACTCTCTCCAACACAGAGTCACAGAGTAAGAGAGATAACAATCAACGCAAGTAAGGCACTTAACATACGTAATAGCAATGCAGTGTTTTACGAATACTTTTTTCTGCCTGGAACATAGTATGTATTGAGGGGTTTCAGTTCTAGTTGAATTTTCAATTCTCCAAATCTATTTGAAGGCCTAGACCTAGCCTAATTCAACAAGGCATTGAAGTTTTTAAAATTACCCTGCCATTACTCCATTTACAGGAATCGCCTAGATATAGGTTTGAACAGAACATCAGATATGAATACTAACATTGTGTTGGAAAGAACGTGGAGCTACGGTGTGTGAATTGCTTTGACCTCAGCAGAAAGTATCGTTTGAACATAAGTAGACGCCATGACAAGATTGCTGTGGTATTCAGTTCCTCCTGAGACAGCAAGGCCATCCTCTTATAAAGAAAGGAAGGACGAACCAATCAAAAGAGGAAAGAAAGTAGATTACAATCTGGCTGGCTGTGTTGGATCTTCCACTAGCCCAGTAAGCCCTGTCACCTAGGTGAACCTCATTGACTTTAAGGAGCTTACAATGGTCGCTTGACCACAAATAGGCACACAGAAGGTAACACGCAACAGAGGCTCGGTTGTTAAATCTGGTGGATGGAGATGTTCCCTCCCTCACTGTGGCATGTCTAGTCTCGTTTGAGGACCTCGAGACCCTCCATCTTCTTACTCCCTGTGCAGGTTAAATTCCATAGTGGGCTAATGTCAGACACCTGCAGCTGCATATATTAGAGTCTGTTCTGGTATTCTGGACTCTCTTCTCATTTTTAAAGAACAGGGCTCGCCTCAAGCTCATCCGTTTTCTCGCGTCGGGGTTATGAGAGAGAAGATATGAAATGATGCAGTGTACAATCCATACTTAAAAAAAGGGAAGCAAGTCAATGCAAACAAGCCGCATGCAGATGCTGTGTTCTGACTTTGTTTCTGTTCTTTTCTATGTCTGGAAGGACAGATAAGGCCTGTGTGTGCAGCACTCCACTTGTCAAGCTCTGTTAAAATAACTACAGCCGATTACACTCCCTTAAATTCCTTTTTGAGTCTTAAGTTGTGTGGCACATTTGGTTAGTGAGTCAGAGGAGCTAGTTGTGTTTTTTTGCTTCCTCATTCATTCTAAGATGACAGACAATGTAAATGTGGCTCAGCTTGCAAACTCTGTGATGTTTTTAAAGTAGACTTAACAGCTAAATTGTTGAGTCAGTGACTTGGAAGTAAACCAATTGGCCAATTCCGGCAATATTATAGGCGAAAATTGTTAACTAACATAGGCTTGTTGATCAAGATACAAAATAAGCAGGAAGCACACGTGGCACCCAAGCAGAAAGGTGTGAAGAAAATCACAACTCCTCCCCTACTGAAACTAGAAACAACTTCACTGTTAATGCAAAGTTGTTATAAAAATCTTGAAGTTAAATATTATAAAATAATCTTACTAGGCATATATTGTGCATAAGTAGTGCATACTCCAGCTGGTCCTTTTCTGCAGTAGCAATAAAAAAACAATGTTTATAAGACCCGCTGGGTAACTATACAAGGAGAAAAGCATGTACACTATGTTTGCTGTAATCTCTTGAATGGATGAAGTAAGCTATCCTCTCTCCCCTCGGATCCAAAAACCCAATTTTAGCCTGCTACAGTTTTGAGCAGGATCTCCCCCATCCCCCTACTCTACAGTTTCACTTCTCCTAGGCCTATCAGACTGTCAAGCACGTAACTTGATTGCCACTCTTAAGTTGAATGCATGGAGGTAGATCAGCATCAGGATGATTCAAGTTTACTTGGATATAGGCCTAATCCTTTCATAGACATTCTACACTTATCACATATCATCTACACAGTATTGCCAGCGACATCATCAACAAGCTATATAACTATTAAACAACTCTATACAACATAATTACGTTATATGATTGAAAGTTAACCTTGTGTCTGTCACTTGCTGAATTCAGCTCGTTTCAAAATCTAATAAAAAACATGCCTTGTTCAGGAAGACTGATTAAGCACCCTAGTTCAACCCTAGAATTCTGCTCTTTTAAAAAATCAACCTGTCCAACAAGCATGGATTTGTCAACACTCAAACGTGCGCCAGGCCTCCTGCAGGAATTCCTCAGACAGATCCCCTGCCTGGGAGGAGATCCTACTTGCTAAGCTTCGTGTTGGTGGTCAGATTGCTCATGCAGATCGGGCCTGTACCAGCCGGAGGGAAATGTACGTCGGGAAAAGTTGCTCGACATTAGCAAAATCATACATTTAAGACATTTCATCTAATGTTGAACGTTGATTTATATGATTTGAAAAGGCGTTTTTGACAAAGAAAACACCGAAAGAAACATCAAAAAGTTTTTTTTTTTGGGGGGGGGGGGGGGGGGGGGGGGGGGGGGGGGCAGAGCAGCTTCTGAGTTACAAGCCAACTTAGCCAACAGTGACTACTTACCCGAGTTGTTTTCCAGGGAAAATGGATTTATGTATCAACTTCGAGATCCATTAAGAAACTATATTTTAAGTCCTTTCACCCTCTAAACTTGAATGGAGCTTCGGAAAACGTATATCCTCGTTTTCTGGGCGCAGAGTGGTAGCTTCCCTTGGTCGATGTTATCATGGGCGGACAGAGAATTCGAGTAGGGAGTTCCTGTCCTACCACTAAATCAGGGAAATTCAACAGGAAACTCAACAACCGCAGTCCTAAATACGTCCACTAGGGACCTGAGGGAACTCAGATTAATGTACAGTATGGGACTGTGTAATTATCCACGTGATTCCATTTTTAAAAGTATATTTTTTAAATTAGGTGTTTTACCTTAACTACTGGACCGACTATCGCCCCCATAAAAATCAAGAATGTTCAATAAACGATCAGATTTTATAAAATTATATTAGGAAACAGTTTCAATTATGTAGTTAGGTTGTTATTGTGTTCGGACAGGATCTGAAAAAGAATAAAAGACAGTAAAAGACAAAAGAGGTTGTGCAGGATTTATTGTGCATCATGTTTACACATGGATAAGATCATACTTTGCAAAACAAAATAAAAGAAATATTTACTAACATTTGCAAAACAAGACACCCTGTTTTTGCCCAGTGCCTCCATGATACGCTACAATGGCTGGGGTTGTAGAATGCCATAGAGAAATACTTCAGTCACTACAACAAGCAATTATTTTCTCTAGAAATGAAAATTATGACATCATGACCTCCTGTCTCACATGTTGTGTCATTCAACAATCTAAAAGCAAGAGCAGCAGCCACAGGAGCGGATGGACGAGACAGTACGCCGCACAGTGGAGTACAGAGAGGTCTTCACTGATTAGTCAAGCTGTCAGCACTGCTCAAAGCCAGCCATCAGAGACACGGCAAGGGACTCCACTGCAAGACATCGGGTTAACAGAGACCTTAATAAGAATGCTGTTCAAATGTATTCATACACTTTAGAATTACAGTCCACTTATCCAGCACACAAGCAATTGACCACAGCTAAAATATTGAAACTTTGTGTCTCCCTGAATTAATTTTTTTACACAGTACATGTAAAAACAAAAAATTATAATAATCTATGTCATTCCAATAAATCCTTGACTTTTGCACTACTCACAATGGGGAAACGAGCCGCGGCACACTGCCTTGTTCAGTATCGTCACAAGAAACATGTGACAGTTTTTAAAGTCGGACTCCATCTTATCGATGGACTCAATTCTGAAAAAGGTAAGAGAAGATACAATGTTCAGTGACACGATTGTAAGGAAACCTTGATGACACAGAGCAACCGCTAAAAAGTAATTGCAATGAAGAAGCTTATATAGAATCAACGTTTTTTCTTTTCTTTTCAGTGTTAAATGTCGAGTGACTCACTTCCAAGCACCAAAGCCAGCGAGCCACCGGTCAGAGAAGATGAGGACCAGATTGAGAACCTTCATGATTGCCTCCTTCACAAAGCTGACCTATGGAGACGAGACAAGTGGAGGTTAAAGAGAAACCAGACGTTCCCGGTAGAACTAGCCGCAGCCTCCTTGACAATATTGAAAATGTATCAAATCAGGAGGCAGCGGCGATCTCGTGTGTGTGTGTGTGTGTGTTTGGCAGAATTGTTGTATTGCACCTAGTAAAGTCAAGTCTGCAAAAACATGATTTTGGTGTTGGGATACTCTTTAAAAAAAGCGAAGCGGCTCACATGAAATGCCAGCTCATGTGGCACATGCATACATTCTGGTTGAAGAGAACCTATACGTACTTGATATGTTCTTAGTTTGATGCCGAGTTTGTTTGATTTGACAAGCAATGCAAAAATGCTGTTACATTGCTTCTCCATGTCCCCTCCTATCAGTTAGCATTCTGCCTGTTACTCAATGAGAAACATCTATGAGCCCCCATGGGTTATAAATAATTGATTTGGATTCAACAGTTACCTTTTCCCTCAGCAGACAACGGTCATGTATAGTGGACAGATATCTGTAATGGATCTTGATAAGCTGGTCTAAATCTTTGGCTTCCTGTACTTGATGCTGAAACTCCAGGCCTGTGCTGTGTAGAATCTATAGGAAGACAAGTCATAATACAGGTATCAGGAATGGGACGGTTGGCAAAGCTTAACCATTTATTTAAAGACAATTGTTCAACATTATTTTAGCTGGTGCTAGTCTTTTCAGGAAATACAATTTAACAAATAAGTCATTTATAGATTCATTTGCGTTTTGTTACCAGGACTATTGATACCAGGAAAAGGTGTAGGAAAGTATCAATCGAGAAAATAAGGATTTTATTTCTCATATTGATGATGATTCTCATATTAATGATGAGGCAGATCCTACTCCCATTCTCACCCTGGTTGTGATGTAGTTGTGTAGACTGTTGACAAAGTGCATCAGTTTGACACGTAGCAGAAACATTCGGTGAATTTGCTGGTTTATGGGCTCTTTAGGGGTTAATTCCTCGGCCACACCCCCCTCTAATCTTTTAGTGGCCACTGTCAAATCTACAGGGGAAACATTTATTAGGGAAAAAACACGTTTATTTAGCAAAATAAGGCAACAACGTTAAGAAGAAAACAGGACACTCTTTTGAAGAAAGTAAGGAAATCTTTGACTGTTAAGAGCATCAGGATACGATTCAGACTTATTTCTGACATCCAAAAACACAGAAAAAGACACACACGCACACGTCTGAGGAAGCTTCTGCACATACCACTGAACCGAAGGGTGTCCAGATTGTATTTGGCCCATTTGATCTGCAGCAGGAGGAGGAATACTTGATTGTAGATCTTCTGACACTCTGAGCTGATCACAATGTCGACAGGCCAGGGAACCTGGAGAAGAAAACACAGAGACGCTCACAATCCGGTTTTACTCCATTTTTGTAAATGATTAACACAGAAGCTCATTTACAATGACATCATGGTGATGATGTAAACAAAACATTCAACAATTTATCTGATATTTAGAAAACTTAAAACAATAAAGAACAGGAATATATTGAATCATTTTACTTCACTTACTTTATAACTGAGGGTAAGGACATCTAAATCATTTATAGGCTGTTTTTTACGGGACTGATCAATGGTTTCCAGGAAAATTGATAATCTATGACACAAGCAGAAAAGTGGAAATAGATACGGTATATTATGAAATAAAGAAAATGAGTAGGTGATATTTGTCATTTAAAAAAATCATCCTGTGAAATTTCACAAAATCAAATTCACTGATATGTCAATAAATACGATTTACTGAATGTAGATATTGTGCAGTACCTAGTGCTATCCTCTGGGCTGCGCTGTGCTACCGCCTCATGCAGTTGTCCATTGAGAAAGGACGGCTGCTGCCAGCTCTCTTTCTCCAACACCTTGTCAAAGATGGCTGTGTAGAAGTCGTACATGGTGTCTCCTGCTTCCAGGAGGAAGTAGTTTCTCATGGCCTGAAGGTACTCCAACAACCTACTCAAGGGATGGTAGGCAGGCCAGATGTTTAGGGTTATACTGCTGCTAACAATCATTTCTACATTAACACACAGTCCTATTTGCTGTAGACAAATGACACGTCACATTTTCTCAACCAAACTCCTTACACTACTTGAGAAAGCATTTCAGTTTTACATTTTCAGTACATTGATTTAACAGAAACCACCAAAGGAGGGCTTTACTTCTATGGTGAAATTAACAGATATTTTACCTGAAGTCCTTCTTCAGAGTCTTCATGAGGCTCCCACAGCACTCGATGTACCTCTTCTCAATGTGGGGGTAGAGACAGCAGCGCAGGGTCAACTCAAATGTCTGGCAGGTCACCGACTCGGATGAACGGTCCACTGTGACATCACTTCCGGAAAAGCTCTCATGGAAGTCTGTCTGCTCCAGGTACAGTCTGAGGGGTCGGAAGGGGGGGGGGGGGGGCAAGCAGACCACAGCATTCCATCACTGGGTTTGGCTCTTACCAAAGATGGCAAACTGGTTTGGTGTGAACAAAAGTATCCGAAATGACGTAAGAATCAATGTGGTATTGGTGTTATTAAGGTACGGGATATTTCCCCAAAAATCCTAAATCTTGGACGTATAAAATAATATTCAATAATGTGATCTACCTTTAGCGTATA
This sequence comes from Galaxias olidus, assembly GCA_026901105.3. Classification (NCBI taxonomy): domain Eukaryota; kingdom Metazoa; phylum Chordata; class Actinopteri; order Galaxiiformes; family Galaxiidae; genus Galaxias; species Galaxias olidus. Next base: position 669,967 of record JAPMUY010009319.1, read on the forward strand.
CTTTATAATGTTCTGTTTCTACCTTGCAAAGTTAATAGCCAAGAGGGGGTCATGGACGTCATCCATTTTTAGGTGCTCTGCGACAATGGACTGCATCTTGATTAGGCTCCTTTTTGTGGCCTGCTGCTCAGTGACCACGTCCGAGGGAGACTCCTCGCGGCGACCCAGGCGTGACTGTACCGACTCCAGGAACAGAGTGTACAGACTCTTCCTTTCTGCGTCTGAAAACAGTGCATTAAGTGCCATTAGCGGCACGTTTAGGAACACACAGTAATCGACAATGTTGTTTCTTTAAGTACCCTCGAAAGTGTCAGAATAAAAATGTTTTATCATTTGCATTATTATTTATGCTGCAATTGAACTGTGTGTCAAATGCAATGAACACCAACATAACCAGACAATAAAAAAACGGTGATAGTACTGTAGTCAGCCTTATACCGCAGGACCACACTGACCCCTGGAGGAGCTCTCTGACCGCTCGGCCTCCTTGCAGTCCAGGTTCTTCAGCAGCTGCATGGACTTCCCGGCCATGATGATCTGCTTGAGGACGGGTTTCAGGAAGGACACCATGGTGAGCTGTTTGTTGCCGGAGCCCTGGTCCCCTCCTCCCGAGCTGCCGCTGGCCGCGTCGCTCAGCTTCTCCTCGTTCTCCACCGTCTCCGACACGCTGTACAGAGTGTAGGTGGCGTACCAGAAGTCCCGGTGGTTCACCGGCACATCCTTGTTCCTAGGCAACAAAGACAGGGAGCAGGTGATTCTTCAGTCGCACTTGGAAGTCGATAAGAGTTGTTGAGGAAAATATTTGTTTGCGGTAATTATCATCTGTACAGGTCTTATAAAATGCGTCAACAAGACACTTTGGTAAGGACAGGTATTGTATGGGGACTGTAGTTCGAGTGGGTATGAAGTGGGTAGGAAGTGGGGTGGCTGTGAGAAGTGAGAAGTCACTGCTGAGCTGTCTGGAGATGCTGTGAGCCCAATTCAACAAAACATACAGGAAGGATGATGCCCACATAAAAAAACAATCTATATACACATGTATCCACCTTAATACTTTCAAAAAAATATATAGTCCTTACATGCTAACCCTTTATTATTGTAACACCAAACGGAGAATAACTAAATCAAATAGGAAAGGGTTTATTTGAAGGACACAAATGGCATACCTCTGGATGATGAACTCTTTGGCTGGGTCAAAGAGGTGGCCATGAACAATCCATTCATCGACTATCTCCAGGTAGGGTCTGACTGTCTCGGTCCAAAGTGAAAACAAGAGGGCCACCTGGCACGGTAACATCACAGTCAATGGGAGAGCTTCATTTACTAGGGCCGTCAATGTTTCGTCTTGTCTTGCTGTCTTACAGTATTTAACAAAATACCCTTTCCTATTATAACATTTTATTATTATAAGTAATATTCATTTGAAATAAACATGATTTTTGTTCTCAAAACTATCTCTATAGGCTTAACATCATATTAAACAAGCATCTATGGATAGAGTATATCAGGCTATACTCACAGCCTGAGCGGATGCTTCCCCCACGCTGTCATACTCGATGATGGCTTTGTAGAGGATGTTGAGCAGGTGGGAGGCCCGCACCACGTTTGGGGTCTCCGGCGGTACCTCGGCCACGCCGGTACAGAAAACCTTGTGCAGCACTTTGATCTGCGCCAGATGAGGGCTGAGCCGGTCCAGCACCGCAGACAGGGTCACCGTCTCGTCTACACATAAGATCGGATCAGAAATAGGCTACTGGGTGGACTACGCCCTTTTAGTATTGGAACGGCAACAGGTTGAATCTTCACACGAAACGGGCCAAACTAAACTAACTTTGCTAGCCTAGTTGCATATCCACAATGTTTGCTAGGTCTAGAGAGTGTGGATAAACATAGCATGGACCCGTAGTGTTACAGTAGGGTCATTTAGGAGTTGATGTGTGACAACGCCAGTATGGTTGAACTCAAGCGACACCTACCATTGCATATGATTTCTTTCTCGATTGTTGTCAGCTCCTGTTTAAACGTGGCAAAGTATTTGTAGAGGGCCCAGACAAAGGCCTGGTAGGTCCTGAAGGGGGGCTCAGATCCTTTCTTTGAGCTGCAGGAAGAACCTGAGCCTGGCGGGCACGGCTCACAGCTGTACCCAGTCACCTCGTCAATGAACTTCTGCAAGCGGAACACGGCTTGGCCATAAACGGCGATGTGTTCCAGCACAGAGCGTAGACAGTTCTGCAGAACGAGGAGAGGGAGGAAGTGGAAACAGAGAAAAGGATAATTTACAGTAGACTACGTTGTTCTTGTTTCAGAGTGTGTCGATATACCTCTTTGCAATATATTATAGATGATTGACCCTAAAGACTATCAACTTACGCCCGTAAGGTGAGTGACAACCACGTCATTTCTCACCAATACCTTGCCATCATGATGCTGAAATATGAAATGTTTCTTCACCCCTGAGAAAAGCCTGTTACCAAAATAAAACAAAGGTTATGAACAAAAGTTTTAAATGTAAATATATGTTATTACCAACGCCAAAGTACAAGATGACATTCAGACAATGTATAGGTTATTAAGGATAAAGATCTTTCTCTTTTAATATTTGTATGCATGCTATAAGGTAGGTGACCTGGCTTTTATGTGCTTTGTTGCTATTTCAAATACAGCATTTTCCCCTGATAACAGAGGTGACAGCTGTCAGTAAGCCACATGGAGTTCAACAAACTCTCTTCTAAAAACATAGTGCTGTCTTACCACAACGTCTCCCTTATCACTTGAGTTTCTGTGACAAAGGCCTTCTCTTCAGGCACATACAATGGATCAGTATTGTACAAGTGCTGGTCCCTAAATGGGAAATAAAAAATAAACAAAAACTATTTCACTACACTCATTCTTGTGCCATTAATATGCCTATTTGTTAACATGGCAATACAAAAATAATGTTGTTATATCTTAGTAAATATACCAAATATTGAATAAGTTAGAGTGTAGATGCAGACTGTGTGGAAAACGTTGAGGATGAGAACCCCAATATGATGTCACAACATGCTGCTCAAGCCAAGCCCGGGCATTCAGCTCCCCTACTGTGATGACAGAGACAAACACAGGATAAAAATACATGCACAGAACAAAACAGAACACCAACCATACCATCTTGAAAAGAAAATTATAATACATTATAAGCACAATAAGGTAACATAATAATACACACTTCTTAGTACTTTGAAAAATAACCTTTTCATTTAGCTTATATTGCTCAAATATATAAATATAAGTATGATCATATATATTATCATCACCTGTCCATGTCTGCGAGACAGTTTTGGCAGCATTCTCTTGGTCATCCGGAGGTGTTTTGTCCACCTGTATCCCAGAATCCTCTCTGCTAATAGGCTGCTGGCTGTCTTCCTCCTCCTCACTTTCTTCCTCAGACCACTCCTGAAAGGGGGACCAAAAACAGGCTTAGGGCTAAAGGGGCAAACTTTATAGTTTTAAGTACAGTATTTAAAGTAACAAAAAAAATGTATATCAAAAGATAACCAAGTTACTCACAGGGGTATCTGGATATGGTTCCAAATCCACATCCTCCTTTAAATAATTAGCCCAGTCAAAGTCATCTTTTTTCTCTGCACGGACGGAGGGAAAAAAGCATTATGAGTAAATGACAGGAGAAGGTGAGGATGATTACTGTGGTTGTCATTGTTAAATATATGAGATAGTATGTGAGATAGGAGCAATGGGAGCTGTACTCACCAGCCTCTTTCAACCTGGGAGTCTCAACGTAGTTTGAGTTTGAGGGAGAGTCAGACAGAAATAGCAATAGGGATAGTATACTGTGATGCACCTCTGTCTGCAAAATACACAATTTGGGTAACAGTTAAAATAGATTGCAATGAAGCACTGCAGCAAGGTGTCCACAAACATCTAGTAGTACTAGTACCTTCGTTTTAACTGTGTTGGGTAAAGGCGAGTTTAGGAATTCTTCAGTCAGTCTTAACCAACTCTCTGCTTTGCTTGTGTCTGAGTGGATCATAAGTTTTTCATAGATTCTAGGGAATTAAATTACAAGAGAAAAGCACTGTACCAAAACAGACGTTTAAATCAGCTGATATCGTTCACCAGAATATGGTTGAATAGCTTACCCAGTGATACTGCGTTGTATCTTGTGGCTGTCCACATCTAGGTAGCGGTGAAATCTATAAATTGATGGGACAAAACCATTATCATCATGCGCATTGAATGTAAACAGACCAGCACAGAGCATCCTCTTTCTCAATTTATTCAGATACTCCACGTTAGATACCTGAAGTTCGACCAGGTAAACTTCAATGCCATCTGGAAATTGTGATCGTCCTCATCTTGAATCCCGCTTAAGTGTTTTACCAGTGCCTTTGTTTCTTTTTCAGTCTCCTTATCGAAATTAGTCCAGTTTGTCATTGCGGTCAATGTTGCCATTGCTGCTAATAAAACCCAGCTAGCTAAGGTTAGCTAGATCACTAGCAGTAGCTAAACCGATGTTAGCCAAATCGTTACACTTTGCAAAATCCTAAAACAAACGTCCTGCCTAAACAAACAGTGAATATTCCGTTTTATGAAATGTGTACAACGATTTCCATGAAAGTCTTGCTATGCTTTGTAAATCAGGCAGCCAAAAATGTTTTACATGTTTACCTACACGCTACTAGTGCCCAAGTTCCCGCCCCTTTGAGTGACGTAAAAGTTCTAGGTAAACCTTTCTATTATTTCAATGTTAGTAAGCTAACTAACTAACTAACCACCACCACCCACTCCTCCCACCCACCCAAAAAAAGGGAAAAAAGGTATATATTAGAATTTATAAAGTAAATCTGAGAAAGTTATATCCCTGCTGCTGTCTTGACTAAGCTACATAGCCTAAGCCTACTGAACATATTAGTAAATATGTAACATTTTGAAACTTTGTAGTTTTTAATAAAAGTGTGTTTACCGTAGCTTTTATACCTATTTAGTATCTAAAAGAGCGGGAGGTGGGGTCGGGGGGCAATTTGTTTACTAATGGGGCGTGGTTCCATCCACCTCAAAACTTTGCTGCTGTTGCCCATACTGCTCAGAGCGGCGCCAGAACTCCTGAAAAGAAAGCAAGCTGTGCACAGAGGAAATGAAGAGGAGGCTGCAGAAGAAATACTTTGTTATAATTTTAGGATATTCGGGTTTACTTTTGATAATTCCGTATATGTTAGATTACTGGGGTAAATCGACACCTGTTAAACATGGACAGCAACAGCCCAAATGCCCTGACTTGGCGAACACGATGGCTATGTGGAATAACGGTGACAAGTTCATCAACACGACCGATACAATGGGAGAGGACGCTGTCAACAACAGTCAATCTAGAATACATATATACCTACATGCTACCTGGAGGACGGGGTCTTCTTTTTTAGGGGAACTGTTCAATCAACACCCTGATGTTTTTTATTTGTACGAGCCCATGTGGCACATTTGGCAAGCGCTCTATCCAGGAGATGCAGGGAGTCTTCAAGGCGCCGTGCGCGACATGATGAACTCCCTTTTCCGATGTGATTTCTCCGTTTTAAAACTGTATGCAGGATCCCAAAACGTCAGCACATCTTTCATATTTGGTTGGAAAATGAACAAAGTTATATGTTCAGAGCCGTTGTGTGATGCGCACAAAAGACATGAAATCGGACTAGTCAAAGAAGACCTCTGTGGAAAGTGCCCAAAAAGGAATATCAAAGATTTGGAGACTGAGTGCAAAAGGTATCCTGTCGTGGTAATCAAAGGTGTGAGAGTGTTGGACCTGAGCGTACTTGTTCCTTTGATGAAAGATCCTGCAATAAATCTCCAAATTATTCAACTATTCCGAGATCCACGAGCTGTGCACAATTCACGTCTAAAAACAAAACAGGCGCTGGTCAAGGAAAGTATACAAGTGTTAAGGAGCAAGAAACAGACTGATAAATACAAACGTCTACTCGTGCCAAACAATAGAGTGAACCGCGCAGAAAATTACGTTTCAAGTGCCATGGAAATAGTATGTGACAACTGGCTCAATGATATGACGCTTATCATGAATGCACCCCCGTGGGTCAAAAGGAGTTATATTCGAATACGATATGAGGACTTGGTGCTACACCCAATGGCAGAACTTCAACGGCTATATCATTTCTCAAACCTGTCCACCTTTCCTGCTCTTGAAAAATTTGTGCTCAACATGACACATGGACAGGGGTATTCCTCTGATAAACCTTTCCTCATATCATCAAGAGACGCAAAGGAGGCTATCTTTGCCTGGAGAGAAAGGTTAAACGTTGAGCAGATAAACCAAGTGGAAGCTTACTGCAGTGAAGTCATGAGACATTTGGACTACCCTAAACACAACATGGACAAGACCTAGCATTGAAATAAGGAATCTAAGGAAAAAGGTAAAATATAGAGATAGCACCCTTTTATAACAATTCTATAACATTTTAACATATCAATCAATCAATAATATTCATATTCATATTGACATGCAGTAGGCTTGGACCTCTACACTATTAACTGTAATAAGTATTGACATCTCGATTTTGTAGGTGTGAGCCCTGTAAGTATCCCCATCAATATGAACAGGTTGCATGAGACACAAGCAATTTAAGAAGTCTACAACTCAGTTCATCTTTAACTTAGTGTAAGTAATTTAATAATTCAATGCTCGACTTGACTGAATTCTCTCAAGAGTCTTAGATTATTCTTATTGGCTTTTATTCCGTTTTTCAAATCTACTTTTATATTCAAAATATTTCAGCGTTACTCTTTCTCGCCAAAGTAACTAGGACCTGCTTTACCTACAGCTATTTGCATTGGCTACAGGCAACTTTCAAAGCCAAAAATTGGCTTGTAGATTTGTATAATGGTCTACGGGGCACGATAACCACTGCTTCCTCACGCACCGTGAACTTAAGTTCATATTGTCAAACCTTGCCTTAGGTACACATCCTGAGTCACTTTAGAGATCTCAGCTAGGCTATAGTACCAGTAAGACCAATGAGACAATAACAGATAGAAGGACCTAACTTCACATATCCATTCAATCCATTTTACTTTGCTTGGTTCAAGTAATGAAATTGGACAAATGCACTAGCCTACTCAAGGCCTGTTAGCGTTTGAAATTCGTTAAGAATAGTTTGTAAAATAAAATCAGATGTGCCCAAATGTAACCCAGTTCTTTGGACTGACTCATGTTCAAGTTTTGTCTCCTAATTGGTTTTAGATGACAGGCACATGGTAAAAGCAAAAGTCCCTTGATTTAGTTCAGGCCTTGTCTATAATGTAAGTAATAGAGTAAATCACTTAGGCCTAAACCTAATTGGCTTTAACAATGTTGTTGTGTATATTTAAAATAATTAAATTTGATAGACCTCATGCACTCAGACTAACTTAAACTGCTGATCGGCAGTCACAATATCTATTAATATACCTCTGATGTTTGAAAGATGAGGGTAGGGGAGGGGCAGTGGTCCACTCACTAATGGTTTCTCTCACACAACTGGGGTATAATATAAATATATGTCTGTAGCTTACTTTGTAACAGATCTAGGCCCGGTTTCCCGTACAAGGATTAGGCCTAGACTAAATAACACTGTCAATAGAGATTTTCCATTGAAAACATTTTTTTACTCTAGAACTACGCTTAATCCCTGTACGGGAAACCGGGCCCTAGAGTCTAATAGAGGGCTTGTTGTTTTTCAGCCCGGGCTGGCACTGATGGGCTCCTCTCATGGGTAGCCTCCAGTCTTTCAGTCACTGGGCCGAGTTCACACCACTACCACCAATATTGTTAACAGGGGGACATTGTGCAAGCCCGTTTCTGCACATGAGACGAGGCAGAGTTCCCTAAGCTGCTCTGCCTGTCACTAGCAGCCCTGACAAGCAGATGCCTTAGATTCAGGCAGAGAGGCCAGGCTGGCTGCAAGCCTGTTTCTATGTGCCAGGCACAGAGTTGAGGTGTTAGTCGAGGCCCTAGCTGTTCGTTGTCCATTGATAGTGTACTGTCTGCGTGCAACTATCATTGGAACACAGAAGCTTGCTGTTGACCACACATTTTCAACTGCCACTAAGCGCTAAGCTTGCTTGCATGTCAAACTCATTCTAGTTTTCTTGATTTGATTCAACTGCTTTTTATTCAGCCGTTATTATTGTGCTGGTGATCCTGTCCTGGGACATGGTTTAGTAGTCCCAAGGGGAGACGGGAGACACTATTCCACAGGCCATAGCCTCGTCTGAATGTATTCAGCGTTAGCTCAGAAGACCTTTTAATTCTATTGCAGGTGCCTGGTCTGGTCTTCGAGAACAGAGGGCAGAAGAAGAACCAACAGATTGAGCGGAACGAGTAGGAAAACTGCTCCTGGCGGGAACCGAAGCACAAGTGCAACTGTCGGCATTGTTTCCCTCTCCGGCACAGCCCATTCAATTAACTGAATTGAATTTCCAGTGGCAGGAGCAAGGTACCACTCAGACACGGAAAGGCAACGGACTGCCCCAATCTAAATACACAATACTACTTAAACAAAAGGGTCCCTATTGGCAGAGAGTAAAAACTTGGAGAGAGAGCAGGGGACAGAGAGAGAGAGAGAAGGATGAGGTTGGCTGGTGCTGCTACTGCAACAGACCAGGCCTGATCCTTCTGCCCTTTCATCAGCACTAATCCCTTCCCCTCCCAGAATCCCTTGCAGCAGCGGCGGGAATAGGTCTGTAATCATTCTGAGACAGCCGGACTCTGCCGTCTGGCAGGCCACTGCTGGCCGATTTAACTGGCTGGTTGACTTGGCACAGTGTAACACACCAGCATCACATTTAGTCTCAAACACATGGCCCCTGCTTTGACCTTGAGGCTGCATCTTGTGACTGGGAGTTGGGAGAAATGTTGATTGCTGCCTGATACTTTACTTACCTACTAGCCAACCACTCATCCCACTCACAGTGGTAGAGGTAAGGAAAGTTAACCAATGCTAATGTGAAGCTTTGAGGAGAATATTGGGGCATTCACTGGGGCAGTGAATGATTGTTCCAACAGTTCCTCCCTACAACCAGCCCCAGCCCCCTCCCAGGAATCCAGACAGCTGCTTCACAGCTTTGCAGTTACTGACGGCACACTCACACTAGTGTGAAATTCCCTAATATCCCATTGAAATGCCAAGGAGAGCAATTGCTTTCTCCCCCTGACCAAGTGTTATGTGAAAGTCACACTGCAGTTGACTGTATCATGGTGCATCTGGAGATTTGTAAAGGTTTTAGGTTTGAAAAACAAGATTCTGCTCCGACCTTGAAGATGTCGGTTAGTGTCTGAGGGAGTAAGGCCATTGTATTGGACATCTGTTTATAATTTGCTGTTCAAGGACAAGAGTGATGGATAGATACCTGAACAAAACGTACTGAAGTTGTTGTTGAAAGCAAAAGCTCACAAATAAATAACTGACTTTAATAAATGTATTGTTCAAAGTAAATTACTTGTGATTATTTTGGTAATATAGCCATTATTTGAAGAAATCCCATGCAGGTTATTATTTACAACATATTTTTTTAATTGACATGCAAAACATTGCAGGTAAAACTTTGCATCCAGTTCATACTGGAGACAATAGGTGCACATTATTTACAGTTTAGCTACATATTATATTTCCTAAGAGCAGACAGCATTTATAGATAGTCAGAGAGAGAGAGAGCTACACACATACAGTATGATAGCACAACAGTCTGCAGAGATCAGAGAGACATAAGAACGTAACATAGTCCAAGTCTGGTCATCTTGGAAAAGAAATTCCAGTCCCAAAATTCTTTCTCCATAGCAGGTTAGTGACATATCCAAGACACCCATAAAGTGCAGTCTCACGTCTTAGATTAAACACAAACACCTCTTAGGTCGGCACACCTATATTTTCATTTCTTCTCAGCTGTAAGTTGATTCCTTCGGCTTCTATTTCTTTTTCACTACTTCATTAAGTTGGAACAGGCATGAGGAAGTGGAACATGGGTAATGACAGCCCAGAGAATGTGTAAGTCTCACCAAAGAGGGACGAAACGGTCATTTCGGGACATCATGTGCAACAAGACCATAATACTGACCAGCATGTTGAGAGCTTCACTTTGAGATGGGAGAGCGTCACGACCCAGTAAGAGTGATGCCGGGCGGGCACATAATCCAGATAGCAATGCTTCTTAAAAACAATGGCTCTTTTGAGGCTGCATTGCAAATGAGTCAAGTGGGTGTGTCACAGTTTTGCTCCAGATAGTCTCATGGCCTCCTCCCTCCATCCATCCCTCCCTCCCTCCCCATTCATCAGACTGTGTTCTGTGACTGTTAAAATGTGTTCTGCTTGACGGTCTTGTCCCCCTGGCAGAGGCCCATTTGGACAGCTGTCTGGGGTGGATTGCGAAAACTACATTCATTTCTACATTTTAACCCACAACAATTTCCTCCTTGACTACATTGTAACAGTTGTGTGATGTTTCCACGTATGTGTCCATCAGTCAAATTCTGCCCAGCCATTCTGGAAACCACACAATGCATTTTAACAGACTTGATGTACTTATATACAAACATTACGATCGCTAGTCTGTACATTCTGGGGTGGTTCAACAGCTGACACAATGAACAATTGTTGTTTGATGAGAGTTGATGGTTTTTCTTAGTTTGAAAGCTATTATGCATTAGACATTATTACAAATGTCACAGATGGGGCAGCAATGTGCCAGTCTGGAAAAATTAAATCCATTCCTCTCCCCAAGGACATCCTTTTTGAAATTACAGCTCTGCTGTGCTAAAGTGCTTGGGTTAGACTCCTGTGGAGCACAGCTGCAAGAAAATATATTGTAGAGTTGCGCTGAAGCAAACCCTGATGTCTGCATTACTTAGCAACTATTTACAATTGTTGAATGGGAGCCAACAAGCTCCAGAGGAAGAGAAAAAAAAACTGAAGCTGTAAATACATAAAGATGTAGGAGCAAAAAGATAAACTTACTGACAATAAACAGACCAGGTGGGAGGAATAAAAAAAATAAAAATAAATCCCCAGCTACATACCGCAGACTGAGGGAACTGGGGGTCTCTTAACACATCCGTATCGATAGCTAACAGCTGTGGAATGAATCATTAAAGCTTTCTATAGTCTGGGTCACATGACGGTGCAACCTGTGGAGAGGGGGAAATCAATCTGTTGGAAAATTACTGCGAGCTGCAATCCCTGACTGAATGACAGACTATAGTGAAGAGCGTGAGAGAGTGGAAACCGATGCAGTGTGTGTGTGTGGCATTTGAAAGTTTCGGAAAAGTAGTTATAAAACAGGACTTCAAAAGGTCATGATTTTCACTTTAACCTGTCATGTTATCACATGCCATGTCCTGCTCTATTTTCTTTTGGGGGGCAAAGACTTGAAGAGGAGCTTTACATCCAAATGCCCTTCCTCTTTTTAACTCCTGGTTAAATACAACTGGTATGAGCATGTGATCAGACCAATCCGTTTGCTTTAATACATCCCTTGATTAAATTACTTTAAAGCCTTGTGAGAGGTTGCACTGGGCTGGAAATTGTAACACAGAGACCTTTTTAAACCTCCAACAAGAGCTTCAGCCTCAGAGAACACCAACACAAGCCACAGTGCTGGATTGTACTATACACACACAACAAATGTGTTTTGTTCTAATTTAAAAAGGATAGCTAACTAACAATACTAGCTATAACACTGGAGACTACTGTAATTGGCTTCATCCCAGGGGATTAGAGCGGGTGCTAACACACTGTGTAAGGAAATATGAACACCTAGGTTTAGATCAGAGACGTTAAACAACATTTTGCAGACAACTGCACACGTGTCTTATGCGCAAATAGAATTCTGCATCGCCATGCGTATGTTATAAAATGCTTTGAAAGGGATGATTCTGTAGGCTGAAAAACAAGGGTGGGCATTGTCTTTGCATGCTTGCGTTCATCACCCACTTGAATTCGTCTTTGCCAGATTGTAATGGTAATTGCGGGGCCAAACATTCGAAAAGCCCCCGCTCAGCTGTCCTCCAAAAAAGAATGTCTTCACAGTACCATAGCTATACTACACGCTCTTTGTGTGGCTGAAACAAGATCTTTTCTCTAAGTCTCCTTCAATTCAGAGTCCTTTTATCCTTGAAAAATATCCAATACAAATTGGTATGTAAAGCAGGGACTTAGGGTAAAAAGAAAAAAAAAATAGATTCAAATGTATGCTTAAATTCAGCATTGAACATTTGTGTGTGTGTGTGTGTGTGTGTGTGATTGAAGAACTGAACATTAAATTGGATTATGTTGAGCGAGCAACAAACATTATTCTACTTGCATTAATAATTGGAGACATACAAAGACTTTGCTGTATCCATACAAATCTATGAAAGCGCTGTCAATGACAACATCTAATCTTTCACTTCAAATTGAACACACAAACTATTGACACATTCAAATGCAGTGATTGCACTTTTCCCCAATACAGTTTTGTCCCTTAATCCTGAATCAGAATGCCCCTCTTCTTTTTCTTTTCACACGGCGGGAGGGGGGGGGGGGGGACGGGGGACGGGGGGGGGGGGGGGGGGACATAAAACGCAGTATAGTTTCACAGCATGGAGTGTTGCTTTTCACACACGTCCCATTGTTTCCTTCTCAGCTCCAGTTCCGTGAGTGACGGTGAAATGCTCCTCTTCGGCGCCTCAGCTCTCCGGGCCTGGAGCTCAGAGCCAGTCTGCTAGATGAGCCTCTAACCCCCGTCCTCCTTTTCCTCTTCCGTCTATCCCACCTCTCTTCTTCTCTCCGCGGAGGACTCTGTTCTCCTCGCCAGCAGGAGTGAAGTGTGTGTGGGGCTTAAGGGGGAGGAGGTGGTGTGGGTGGGGGGGTCGGTTGCAGCTATGGTCTTAGGCAGGTGGGGTCGGGGGAGGGGTTGGGCGGGCAGGGCTGGGGGTTTGGGGGGGGGGGGGTGTTGGTGTGGTCAGGCGTGGTCCTCAATGGGGAAGACGAGGCGCGTGCCGCGGCTTAGCAGCTCCTGCTCGCGGGTGTCCAGCTCGCGCTCCAGAGCCTCCTCCGACGTGCTGCCGCTGCGCTTGCCGTTGGCGCCCGCTCGGCCTGCGGACGCTCCGTTGGCGGTGATGGCGGTGTCGCCGTAGGTGAGGGACAGGTCCCCGTCGTTAAGGATGAGGTCAGAGTCATTGTCTCTCAGCTGTTCGTGGTTCTGCAAACACATCCATAGTAGGACATGAAAGAGGGGTGGGAGCAGGGAGGATACACATACAGTACTGTGCATACGTTTAGGCAGGGGATGCTGTTTTGAAGGCGAAGGGTGGTCATACCAAATGTTGATTTGATACAGATTTGCTTTTCCCTCACTTTGTATTTTATGTCTTGATAAAAAAAAAAAAAAATTATATTTATATTTTTATATAAAAAAAAAAAATTCTAACTTTAAAGACTTTCCACCTGCCTAAAACTTTTGCACAGTACTGTACAAACACACACACACACAAATCATACTAAATTACAGGCATAACGCAATGACGGTAACAGTAACATTTCATTAAAAGGGACACTGTGGAATCACAACAAAACAAGGGGAGGGAAGAGACCTCCTTTTGGTTTCTGGTATTGCAGTAATATCTAACCCATTCAGCCAGGATTAAAAACAAAAAGCTGCTACAGATAACGTTAAGCACACACACCAAAAAACTGAGCGGCTCAACTGAAGTACACTGCCTTTTTTTTAAAGGATTTAAAAGAGTCATTTGGAACACTGAATCCATGTTGATCTGACTTACACTACAATAACGGTTTACTGCTACCAACTGGATTTTGATTCTACGTTTAAAAATTGGCACCTTCGTAATATGAATGCATTTCCAGTGAATCCAAAGTCGGTGGTTCTACGGCTACCGTGTACACCCCCTAATGGGGTTACACTGGCTGGGAATGAATGTGGGAGCCGCTGGTCGCCCCAGGGAGTTGATTTAATGCACATGATGAGTTTACGCAGAGTCAACACAGGGATTACTAGTCTGATAAGACTGGTTAAACAGAGTAATCAGGGTTACATAACACCACTGCACTAACATACAACTGATTCCAGCGGGGATTCCAAACTAATTCCATTGGGTTACAGAGTTTGACGAACATGATATGATTTTCTGAGATGGCAAAATAACCAGCAGGACTGAATATTGACATAACTAGGTTTAGGTATAATACAATGCTCAATGAACACATGGAGCAAAAAAGAGCTCAATTTAAATGAGCTTTTCTTAATTTAGCTAATTCATCAGAAGGACGGTCCATTGATTTGTGTTATCCAAAATATATAATATGCCAGACATACGCTAGCTAGATACAGATGCAGTAAAAACAAGAAAAAAATGCAGTCACGAATGAACTTGAAAGACAAAGAGGAATGCCTAAAAGAGAACAGAAACTGTAGAACTCTAGAAAAAAAGGGAAGAGAATGCAAAAAAAGAAATTACGTAATGGCAGAGTTAAGAGAAAAGCAAAAAGCAAAAGAGTAACAATGATCGTGGTTCGACAGTTAGAAGCAGTAGCCTGTGTTTTTAAAAAAAGCTGTGAGGAGCACAGCAGGTTTAATAATGCGATACTAATTAACTATCTCCCCTCACTAGTGGTACGATACACCCAGAAGAGGGGTGCACAGCAGCACAGCCAGCCTGAAAGGGAGGCTGGAGAACAAATGATACATGTGGAGGAAAGATGAATCAAGCCCATATGATTGTGTTCGACGTGAAATGAATAGGGGGATCTGCCAACGTAAATCCCAGTGTGGCCTATCTGATGAAAGGATGTCCTCTGTGGTTGTAATATTTGAACACAATGCCTTGCAGTGAACAGTGATCATCATTGTTGCTGCGGTGAATGAGCCTTTTGTGGCCAACCGAATGCAAGAAAGCTTCAAACCCATTGCATTTCTGTTAAAAGCCTCGATGCTTTGTGTTGTCCTAGTGGGTCTTGAAAAAGGCTTTTTAGAATGATGCAATTACCTGGTAATGTTAACAAAAACTACAAATACAAAGCCTGTAACATCCCTTTACAGTAAAACTGCCCACATGGAACTAGCACAGTGACATCACAGTGCTATTAATGTCCTTGAAAACAACACCTCTCACAGCAAAGTTAACCTGTCATGACTTTTATAAAGCTTCCACTATGACACTTGACGGAAGCAGCTTTCACGGTTTAATTTACATTTAATTAAAATCTTAAAGTTAATACCAACAATCACTTGAGATGTTCTGACAAGCGTTCACTTAACTTATAGAGCACGTAAAATATGGGACATAGTTTAAAAGTGTGTGTAACAGTCTCCTTCCTGTAATAACTCAAACAGAAACACACACGTTTCCTGTTAGTTAGTTTCAAGATGGGGAAAATGTGTGTGTTTACTCACCTCGTAGGCCTGGGGGCTGGTCAGGCACCTTGCCAGGGGGCCACAGCATGCTGGTAGGGTGGTAGTCAGAGGTGGGCCGCTGTGTGTCAGCATGGGCTTCAGATAACTGGGAGAATCGTTAAGAAACCAAAGCCTTTCATAATAATTGTACAGTCATAATAATGCTATATATATATATATATATATATATATATATATATATATATATATATATATATATATATATATATATATATATAGTAATAGTAGTATATTTAGTAGTATAGTAATATTTAAGGTCAAAGTCAACACTGATCAACATTTAAAAAACACTGCTTAGTTACATTTTCTGGGTAAAGTATGTTCAAACATACAGTACCTAAAGAAAACTTAACTTATCACAAAGAAATATCTATCTCCAAAAAGCAGCCTTTATACAGCCACGGAGAGTTCTTTAAGACAGCTAAACGTGAACCTAGAGAGGCCCCTTGGTGTATACTGTCTCAGGCATGTGCAGGTCAACTGTCGCATAGTCAGTCCACTGTTCTCTCAGTCGGTCTACGCAGGAGGCATATTTCACTACGCGGACACCATATATCTTGCGGCTTTACTCTTGAGTTACCAAATCCAATTAAAAGAGAGGACGGGAGTGTATGGCTTACCAGGACAGACATTATGTTCACGCTGAGAACGACACCGTGGCTTTTGCCCTCAACATGAGCCGAGAAAAAGATTACCTTTATACTGGCTAACCTTACAGCAGCAGATACTAAAAAGGCCTCACAGTCAGCAAGCCAAGGACAAAGAGTTTTACACCCCAACCAAGTCTAAGCCACACTGCTCTCCATGGCACACACACACACACACACACACACACACACACACACACACACACACACACACACACACACACACACACAGAGAGAGAGAGAGAGAGAGAGAGAGAGAGAGAGAGAGAGAGACACAGAGAGAGAGAGAGAGAGAGAGAGAGAGAGAGACATGCAAACACCCACAGATGACAGAGAACTTGACACCATGCTCTTAATAACTAATCTCCATCCCATGCCTGGTCTCAGCTGTGCCTGGCACGTGTCGCCATAGCGAGATTCCCCTCGGTAACACACAGCTGTCCTATTAAACACAATCAGCCACTCAGAGAGGCCATTGTTGAGTTGGAAAAGAAGGAGGCGGAGGAGCCACTGAACACGCTCCCCTGTGTCAGTTATTTCCATCATCTGGTAAAAAAAAAAACATGGACCGGATTCTTCTCGAAACTAACTGAAATCTTAGGTATACATACTCTGTTCCTGAAGGGAAAACGACCCAGCATGCTGCTTCAGGCTGTCCCAACACTCTGACTGTAGATAGTGTTCTTGAGTGTGCTTCACAAAGACCACTAGTGTTTTAACAAACTAAACAAAACAAAACAGGTTCTCTCAACGGCAAAACACACTGTCCCCTTCGTTGAAAAGAAAGAATCACGGAAAGGATACTTGTGATCGAAGGTGTACCACAGTCTGAAGAGCCAGGCGCTCTCCTGCTTGGTCTTACTCAGCCCCTCAGCCTGACTACCATCCTGCAAGAACATTAACACAAAAGACAAGGGTTACATTCATTTCAGGAAGGCAACGTTTTCAATTACAAGTGTTGTTTAATTATAACATGATCAATGTATTCTCATACATTCATTCTACATGTTATTCATTTCAATTATAGTGAACATATACTGTATAATTAATTATGAAGTTTCCAAATTTCAAAGACAAATTTTTGAATCTCTAATACATTAATATATATACATCTGTCATCAGATGTGCTAAAAAGGAAGTGCATGCTAATCAATCAATTTGGCGTTTATCGTGACGTCATAGTAACGAAACAACCAGTAGCTGGATCCAATCTATCTGTGTGAAACTACTTAGCAGAGGCTAAATATATAAATATATATAACGCAGAGGGTGGAGAGGGGGTGGGAGGGCGGGCTGGGGGAGGGACATGGGCCCTGGCTGACGGGTGAGTGCAAAGCCTTCTGCAGGAAAACACAACCGTGTGAACAGTGACATCTCCCTCTGACTCCAGGGTGACAAACAAGTAACCCAAATCCCCTAAATCTAGAGGGACTATAGAGGGTAGGGGACTTAAATTGAACATTCCTCTTCACAGCTAGATATCATTATTTTATTGCAACTTAAATTATGTTAACATGATTACTTAAAAGTAGTTATGTCATGTGAAGTGTTCCAGTCTAAATGTCCGTAGTACAGCCCTAGGATACGTTTATTTATCTAGTATAGCTACCTCTGTGTTCAACACACATCACACCATCCACCCCCCTCTCACTCTCTAACAGATTCTCCCCCAGCAGAGTGGTCTAAACTATGTCTCTCAGCTGCTTGTCAATAAACAGTAAGCCAGCTAGCTGGCCCCTGGGGGCGGGGGCATGAGAGTCCTGGCTCAGGTCCTAGACAGTAGTTTCCTATCAGGCAGGACTGATGTCAACCAGCTGCTGCCTGTGACACAGACACGATTGGGGGGGGGGGAGGGGGGATTACAACACAAGCTTTGTAGGGAACTCATTAATTCGTTCACCCATGTCATTGAAAAACACGAAGTGGAGCCACTAAATGCACGTGTGCACATTGTGTGTGACACAAGGTTAAAGTGACAGAACCCGGCTGGACCAAGACAAGAGGCTGACTCAGCATATATTTACAGGCAGTTTAGGCCTGCCGCGCATGAACAAAACACACTCAACACAAGGTAGAGCTTTCCAGTAATGGGAGTTTTGAGTAGTATTCTCACCCCTTGCAAGACCATGAAGTTGTCTCCAGTGGGCTGCAGGTCTTGGTCTGGGTCCACTCCAACCCTGCATGGAAAAGAAGAAAGAAATGATTAACAAGTGAAGAGCTGCCTCATACGAAGGGATAGGGATAGTGTGTGTGTGTGTGTGTGTGTGTAAGTACAACCCAATAGTTTGTTAACTCACATCCTTAATGTGCTACGCTACGTGACATAAAGTAGCCAAAAAAAACACATGTGCCACTGCACTACATTCCCATCCTAAACCTGAAGGAGAAAAAAAATAACTAACCAATGATCGAGCCCTTTATAAGATAAAAGCACGGCTGGGCATGCAAAGAACAGCGAGATGGTATTTAACCAAGACACTCAATCTGTACTCGGTATACAAAACATTTTACAAATAAAAAAATATCTACGCTTCAAATAACTATTTATGTATCTAACCCCATTTGTTGATCTCACAGAGAAAATTGATTCAAGTGTAGTGAAATTTAATTATGCTGACGTCTCACACTAAATCATTAGGATTTACCCTCCTACAATTTCACATGGGTGTTGTTTTCACCTATTAAGGATAGATTAAAATGACCTCAAGCCTGTCTATTAAAAAAAGTCGCTGCGCTTCACAATCGCAGAATTGCTATTGTAAAGACAGGGTCAGACAGTTCCTTTTTGACCGAAGGTGAAAAAGATTCTTAATCTGAAAGCAGTCCAGATGGACAGAAGACAAGGCGCAAAATCATGTAGTCATGAAGGGTATGAAGCCTACGGCAACCAAGTGTTAAAGGTCAAACTGCCTTGACTGCATCTAGTTAAACTATTACCAGATGTACTATCTTCATCCAATATGGTAAACTGTAACAGAAAATCTGTATGGCATGCAGTAGAGTCATAGTTCTCGCTCAACACTGAATCAACGACAATCACGAACAGCAACATGATAACCAATCATTAACCTATCTCTAAGAGAGAGAACGAGTCAAGATATTTTTTGAAGAATTCAATTTTTTTTATGTTTTGTTTTCAAATTTTCCACCCTGGCGGAGAGCCCGAATACAGGCTGCCAACTGTCCAAACAGTCTTGACGTCCTCCTCCAAGGACCTCTGCGGCCCTCCTTCACATGCCTGAAGAGGGAGGGGAGAGAGGGGAAAAGGAGGGTGGAGAGGAAGGGAAACATGGGGCCCCCGGCCTCCTTCTCCTCCTTGCAGCAGACCACCAGGGGGGCTAGGTTGTGTGGAGGTCAGAGGCCCCGACAAAACAAAAAGGTGCAATGCAATCTGGGAAAATTTTTGCCCTAGAAAGGATCTACCAGAACTAGCCCAAGATGACGGTCATGTTGCTACAGAAACATAGCTAGCCCAATAAATACAAGCGTTATGTCGTGGATGCAACAAAACTAACCGGTATACATTTGATTTACTGTTAGATGTGTTTGGGAGAAACATACTTCAGCTGTCCCGCTATAGACATCGAAATGATGAAAACATGGCTAGTCACTCCCATGTGTGCAAAGGATTCTTCAGGGTGACAACACGGGAAAAGACGCGCTTCCACTGATATCAACTGACTGGCCTAAACACGTGTGAAGACCAGCAGACTTGCTCTCACGCACATTCCCTTTCACTGTTATTCTACTGCTCTCACAAACACAGATTATACACAGACACACACAAAGGGACACACACAGAATGAAACCATGAAATTGCAAGGCTTCCCTAATATCCCTAAAAGAGTTTTCCTTGAGTGTTTCACCCCTTCACCTCCTTCTCCCTCCCTCCCTCCACTGTTTGGTTCACACTGCTCTGTTGAGCTGCCTCCAGGGAACACAGCATGTGATTCCTCCCTGACGCCGCTATATGAAAGCCGAGAGGACAGGCAGGAGAAACACCGGTAGAAAAACAGACCCTAGCCGTCACACTGATTCTCCTTAGGCACAAAAACTTTCGCAGAACAGCTTGAATAAGCTCATTGACAAGTAAATATGTTTCCCACCAACAGCAACACTTCCTTCCTGAACGCAGTGTTTGTGTAAACCGTTTAATAGGAAATCAATTACGCCTTGAGGAGTTGTTGTTTTTTTCCACTATATACTATATGTTACTTATTCACATTAGCAACTTAATTAAAATCTGTTTACAGTTTAAAGAAACATTATTATTCTGCGTGATGTCCCCCTGATTGTTATCAATACCCTGATATTCAGTGCTCTAGGAAGGATGAGTCAAGTGAAAAGTCAAGAAATGACCATGCAAAAACTGCACTCAGTTGCATGCCACACCTGCGTTATTTTCACACTAGCCTCCAGAATGCTCTACCTGTCTTGTGACACCCTGTTGGTGTTTACTCTTCCTTCATGCAAAAGGAAACAGCCAGGTAATGGAAAATGGTAGAAGGGAATTTATGTAGTACATTTTGAAGTACTACACTCACATACTCAAAGCAGGACAACTTGTGAATTTTGTCCCAGTAGATTCTGGCAAATCTAAACCCAATCTTTATTTTTGCATTATTTCCATTCAAACGCAGTACAGAAGACTACTAATGCATGCTCTGCAAATGTAACATAGGGAGAACCATTTGACAACATAAAAGAAAACGGTTAAATTCTCATAAATGTTGCAATTAACAAAAGATAGAGTTTCAAGGGTATGTGCATTGATTTGTGACACGTCATAGTTTTAAAGTCGTGTATACTTTCTAAACAGTTAAACTGTTTAGTCTATAAATATATTCTATATTTACTGGAAATTCTTTTAGTTGGAAACTGTTGTGCCAAAAGAGATTACGTCCATCACCATGCAACAAAGCTCCAATCAAAGTTATTTGATATTTATCAGCAGGACTCGAACAAGGATTACATCGCAAGGATAAACGTTAGCAGGGGCGTCCATCATTCAACAAAAACAAACAAAGAGAATTCCTCCCCACCACCCCTCCCCCCGAATATGAGCCACATCATAACTGAATAAAAGAGACACTCCTTCTAATTCTAACTAACACATAGATGTTGACGGCTTTCACACATGCCTTTTGGACCGATGACACAGTGATTGCAGATGAATAGGCAGAGAGCACTACTAGCCCCGGCTTTAATAGACAGTAATTGGCGTCAGCATGGAACACACGGGCTGCATGATCTTCTGTTTTGGGAACAGGGAGAGATCCCTTCCACTGGCTGAGAGTCAAAGCAGATGTTCAGGGTTAAACAGAAAGCAAAAAAAAACGGGGCCACGGCGGAAGTCTGAACTCTTTGAGTGTGGGGGTTGTGCCAATTGAAATGCATTCTTATCAATACCTGTGTCTTTAACCTTTCCTCTGTGGTAAATGCTATGACATCAGTGCGACCACATCAACTGAAGTCGAGTTAGTCTGTTTGATTCTCTGCAAGATATATCTCCAGAACTAACAGTTCAGTTTGAACACAGGTGAATCTGATCTGGGTGAGGGTTAGCATATCTTCTATAGGAATCTCTGAGTCACACACTATGTACTTTTTCCATATTGAAAAATGCATTAGATCATATGTTTATACACGTTTATTTAACTGTGTTTTTCAATATATTTGACTTGGTTGCTGCAACATACAGATCTGTAACAAACTTAATTTACTGTATGTTTTAGGTAGAAAAATTGGCCACATTAAGAGCATACTAAAAACATTTATCCAGAACAAAGCGCAAGCCACCTAATTCCACTTAATATGTTATCCAAGTCAGGTTTTTGGTCACTTTTAAAATGGGGCTACATCTGTAAATGTACTCAGCCTGAAAGAACATCGGCTAGTGCCCATTGATAATAAAGATCTATGCAGACTTTAAAATCTAAGCATGTTGAGCTAGTGGCCCATCAAAGGATTACTGTAGAAGCTTGTCCCTGGGCCTGCACGCTGTACGTCACCAGTATAGCTAGGAGCTCAGAGCCAGAGAGTTGAAATAGAGAGAGAGAGAGAGAGAGAGAGAGAGAGAGAGAGAGAGAGAGAGAGAGAGAGAGAGACACACACACACACACACACATCCAAGGAAAGAAAGGAACTGTTCCCCACATGGCCGCACTATGTCTCACACACACAGTGACTGGAGCCAAACAACCTGGTTCACGACACAAACTGTCAAACAAAACCTAATAACAGAGAACAGACAGCCCCAGCATCGTCGTCTGTCTGGGTATGGCCCAACACAAGGAAGGCAACAGGCCACAGAACCATCCTTCACACTTGCTACTGCTGGGGAAAATCGAATAGGCATGTCTAATGTGTTGGTCTGAATATTGATTTTGAGGGACGGAGCTATTCATTGAGGTTTTATCAAATTACACCAGTCATGATGGCATCAACAATAATCGCGGCGGGTTCACAAGGAGAGTAATATTTTACACTGAATAAGTTTACACTGACACACTAGCTGCTACTGCTCAATCTGAGGCAAGACCGCACAGCTGGAATTAAACCCAGCCTCAGACAGGGAAGCAACTGCTGGCATAAATCACCATACGACAACATAATAATCCTCTTTATTTCAGTAAATAACCGCTTTAAAACAGGGACATCATGGTCAGACCACCCTACTGAAGGAAGCTTGACTGACAAGAGATTTTAGCCAAGCTTGTTTAACCTTTGTACCAAACGCAAGTATTTAACATCATGAACATTGTGGTCGTGGCCTGATAAGTTTAGACTGCTTGCTGTGCCAGAACGCAATTTTCCTGAAGTCAGTGCCACTCCTGTCTCGAGAATGAACGCTATTTCAAGTGGAGGGAGGCACTACAGAAGCCGCTGGATGACCACAGTGGAGAGAATTAACAACAGTCGCCATGGCAACATACAGAGGGCTTTCTAACTGGATAAAAACAAATGGGAAGGCGGTCGCAGGGAATCTGTTGCCCCATCTCCTGGACAACACCAAAAGTTACAACACTTTTTAAGAACGCCAAACAGAAATGTAAAAGTTATCATGTTTGTAAAATTGGATGTTTATGAGTTGATATGTGGAAGGAAAATAAGTTACAGGTTTTTGGTCCAGGTATAATTTTCAATGAATTACAGTATAGGTTCATGGAGAAAAAAACATCTGATAGGAGGTCGAGGAGAAAAGCTGACCTGATGTGCAGCATGGAGAGCATAGGGGTGGTCCCTCCACCAAACACCCAGACAGTGAAGAAGACTATGAGCAGCGTGGTGGTGAACATCATCTGACGGGCGTAGGTGGCCGTGTCTCTGATGGCCAGGGCGAATGCCATTGCTCCACGCAGCCCTGCGGGACAAAGAGAAAAAAATCTGCCGTCATTACCGGAAAGTACAACTCTCCACAAAGCTAGTTCAAAATAGGATCTGCCTCGTACTGATACACTCTTAACCATCAAAGTTTGAGTTGATGGGAAATTAAACATGGCTGACTCCTGTCTGCACCTGCAAACATCATCATGTGCTGGAAGTTCCCACTGATCTTGTGCCGCCGGCCCAGGTTTAGGAGGAAGGAGAGAGGGTAGATGTTGGAGGCCCTTCCTATGAATATGGCAAGCTGACAGACAGAGCATGGTAAAGGATCACAATGGTTTGGCATTGTTTGTCGTGACTTCGCAATATAAATAAATACAAAAAAATAAAATGAATTTTCGTTATGAAAAAGGAAACTACAAAAGAAGAGTTGATGATGACAAAAGGCCTATCTTTCCCAGCATGCATCAGTCGGGCATCGTATGGGCTGAACAGAAACAAAGAGGGGATTTAAGAAGTTGAGGCTTAGGAGCTAAATTCAGCACTAGTTCTAAAGACAGGAGTCAGACACGAACAGAGGTCAAAACAAACCACCTGCCACTGTCAAAACTCTCAGGTGCCAACAGTTATGAATTACTTTTAATTGGCTAATTAACGTGAAAGACGGGGGATAGAGGGTTGCCTTTGGATACTGACAGTGGCACTGGTAGGCCTAGTGAATACTTATATTGTAACTATGTCATTGATAGGCTAATTGCAAATGCAGTTGTGCATGAGAAGGATACAAAAGCCCCTACGATGAAGATGGGGCTGAAGATGTGGTTCTGAAAGGTGAAGAGCGCCAAGCCCATGTAGGAGAAGATGAAGTTCTCAGCCAGGAAGTGAAGCACCTCAAAAAGCTGTTAAGAAAATAAGGCATTACCATGAAAAAAATCATACAAACACTCATCCATCAATCAAATCAAAAGGAAATCCACATGAACAATAAATACAAAACACACAAATGTATAAAATATTTGACAGGAAATGCATATAGAATCCTCCATGAGGAAGTCTTGGACCCTTTATCTCTTTTTCAGGTAAAAATATGTTGTGCACACGTACAATTAACATAAACAACACAACATACAAAGGCGAAAACACTGCATCCAAATACCTTCCCCCACATCTGCCAACCTGCTCCCTTGTCAAGCTCCTCATCTATTCCCTTTAGAAGGGATGGGATGCTTTGATTGCTGGGCTGCTCATTCCCCGTGACACAGCTCTGACAGGGGACCCTGGATGATGACATGATTTCTACAGATCTTGTTTGTCTCAAGTCGTCTGAAGAGGGGCTTATTTTAACTCTGGTTGTTTTAGAAAAAAAAAGGTACTCCCACTGTGTCTGTGCATCTGACTGAGTGTATAAGCAAACCAGCGAATCACAATAAACCCACAATCTAGTCCCTTCCTCATAGTAACAAAGCCAGGATGTTTCCAACAGGGAAAATCAATGGTGACAGCAATTGTTTTTTGTTGCTCCCAGAAATTGTGTAAAGAGTCAAGCCATCAGAATAAACAATAGCCTAATAGAATATAATCCTCCATCCTTTTTGTCTCTGTACTATCCCTCTTAACAGCGCCCACTGTCTAGGAAGATGTGTAACAGCAGGGTAAGGTGTGCTTACGTCAGCCATGATTAAGGTCACTGCAGGCTGATCATTGATAGTGCCATCTGGCAAAGAGGCTGCATGTAGCCATTTTAGATAACTCTACTCTAGGTAGGACTAGAACGTCATGGGTTCCCATAACATTTACAACTCCAGTAGATTTCAGTGTTTTAGCACAGCTGCAGCTAACAGAGAAAGGGTTTATAAGAGAAAAGATCGATGGCGAGAAGACTAATCACAAAACAAAACATAAAACTCTGTAGATGCAGGATAGACAGGATTCCAGGTTCCTGTAGAGGTAGACAAATACTTGCACCGCAGGATTTTGAGGAAGAAACCTGCAAACTACAATTGTGCTCAAAATATAGTGAAGACTGAGAGATGATGCTACCTGCTTGGTGCGCTTGGTGGACTCTTCAGACAGGTTGTTGTAGGTGTAGTGGGCTTGTGTAATCCCACAGAACAGGACAGCAACAACACCTGAGAGAACGAGGACAAACATAGACGATCTAAACATGGCACGAATAAGACCCAAACAAACACATGTGAGCGCACAAACACGCTGTATTGTAAAATCTGATTACACATGGACCTATTATGTAGAAACACAAAAGATGAAATACATCGAAAGGATTTACATGCTTAGTGCTCCCTCCTACTGTATTACTTTGCTTTGACTTACATTTTTCTTCAGCTTATTTATAAAAAGACATGGTATACACGTCTTTCCAAGAAATTAAATACTTTCCTGGATTGAGTGGTTACATCTTTTGAGTTTGTACATCGTGTAACAATTATGGCATTAACTTTACAAACCATCAGAGTAATTCGCTGAAAAACTAGAAACATCTATATCTAATTTGACTCTTGACCCCCCCCACACACACACACACACACACACACACACACACACACACACACACTGACCTGTGAAGCCGCAGGATTCAGCCAATAGGAAGGTGCTCCAGGACATTAGGAAGAAGAGGGCCGTCTCCAGCAGAGGGAAACAGTGCAGCTTGGTGAACTTGGTGACGTGGGAGCAGAGGTTAAAGAGCAACAACATTTGGATGTTCTTGCAGACCGTAAAACCGTGACCTTGGCTGTAACTTCTAAATTCGAAAACAAGTGTGTTTCTGCATATGATCAAAAATTTGTTATCTCTGAATTAAGGATATAAGGGCTGTGACCACTCCAATGACTGCTCCCATGGCAAATGAACCACTGAAAATGCCCAAGAACACTCCCACGGACTTAAAGAAAGCAGCGGCATCAAATGTGTGTGTGTTTGCTCCACTTGGCTGGTAGGCCACAATAGACCTGAAATA
The DNA here is from genome assembly GCA_026901105.3 of Galaxias olidus. Lineage (NCBI taxonomy): Eukaryota > Metazoa > Chordata > Actinopteri > Galaxiiformes > Galaxiidae > Galaxias > Galaxias olidus. The sequence goes on from JAPMUY010009319.1 coordinate 696,367, forward strand.
CAAAAAGATGCATAAGGGAACCTATGGCGACCTTCGACCTTTGATGAAAAGGAAAAGCAGATGACACACGCAACTAAGTTTATGCAATCGCATAAACTTGCAAGTAGAAACGTGGACTCTATTTCAATGAAGTTGTTCTTGCCACTAGCATACATTATGCTGATTGGGAAAGGATAGCAATAACGTGGACACACTGCAGGCACTCTTTGCACCATTTTCTAATAGAGACTGGATAAAATACCTATATTATGATGTTGTTTTTTCAGCATAAAATGTGATGCATTTTTCTGACAATTTGCCTGTAACTACTACACATGTTAAGTCAGAATGTATGCGCAACAAGGGATGTTCAACATCTGCCCAGCAGGGGGAGTCAGAGTCTAATTTCTCAAGACCACTCACTAGAGGGATGGCTGACATACATATTACTGCTTTCCTCTGTGCCTCACATCTCAGTGAGGAATTTCATCATGACCTGGGAACATGTGAATATGGAGAATATCTACAATCCGCTAGACGTATCTGACATGAAGTAAGTATTTGTTGGGTTTGTAAAGGCAAGAAATAAGTCACGAACGAGGAAAGAACAATGGCGACTGCATCATTCATCACGCTCTCTCCAAAGAGCAAGGCATACATATCCACATCCACATGAAGTTCATTGAAGATGGCCAGCACAGTCACTGAAAAACAAACAAAACACACATTAAACAAATAAAAAATTTGGTTGTAATCCAGGTATATTTACGGCAAGTAAATCTATACACTGAGCGATGAAAGGTTCTGTACAACTTTCCACCTGTTGATGATTAAGCATACCTGGGTCAGTGGCAGAGATGATGGCTCCAAAGAATAGGCAGTCGGTGTAGTAAAACTTGTCAGTTAGCTGCCCCACAAACTGCATGAGTTTGACCACTCCATACATGAGGTTTCTGGGAGAGGGTGGTCCGTCATGGAGAGATAAGATGAGTAGACATAAAAACAGGCAGAGGAATAAAAACAGAGGAATAGAACGTCTTCTTTTTCAGTTTAAAATACTGTTGTCAAGGAGCTTCTTGGTTTCCTAGTTCCCAAGTTTTCTTGTCTAGTGGTACTAGCTCTTCAGGCTGTTAGGCTCTGAAACACAGACGTTACGTTTCTAACCAAAGTATGAAGGCAACACTAGCAGCCTTAGCTAATAATAATCCCAAGCTTTTACACTCACCCAATAACGAAGCATGAGATGGCCGTGCCCAAGAAGGCATACGTTATAATGGAGCCCAGGTTCCTGAAGAAGTGTCTCTAGAATGGGAGAGTTGAAACCCAATAGAGGTTGTACAGGTCAATCACTGTCAAATTAAAACTGCAATTTATACGTAACACTGCAATTTATAATGAATACATCTAATCTTAATAAGCTTTCAATACAGGAATTTGTCTGGTAACATTTTAAGCTTAAATTACCCAAAATCAACTACGGTATATACTATGTAAAACTATGTGCCAGTCTTGAGGAGAACCCTCTACTTGAAGAGACCCATTTACCATAATCTTTCTGAAAAAGAAAAACCTATTTTTGTTAATGGGGACTTGGAACTCCACTTAGGTACCCTCTAGCTATGGGTGGCCAAGTCACGCTCTTCAAAACACAGCCAAACACACAAACAAACATTCAGTCACCAGGGGAGGGGGGTCTGACTGGATTCAAGATAAACAATGACTCACAACAGACGGCACAATGCAAACCCTCTGCTCAATACCATACATTTTCTCTAATCCAGACTCGCAGAGGGGAAAGGCACAGACGCCTCAAGGCAAACAGCCCAATGTATTTGACTAATAACTCCAGGCAAAATAAAGGATACCAGTCTTTTCGTAAAGTCAACAACGCAAGTGTATGCAAAGATCAATGATTGCTTATTGAATCACCAAAAGAAAACGCCACAGTGCACCTGCTAGAGCTAGACAAATTGCAATAAATTACATTGTCGGCCTATTTTCTATTTTAAGATGAATGCCCTGTGCTATGGTGTAGAAGAAAAAAACGTGCACGCTTTACGACCGCCTTCCCGTTTCCCTAAGCCTCTTATCTGACTCAGCATATCTAATTCCACGGGAAATCTCTGAATTCCTGTGGCACTCAACACTTTTTTTTAAAAATGTACACTTTAAATGCAACAGAATCACATTCAAAACGACCATCTTTAAAAACCATGTAAGATACTACTTGATAATTTATGACAAACCTCAACAGTGTTTTTATATTAATAACACCAGGTAGAAATCACAGTCAATCAGTCAAAAGATAACACACTCCTGCTTACAAGCTCTGTTGTAGAAAGACTTGTATAAGGAGCTATACAATGCATGTCACTGTGGAGTTGCACTCACTCACCTCTCTATACTCTGACATAACGTACTTTTCTCTTCTCACTGTTACAGATTTGTATGTGCTGAGCAAGGTCTCTTTTCTAAGCCCCTTGTCAGATGTCACAGGCAGATATAACAGTTCTTCCTTTAATATAGCATACTCGTTTCCACTAATTAATATTATATATTAATTATTTTGAAGCTATATATAGGAAAGTTTGTCTATTGTAAAGGGATGTAAATCATGTAACCCTTCATTTGATTGAGCCTTTTGGTGGCTAAAGATAGAGCTTTACTAGAAACTTAAGCAAGTATGTTAATGGCATAAATAAAACTACAATAAAAAGAGCCTCCAAACACATTGTGATTAAAGTGTAAAAAAACAATACTTCATAAGCTTCTCTACTCCGTTTCAATGCCAGCCTTTTAATCAGATGTGCAAAGGGTAGCCAAAGAGAGGAAATGAAAGACATCTGGTCAGCACTTCCTCCCAAAAGCTTATTTTCTTCCAGCAAAACAGTCGCTGGCCGACCAATGAGAGCAGTTGGGTAGCATTCTGTCCAATAAGAAAGTCCTTTGTGGCAGGGGATCTCACCAGCTGCGGCCCACTCAGGCAGAGCACATTGCCAGGCTCAGGTTTCTACTCTGTACTGTACAGCATACCATCAACACATACTTCACACCCAGCCTAAGTAGTGCATAAACATAGACAATAAGATATTGATATTACTTTATATTGTAAATAAAAGATATGTTACAATTTGCTTGCTTACCTTTTTAAGACTATATCCAGCATGGAAAATTATTGGAGGTAGCAATATGTTGAAGAATACCTCGGGATCAAAGGTAACCTGTAGATTTGAGGTATAATTGTGCAAATTAAAATAAAAAAACAGTTGCTGCTTTGGCTAATCTAATTCAAAACACATTCACCTGAATAGAACATTTTTACTGATTCAAAGTGTTTGGTTATTTCAGAAAGACCAAGGAAGTTATTAATTAGACAAGGATTACACTGGACACCATATTGACAATAAAATAGCATTCAAAATGCAGTGTTTAAAGTGTAATCAACAGGATCAATAATTTACAGTAAATCAATCAGCACTAACGAACTGCACAGTGCTACACTTCTGATTAAAAGCTCTGCAGGAAAGAATTTGGTCGCTCTAGGCTACAGTGAGCAATATTTATTACCTTGCGCAACATATCATTCTGTTCCACGTTGTGGATCTCCCGAGAGTTGATCTCTCCTTTGAGGGTATACTCAAAGAACTTGCCGCTGACGTTGAGCAGCAGGGTGCTGACAGGCCCATCCTTCAGGGAGCAGCTTGCTGGAGTCTTGTTGTGGTAGCTGGTGGCAGGGATGCCATATCTTAGTATCACACCAACCAACAAGCCTGGGGCATCAGAGATGAGATAAGGAATGAAAATCAGTTGCAAGCAGTAGGGTCCCAAGTGCACAGCAAATCTAAAAGATAAGCCATACATTAACATAAAATCATTTAAAAAAAAAGGTTTTGATTCTATTCTATGCACCGAACAGCAGTTCGGAGTATTCGGCCTTTTTGGAGACCCTGGATGGAGCCTTGTATGGGGCTCCTGAGGGGGACTCTGTAGTCTTGCTGGGGGACTTCAACGCACATGTGGGCAATGATGGAGACACCTGGAGAGCGTGATTGGGAGGAACGGCCTCCCGATCTGAACCCGAGTGGTGGCTTTGGACTTCTGTGCTAGTCATGGAATGGCCATAACGAACACCATGTTCGAACATAAGGATGCTCATAATACCCTAGGCAGAAGGTCGATGATCGATTTTGTTATCGTATCATCGGACCTGAGGTATGTTTTGGACACTCGGGTGAAGAGGGGGGCAGAGCTGTCAACTGATCACCATCTGGTGGTGAGTTGGGTCAGGTGGCGGGGAAGCCTCTGGACAGACCTGGTAAAAAAACTGGGAACGTCTGGAGGAGTCCCCGGTCCGGGAGGCCTTCAACTCACACCTCCGGCGGGGCTTCTCTGGCATCCCTGTGGAGGCTGGGGGCATTGAACCGGAGTGGGCGATGTTCAAAGCCTCCATTGCTAAAGCTGCGTCTGAGAGTTGTGGTCTCAAAGTCTTAGGTGCCTCAAGGGGCGGTAACCCTCGAACATCCTGGTGGACACCGGTGGTCAGGGGAGCCGTCCGATTGAAGAAGGAGGCCTTCCGGGACATGCTGTCCCGGGCGACTCCGGAGGCAGTTGCAAGGTACCGACAGGCCCGAAGGACTGCAGCCTCGGCCGTGGCAGAAGCAAAGCAGCGGGTGTGGGAGGAGTTCGGAGAAACCATGGAGAAGGACTTTCGGCTGGCGCCAAAGCGGTTCTGGAAGACCATCCGACACCTCAGGAGGGGAAAGCAGGGAACCATTCAAGCTGTATACAGTAAGGATGGGACGTTGTTGACCTCAACTGACAAGGTGATTTGGAAGGAGCACTTTGAGGAACTCCTGAACCCGACAAACCCACCCTACATGGTAGAGACAGGGCTGGAGGATGATGGGGGATCAGCGTCAATCTCCCTGGCGGAGGTCACTGAGGTAGTCAAACAACTCCACAGTGGCAAAGCCCCAGGGGTTGATGAGATCCGCCCAGAAATGCTGAAGGCTTTGGGTGTTGAGGGACTGTCATGGATGACACGTCTTATCAACATTGCGTGTGCACAGGGGACAGTACCTAAGGAGTGGCAGACCGGGGTGGTGGTTCCCCTGTTCAAAAAGGGGGACTGGAGAGTGTGTGCCAACTACAGAGGCATCACATTACTCAGCCTCCCCGGGAAAGTATACTCCAGGGTGCTGGAAAGGAGGGTTCGACCGATAGTCGAACCTCGGATTGAGGAGGAACAATGCGGTTGGTCGTGGAACAACGGACCAGCTTTTTACCCTCGCGAGGATCTTTGAGGGGGCCTGGGAGTATGCCAATCCGGTCTACACGTGTTTTGTGGATTTGGAGAAGGCGTATGATCGGGTTCCCCGGGAGATACTGTGGGAGGTGCTGCGAGAGTATGGGGTGAGGGGGTCTCTACTCAGAGCCATCCAATCTCTGTACTCCCAAAGCGAGAGCTGTGTCCGGGTCTGCGGCAGTAAGTCGGACTCGTTTCCGGTGAGAGTTGGCCTCCTCCAAGGCTGCGCTTTGTCACCTATCCTGTTTGTGGTATTCATGGACAGGATCTCACGGCGTAGCCGCGGGGGAGGGGGCTGCGGGTTGGTGGGCAGAGGATTGCATCACTGCTTTTTGCAGATGATGTGGTCCTGATGGCATCATCAGTCTGCGACCTGCAGCACTCATTGGATCGGTTCGCAGCCGAGTGTGAAGCGGCTGGGATGAGGATCAGCACCTCCAAATCTGAGGCCATGGTTCTCAGCAGGAAACCGATGGATTGTCTACTCCAGGTAGGGAATGAGTCTTTACCCCAAGTGAAGGAGTTCAAGTATCTTGGGGTCTTGTTCTCGAGTGAGGGTAAAATGGAACGAGAGATGGGCCGGAGAATTGGAGCAGCGGGTGCGGTGTTGCAGTCGCTCTATCGCACCGTTGTGACGAAGAGAGAGCTGAGCCAGAAGGCAAAGCTCTCAATCTACCGGTCTATCTTCGTTCCTACTCTCACCTATGGTCATGAAGGGTGGGTCATGACCGAAAGAACGAGATCGCGGATACAAGCGGCGGAAATGAGTTTCCTCCGGAGGGTGGCTGGCATCTCCCTTAGGGATAGGGTGAGAAGTTCAGCCATTCGTGAGGGACTCGGAGTAGAGCCGCTGCTTCTTTGCGTAGAAAGGAGCCAGTTGAGGTGGTTCGGGCATCTAGTAAGGATGCCACCTGGCCGCCTCCCTAGGGAGGTGTTCCAGGCACGTCCAGCTGGGCGGAGGCCGCGGGGCAGACCTAGGACCAGGTGGAGGGATTATATCTCCACACTGGCCTGGGAACGCCTTGGAATCCCCCAGTCAGAGCTGGGAAAGGGAAGTTTGGGATGCCCTGCTTGAACTGCTACCTCCGCGACCCGACCCCGGACCAAGCGGACGACGATGATGATGATGATGATGATGGTTTTGATTCTGATCAAGGTCCATGGAAACAAAGCATTCCTCACACAATATACCTTACCTAACTCAAGAGCAAATCTTTGGAGTTTTAATGCATTCGAGATTTAGGCCTATCAGACACAACACTGGTTGAGCAACGCCGTTATTACGTGTCGTGCAAGAAGAGTGAGTACTTCTCCAATCAGGACTGGATTAAAAAATTGTTCAGTACTCACATCCAAACACACACTGACTACAGCAGATCCTCCTGCACAGCACGGCCCTATAATCAACTCAGTCTTCTCAAGCCAACTCCCTGCAAAGTGCACCCTGCCATGTGAGCCCGATTTTCTTGCCTAAAGCTAATCAACTAAGGGTGCGGTTCATCGGACTACAAAGAAAGTAGTTGCAGCTGAATTGAAGTCAAGCTACAACCCACCACTGCTCAGTGATGCTATTAAATTAGATAATTTGCCCCATCAGTTCAGGCCTGGTATCCTATGAGGACAGGAACAGGAAGAAGCTGTACCAGAGAGCCATGCAAGGAGGCAAAGAGAGAGGGTATCAGTGCATGAAGGAGGAAAGCGGCTGTGAAGGGTGGGAGTGTGGTTGTGACCAAGGGAGCTGATGAGAGAGTTATGACTATAGTATATGGAGAGAAAGCCAGTTACAGAACATAAACCCTCTAGTAGGACAGTGGACAGGACACAGACAAGGTGGCAGTCACTGCATTTACTTGAAAATACCAGTGACACAAACATAAAAAATCTCAGGTAATCCTGAAGTACATGGAAAACACCTTACATCCAGGCCAACTATCTGTACCTAAAATCTGTAACATGAAACTGACCCCCTTATGAAACAAACAACAATGAACAAATTCTCTTTACCTGCAGTAGTACTGGCTCAGCTTAGATAAATACTATCTTACGGCGAAAACAAATTTTGTGGCCACAAACAAGGTGTGGTGGTTTGTCAATATTAGGACCTAGTTATTAATTAATTATATAACACAGATGATTGAAGCTCCATTGTAAGACACTGGTTGTCACAGTGATAGTATAGAGATGTAAAACCAAATAACCTATTAGGTAGGGGGTGGCTGGAATAAAAGATGAATAGATTGCACCAAAAATGGTGTGAGAGATGAGCTTCTAAATTGTTTAAAATGTAGTTGTGGTAGAACTTTGACGCTCTATGGAATTAAAAAAAGCCCTGCTAACCAAGTCACTTCATGACTTCCTTCAGCAGGAGAAAATTAATGGTATTGACCTGTAGCGTACCATTTGTGTTGCTATCATTACTTTCCACTGAAAAAAATACCTATTACAAAACAATGTCAATATGCGGCAGGCAAAATCACATTATACAGTATCATACTTGCAAAGACAGCAATTGCATGCCTCTTCAAAATCACAAGGGATTATTCCAGCCTACCCTGGTCATACAGCAATTATCAATTACTGATGGAAATGATGAGTAGCTCCTTTTAAAATGACTGTTGTTTGACTTTAAAATCATTATCTTTTGAAAGACTACCTAAAACGTATAGTCTTGATCGATCTGCATACTAACCTTATCAAAATTAATTATGTTCTCTCTGTGCATAGCCAATTGTTTTGAAAAAATCGGTCACTGATATAGGGATTTGGGACAACTGAACAGTTACATTTAAGTTAACAGAAATAGAAAGATAACGGAAGGAAACTCAGGAAAAGAAGGCAAAGTTTATCTGCTCCCCATCAGATTGATTTAGTTAATAAGTGGTGTCAGAGGCTTGTGGAGTCGGGGAATTCTGTTTAAGTCTACAGAAAACAACCAATCTAAAGAGAAGAGAAAAGTAGGTAATGACACTGTAGCTGAGTTTAACACCTTTATTAAAAACCCATACTCTCATAAGATGGATGGCAGTGGTAGGACAGTGGGTCTTTAAATATAGTTCTTACCAATACCATTGAGAAAAGCTATAATTTTAAATGCAAAGGAAAACATGTTAAAGGGTGAGTAAGAGAGTGAGTGTGTATAATTAAGACGCCTGTTGGTTAGAACAGTCGTCACAGCTTTGCCATAGGGTTTGGTAGGTAACCTATTCCACCGATCATATAAAATCTACTGGGTCGGAGACCTGGCATTTGGCAAATCAGGTGATGTCTGTGTAATACTTGCGTCATTCAACGGTGCCTGACTAAACTAGCTTTGAAAGAGCAGAATATAAGGTTTTGTGGGGACGTTTATAAAGCAATTCAAATTTGGGATCAGTTTCTATTTTACGCGATCTGATCTGGTCACACTCACTGCAGGACAATGATGTTATAATATGAATTGCCATTGCATTCAGTCCATTAGATGAACACAGAATGTTATTTTATCGCACTCCACCACCGCAATGCATCTTTGTAATCAATTACAATCCAATTTCGTTAATTGTTATTACGACAAATTGCCCATGCTGTAAACAGGCCTACTGCACTTATAAGACGGGTGAAGATTCGTGTCTCACCGTATATCATCGCCAATCCTGTCTCATGAAGGAAACGGACTCTTCTGTGTTTGAAGAGCCAAATTGTAAGAATTGTTAAGGTCAGCAGTAAAATGAATGTCAATAAATTCACACTGTCCTGGCGATGACTTTCTTCAGCTTCTTTTTCAGTTGCAAGTTCTTCCATTCCTCCATCCTCTGCGCTTATTTTAAAGGCCTCATTCAACAATAGAATTAAAACAGGCAACATATAATTTTCTATTCCAAGCCATCTCCGCGGTTTTGGTTTTTTGAGGGTGCCCATGGTGCAAGATGCTGATAATGAACCGCGTCTAGTCCATGGTATACGACTGCGCAAGGTAGACTAGAATGACCAAAAAACAAATTAGTACATCGTAGGCACTAGTTCGTCCCTTTAAAGAGACAGTGCTTACTTACGAGGACCGTCTTCTACGTTAGGTTGTAGTGCCGCTGCGGACAAGAGACCAAATAACACCCAGGGACTGCTTTTTTGAACGGATGGTTTTGTACACATTTCATTTGTTAAAACAACAGAAAATTCCTTCATCCGTTCTAGGAAAATTATAAACTGCATATTTGATGCAACCCACAAAATCATGCAGTACGTCTCAAATTATGCATTGCGACGTGGACGCTTATTTTCCCATCACATTTCTACATTAAATAATTCCCAGTGTTGAGCAGTAGTGAACTACACGCAATTAAACAAAAATGTATTTATAATAATAATAATACATAGTAAAACAAGTTAGTATTCAAGGCTATATTTTAATTGCTATCTTATAAGCTTATCAACAACCCTTTTTGATGAAGGGTTAAGATTTTATAAGACAAATGCAGGTGGACTGGTCAGTCAAATTAGTTTTTATGTAGGCTAATTTATAGTGTTGGGGAAGCTACTTTGAAAGCATAGCTTTTGCAAGATACCATATTACTTCACACTGGAATAAGTTGAAAAACAACCAAGTTACCCTAATTTGGTTAACAATTTTAAGTTCTAAGCTATTTTATAGGCTAGTAGTTCACTATACCACTGGCATTCACAACGGTCGATGAAAGAAAAGGGGGCGAGGCTCGTAGGGTTTCCAATTACAGCAAAGAAGCAATAAAATACAAATACAAATCATTCCTTTCCTTTCTGGCCCACATTGTTTTTGTAGCCTCTGTAGTTAACTACACAGAAATTGAAAATAAAACTCCTTTAACTCCTACTTGAAGCACTATCCAAATATGAATGTAGTTCAGTTGAATTACCAGCGAGCTACCGCAAAATGTAGGAGTTCAACTTTAATCATCCATAATCTAGTTCACTGCTCCCCAAAAGCATATCCTTATAATCTTGTTAGAATTAATATCCTTAATCTTGTACAGGCAGGCGATGTCTATGGAAGACATATTTGTATTGAGGTTTAAAAAACAACAATGTACATTTCTGGAAAGTAAACTAGCATCAATTAAACCACGTCAAAACGTTGCATGGTTGGTCAAAGACAACACCAGTGCCTAAAACGAGCACCTATATCACCCACGTGATTAACTAATGTAAGTTGCCCTCAATGCCTTTCTGTGATTCGCTGTTACTAGGTAACGAATTGCACGGTATTGATTGGCTTTTGGTTAGACCAAGGAAATGGGAAGCTCGAGGCACGGTGTGGATCTGGGGTTTAGGGTTAGTCAGACAGTGAGGCGCGAGGTGCGAGATAGCTGTAGTTCTTTTTATTTGAGGAATCATTTGGAATTCTTGAATGAACTACATTTAAAATTGATACGTTCTGACACAATATATTGCTCAAAATGGGTTGCTGTTTCTCTAAAAAATCTAAAAGAAAATCAACTGAAAAAGAGGAGCTTACTCCAACGACAACAACTGTTGATACAACAAATAACACCGTCCCCACAGGCAATAACGAGGAACCACCCAAACAGTACAGTTGGGACAAACGTGAAAAGGTACGAAACTGCTTTGCTTTTGAGTTTGCGTTATTTGCACAAATATTGAGCAAAGTGGGCTAACATGCGTATGTCGGTTGACACTTTACATAACACTGGAATACTTTCGAATACTTAGCCAACGTCGCTAGCTAGATTAACTAAATTACTAACGCAAAAATAACTCCTAATGCTTATCAGATCTATTATTAGCAAACCGCTAGCGTGCTTTTTAGCCTTACAGTTCATTAGCTTAATATTAGCAAAAGCTAACTAACCTGGTTGACTAGATAGCATAAGCCTACTCACCTGATTTTATCATTGTGACCTGGGTGACAACACAGACTAGTGGAGTACAATGCATTGATTTGCCTATATGCTGACAGGTAGTGCCTTTTTCCTGTATTTACTAACGTTATCATAATGTAATACATGTAATTGCAACCTAATCCCTGTGTCTGAAGTGTTGTCAGTAATTATCATAGCACTTTATAATAAAGTAGTGACCCTCATACATACACTTTCATTACTGAATGAAGTAAAGCCTCGCCTTTACCAGGCTGTTGTGGACAGAGCTCATGATCAGCTTAACGTCAATGGACAACACGTAACAAGTGTGCTTGGCAGGCCACACACTTACATACATAACGGCTAGCTACATTACCATACTAGTATCTACATTTCCTTGAGATTACTTGACCAATTCATTTCAGTTTAATCCACTTATATGCGTGTTCTTTGTTTTGCCTGTTGAAATCATATCAGGGACCTATGTTTAATAGTCCCTAGCTAATAGCTACTACAATACAAGTAAATGGTAAACCCATAAATTAATATCTCACATAATCTTATAACAATTATACTAAATCTAGGCAGAATAGAATGTTGTCAATCAGATTTAAAATAACAAAAAAGAAAGGAAACATTATTATTTTTAAATTATATTTACTAATTTGTCTAATCTAATGATATGTCTCTTCTCCCTGTGCCATGTGAAGGTCGATCCAAAAGACTACATGCTTGATGGGTTTAAGGATTCCACTGTAGGACGTTTGCCAGGAAAACTGAATGGCCAGCAGTTTGTCATTCAAAACTGTGAAAATTGTAACATCTTTGTATTTGACCACTCGGCCACCATCACCATCGACGACTGCGTGAACTGCCGTATTGTTTTAGGGCCTGTGAAAGGCAGCGTGTTTTTCAGAGACTGTAAGGACATCAAGTGTGTGGTGGCCTGCCAGCAATTCCGCACGCGCGACTGTAAGAAGATGGAGGTGTTCCTGTGTTGTGCCACCCAGCCTATCATCGAGTCGTCCACTGGGATGAAGTTTGGCTGCTTCCAATACTACTACCCTGATCTGGCTTTCCACTTCAAGGATGCTGGCCTCAGCATATTTAATAACAACTGGAGCAACATCCACGACTTCACTCCAGTCTCCGGTGAAACCAACTGGAGCTTGCTGCCAGAAGACACGGTGGTCCTGGACCACGTGCCACCACCTGACCCGGAGTCAGAGTTCAAGTCGGTCCGAATCGCTACTGACCTTGCACGCAGCATAGTTCCCATGACCAAAGGAGGTAGGCGCAAAGAGAGTGATGAGTCCTGCCTTTTTGTGTTCTTCGCTGGGGACTACGCAACTGCAAATGCACGGAAACTTATTGATGAGGTAAGGGGGTTTTCAGGTCTGATTCATTTTGTCATGATGTGTAGCATTTGCACGGTTTTTCTTGCTAAAAAAAGCTGACAGCTAACAAAAGAAATCTGTTAGGCAATGCGCATAAAGGGAAACTCACCATAGATTATTTTTATAGGAAGTAATTCGACACCACCCGAACATCACTTCCATCTGAAAAGCAGAACCTAAATCCTTAACTACTCGCCTCTCTATCGGTGTGTGTTACTGCTAACATGAATTAAAATTATTTTGGTCACAGTTCATATTAATATACCACTCAAGGATCAACAAAGAAAGTGCCAACAGGAAGCACATTCTTAAAAGAGAAAACACCGGTTGACCAAACTTGTTACTAAAGGGGAGACCATTTAACATTGAGTTACAGCACACTTATAAATATCTGCTGTCACATATAGTTTGCATATGCTTGATTACACATATACAATTATAAATATTTGTTTTGAGCATTAAGCACTGAGACCAATATCAGCTTTTCTGTGTTTGAATTTGGTTGAACTGACTCTGGTGGTTTTTGGCCAGATCAAACTAATGCTAACCACGACTTCCTGTATTTCTAAAAAAAAATAAGCTTTGTGTTTGTGTCATTGTACAAGAATGCATTGCTTTATCACATGAGACTCAGAACTTCTTATCATGATGTAGGGAATGGTGTTTACCTTCCACAGCTAGTTCATGTTTGTTCTGTATAATTGTCACTTTATTATCTTAAATTATATCTCCTATATTTTTTCCCATCTGGGGTCAATTAAGTTGTCTTTTACTCAGATGGTGAGCTTTGATGACTTGATCTAGGTATTGTTTGATATGTATAATTTAATTCATTATTGCATGTCCTCACAAATACAGGCTGCAGGAAAAGGATTTGTGTTAATTCAGACCAAGGAAGTTTCTATGCGCCCTGAGGATGTCAACAGAGTGTTTCAGAACAATGCTGAGGGTCTCGTCGAGTGTATCACCAAAGGTACGTTTCTTATTTTAGGTTGCATCACAGCTTTTTCTGTTCTGTTACTTAAAGCCGCTATATGTAGTTTCTGCTTTTCGGAACCCTACCATTTGCTTAGTGTAATTATTTTACCTAACCATCGCAAAGAAGACATGCAGAATGCTTGTGCTCACTGCATGTCGCTTGCATGATCAACTACTAGGTACTCCAAGTATGATATTCTCTTCCTGATTTAGTGACTCACTTCCTTGTGCCATAGAGCAATTTGTCACAGTTTCGCAGGAGATCGTAACCGGTGGCAGACAAAATAAGTGTTAAATATTGAGACTTCAAGAGGACTCATCTGAACGGCGATTTTTTTCATTCTCCCATAGACATTACAATGTGCATTGTGCAAACTGTAGAAAGGTATTGATAATCCAGCATTGATAATCCGTTGATACAAAAAAAGTTGCATATAGCCGCATTAATGTAATTTAATTTGAATGGATCAGACAACAAAAATGTGACTAAACTCGTATGCACATTACTAATGTTTGGTTGACCTGGATTTCTCAATTTTAAAGGCCCAGTCATTGCCCTTGAACTGAATGGGGATGGAGTTGTGGAAGCCTGTAAGAACATTGCCAGTGATGTTTTCAGTGGAACCAAGGTAACTGTTTTGATACATCCGTTTTTCAGAGTGAAAGTATGTATTTGGTTGGTTGATTTAAGCTAATTTTCTTTTCTTTTTTTCTTTTTTAATACTTTTTGCAGGTTTTTGTCTCAGATAACAAAAATACGTCATCTCGAGATGTGGACAACTTCTTCAACTTTGCTGACATGCAGTTGGGCTTGTGAATGAATCACTGGAGCAGCATAAACATGTCGCACAATAGAATACCGCCTGCTTTATCCTTAGCAGTATTTAAAAGAACTAGGAAGAATATTGTAATCGAAAATGTTGGTTGGTTTTTCCTAACTTCTTTCCCAAAATATCGTGTTAGGTCTTGTTAGTTTTCTTTATATGTAATATTTTGAGAAGGAAGTGAGGACAGATTCAAGATTCAGCTGTAGTGTGGTATAACAAACTTACATTCCTTCAGAAGATAAAAAGTACCTGCTGTTAACCACTCTTCAAATCATTATTAAGACTATGAATGTTTATTGAACGTATTAAATCATACTTGCTATTGTGTGAATGTAGCATTACGCTGTAACATGCTGTAATTTTTGTGCTGTATTGGAGCTGTCAGTTAGTAGTGAACGTGAATGTGAGCACAAGACCTGAGTCTTTTTTTAAAGGGGAAAAATACGTTGTTCGGTATAAATCATGTCTTTCCTTCTTAGCATAGACCCACTGATCCATTTATTTAGTGGTAGCTAAATTGATTTCCTTTCTTCAATAACCTGTATTTTACAGACCTTCTTTGTATGTGATAGATGTGTACATATCTGTTTGGACAGTTTACTTAAGATTATTTGTACATTTAGATTATTTGAGTCTCTCTGTGATTATTAATGTTTTATACTTTATATAAATTAGTCAAAGGTGTATTTAATTCTTATAATGTTGGAAATGAATAGTAGGCAGATTTCTTCTTATCAAAACATTTTGTTGTGCATGTTATGTTTTATACTTTTTTGTATACGAATTGTTTGTATCAATTTAAAAACTATCGCTCCTGTGACTTCATACTATAAGAAAAGATAATTTAATGTATATTAAAGACACGAGAGACATTGAACATGCCACCTCCCTTAATGTGATACCACAATTTTCTCTGCCATGTGAAAAATTATAAATTTGATTAAAATATTGGAATGTACTTTTCTTTTTCTAAATGTTTTTTGTGTAATCTTATTTAAAAGACCAGTATACATTTCACCTTGTTTTAGAACTGTATGGTTCCTTTTTGTATAACTTAATTTCTTTGTTTGCCATTAAATACATTATTTAATTTGATAAAAGATGTGCATGTGGGTAGTTCCCTTTTGTCATAGAGTCTACGCCTGATAGACAAATCGAACAAATCCAAACTGTACGTTGGCTGGGAGAGGAGTGGTTTAGGACCTTGCGGAACGTGTGGTACAATAGAGCTGTTGTGCCGTGGTGGTGGAGATTGCAGCCTTAGAAATTCCAAGTGGAATAAAAATTACCGCAATGTAGATAGATTGAGTTAAGTAAGGCGTTATTCGTACATTTTGGAAAATCAGTTATAGCAGAATTTTCGTTCAATAAATTGCACAACATTACGTATATCCAAGGTAAGGTCGCTTAACTAGATTCTTGTGTGTTCTATGTGAGCTCGCTCACTGCCTTGCTTGCACCGGACGATTTATCCATCCAGCCTGAATGAGGCCTGTCTTTCCTGTTTTATAGACATTTGTATATTTTTTTGGCAGCGAGTTTATGTCCTTACGTACATTACCAATTTACCACTACTGGTAGTTGTAGCATTAAGTAAAGCTCAGGCTTAACTGTCCGAGGGCTGAGGAAATTACATTATTTGATGGTGCTGCACTGCTGGCGCCCTTGTTTGATTTCACCCACCACCCGTGTGTTGCTTGCTAGCCAGGCTCAAGTTGGCGCCAAGGCCAACAGAGTGAGTATGTTTAGACGGTGATGTGAATGGCATAGAACCAGGATAGATTAGCGATACCTTTACAGCTTCATTCAGTACAGGACCGTTAGCGTATTGCTAGTTAGCTAGCGTTTGCTATTTTGTGGGGTTGGTTGGCATGCACTGTGTTTTAAATCTGAAAGCCAGCTAACGTTAGCAGCTATACCAATGTGGCAGTCAAAGCGATTTTGCTAAGCTATCTAGCTACCCCACCACTAGTAGAATCAACTGAGCGTGAGCTAGCTAAGGAATGACGTCCAGTGAGTGTGTCGACTGGCTAACGCATTAGCGTTAACCCAAAGCCACTTCGGAACTGGCGTGTTACATTTTTTTATCGTTACTAGTGGAATAATTTTATAAATAGTTGCAGTGTTACCGATAATTATCTTAAATTATAACTAACAACAATATACAATTAACCGAGAGTGCTGTCTATCATTGGCTAACTTCCTGTATTTTTTCCTGCCGTAATGTTAACTTGGTTTCATTAGCATTAGTTTGAAAGTTTAAACACACGTTTTCTTTATAATATCTGAACCCCCTTCCCAGCTGATGTGGGTACAAAGGACCGTTGGTTAGGAGCAGCACTCTTGCTTTTCATTTTTCAAAATTCCCACCAATACAGTTACTTGAAGATAGACATCCATGGATACTCCCATTGTTTAGGTCTACATGTCCCTAAAACCACACAGGAGAGACAGTTTTGTATTGTAACTTATAAGAGGTAGTTTTAACTTTCATTACATCCTAAACTCTTTCGTATACTGAGCAGTAGTGTGACTGTATGCTTCAACAGCAGATGTTGACCTTAAGTGTTTGAGTGCTGCTACAAGAAGGCCTGCGTTTGTCACCCAAATAACACTGCTCCATTTAAATTCTGAGGGCCCTGAAAGCTGATGAATGTACCTGACCAATAAACTGGGTGTATTAGAGACTACTTCTACTCACTGACCATATGTTTGGTTTGCAGTTGGTTGGTTGCAAATTGATGGTATTCGTTTGAATGATGGTCCTCCTCTAATGATGGTCCTTTCTCTAAGCCTAACAGTTCACACATTTGAGTCTTACATTTTTTATTTCCTTTTGGAAAAAAGGGTGTTTGTTTTGTTTGTTCCTTTGTTGTCTTGGATCTACTGCTCTAAATACTGTTGATCCCATAAAAAGGTCTTGTGTGAGGAAGTAGTTGTATCCTTGGTATTATCAGTTCTGAATGGCTGGTATATTTATTGTGTCTCTCTCTCTCACATAACTTGGGTGGGTTAACTTTGGTTATTAAACAAAAGCTCAGTCTGCATAGGACCTATTCAGACAGAAAAGTGTGAGGTCGTTGCCATTCAGTCAAGACTAGTTGGTGCAAGTAAATGTTTTATAGGTCACTGCTGTAAATGGTTATAATTTTGCTACATCATTTAACGTGAAAGTTTTCAAGGATTGTTTACAGTTGATTACAGTGCTGACTTTGCCGTATATAATGAGCTACTTCACCTGTAACTATTTTTGTATTTACTTTTCCTTGAATGTATAGGAGCCATCTTCGGTAGTCTTAACCATTCTTCATTGTTGTCGTCATGGTACTTACTGGTAGACTTGACGTGTCAGAGCTGTATTGTTATCGTAGTTTAATATGTGTGCCTTGTGTTTGTCATTTACCTCCTTTGATTCTAACGCAGGAAAAGGCAAGGTCAGCTTTACTTTGGTATCACAAAAAACAGAATTGTGCTAACAATCAAGGACAACTTATGAACTAAAACTGTGAATGTGCCAGGCAAGGTTTTTTTTTTCTTTAAGTTT
This sequence comes from Galaxias olidus, assembly GCA_026901105.3. NCBI lineage: Eukaryota > Metazoa > Chordata > Actinopteri > Galaxiiformes > Galaxiidae > Galaxias > Galaxias olidus. The sequence continues at coordinate 714,228 of JAPMUY010009319.1, forward strand.
CACATTAGGTTGGAGTTCTAAAGCATTCCAAGCATTTCTTGTGAGAGAGTAGTAGTGGATTCACAGAAGAAGGGTTTCCAGCCACTGAATGCCCCATTACGATATTTTGCTGAAGGATTCTGAAAGAAAGACTGTGTAAAGACTTCCTGTACCTTGTATTTTGAGTGCTGGCCTCGGCGCACAACGCTGTGGGCCCATAGGGGAAGCCACATTGCTGCTGTTATTTATAGGTGGTATTCATAAATGCTGTTTCCTATCAAGTTCAACATATTTTGCTCATGCACACACACCAATCAGCTATTGTGACATTTTTTTCTTCTTTTTATTTCTTGTATCAGTCATGTGCAAACATGCTATAAAATGGGTTCCATGCCTCACCACCACCCACCCCCACAAGCCCCTCCTGCTCCCATGGGGAATGTGAGGCACGTCCTGTCTGTTGAAACGAAGTACTGTATCCGGGGCTTCTGGGGATTTGAGTCATTCACTGTACGAAATGTAGCACACAGGGGCCCAGAAAGCCACGAATCTAAACCAGACCAGTCTATCATGCAATGTAAGAAAATGGTGAACCGAACTGAGAGTCTCCCCCACTACAGTGTAAAGTGCTTTAGGTGTCTTGAAGAGCGTTTGGCCTCTATAAAATGCAATCAATTATTGCTCCTACTTTGAAACTATAAGGCCTTTATCATTAACGTACCATTTTGTTATTCATCATAGGCTATTTGTAGTTTGGGCCATTTTCTGCTGTGATCACCAAAGCAGGCCAAACCAAGCTACCAAATAATTGCCTTGTAGAGAAACCCTGAGGCCAGAGGTGCTAATGTTTCTCAAAGGCAAACTCAATTAGGGCAACCAGCAAGCTACTAGGGCATAATAATCAATGTGACACATTCCGTGGCACAATGTATGCAGCCATAGTCCTATGGTTTCTAACTATTGACTGTTAATCAGTAGTGTGACATGTCAAACTACTGTATTGGACTGCCAGACTGACCTCCACGTTGTGTCTCTATGTTGTTTGCAGGAATGAGAGGTGACTGTTTGGGGAAACACCAGAGGAGTCTACGAGCATGCTATTCGACCTGAAATATATGGTGGGTGACAAATCTACTGGCTGATCATGGCCTTGCCCTAGAATCTGTTCACGATAGAAATTATCGTAATCATCACATTTCATGGCACTGTTCTGCATATAATTTACTGGTGATATGGATTTAAACAGTCATGTCTTTATGACCCAGTTTAATGTGGGGCCCATGTCTAACACTCACTCTGACTCTTTGCTGTCTTCTTTTTCAGGATGCGACAGGATGAAACGTCTCAGGTCTTCAAGTAGCAGTGACAGTTCTGACAATGAGAGTGAGTAGACTTGTCTGAGCGGAAATATGGTCCGAAATGAAACCATGGCCTGCTACCTGTCACTTTGAATAATGTCCCTGTCAGTTAGATGGAAGGGACTTCTATGGAGTGAACAGCAATGGCCAATGACCACCGAAACGTGTAATTCAATTCCGAGGACAGTATTTCACCATGCATTAAATTGCAATTGTACCCAATATTGTCGACTATAATATCTCCGGCATAATACACTGTCATTTGCACACAGCACCTCATAATTTCTATACCAAACAATGTTCTTTTTGAATAAAACCTTCGTTTTGTATTTAGGTCCCTCAACTTCCTTCTGCTCTTCTAACAAGTATGGAAGTAAACCTGGAACCCCCGCCTCCATGCCGAAGAAACCGGCTGAGGTAAGTGTCAAGTGACAGACGACCTAATCGTCTAAAGGTTTCTAGCATCAAACTGTCCTACTGAGTTCAAAACACACTAAAGAATCAGACTAACAATGTGCTCCTGTGACAGTTCTGTTGTGTACTCTATATACAAATGTGTCAAATCACTTGTGGTGAGAAGGTTACGGCCTATATACAACTTTTATTTATTTATTTTTAAAGCCTGTCTTGTCTATATCCCCCTTCCCCACAGGTGTTCAGAAAAGACCTTATTAGTGCCATGAAGCTGCCCGATACCCACCATGTATGCCCGGAGGACTACTACCTGTTAGCAGACACCTGGAGGCAGGAGTGGGAGAAGGGGGTGCAGGTGCCAGCCAGCCCAGAAACCATCCCACAACCTTCAGTCAGGTAGGTAGTTGTTGCTGCCTGTCGACTGCTGTTGTGATGCTTCTTTATAAGACCGCAGCAATTTCACACAGCTATCACTTAAAAAATAGCTAGATTATGCATTAATAATGCAGTGGAATTTTCATTCTATTATTTTTGACATATTGTCAATTAATGCATAAAAAAAATGCGAGCAGGCAGTTGGCTCATGGTCCTTTTGTGGGTTGTGTTTTCTCAGGATAATTGCGGAGAAACCTAAGGAGGTACTGTACACCCGGCAAAGGAAATACGTCCAGTGCACGGGCCAGGATACCTTGGAGACCGGCTATGTCAACATCAAGGAGCTGGCCGAGGCCATGTGTCGCTACGACCTGGACAACATGGACCTGAACTGGCTGCAGGAGCTCAACGCAGAGCTCACTCAGATGGGTAGGTTTAAAAAATAAATAAATAAATAATGAATGTCAGAAATTGATAGAAATTCATTCCTCAGCTTAAAAGATATCTTTGTTACCATTCATGCATTACTGTTGGAAATCAGTACTTAAGTAATAACGTTCATATTTAAGAATGTAAATGCACTATAGGATAACAATGCCATAGTCTCTGTTGGATCTGTTGTCACCACCTGTGCGTGCGTACGTCTCTCAGGGGAAGGTCCTCTGGACGAGCTTACGATGGAGCGAGCCATGGAGGCTCTTGAGAGGCAGTGCCATGACAACATGAACCACGCCATAGAGACGGTGGAAGGGCTGGGCATAGAGTACGACGAGGACGTAATCTGTGACGTCTGCCGCTCCCCCGACAGCGAGGAGGGCAACGACATGGTGTTCTGCGACAAGTGCAACATTTGTGTTCACCAGGTAGAGTGATAACAGAGAGTTAACTGGCCAGAGTTGTACTGTTTTGAATGTTTTTATTGCGTTTTAGTTTCTCCTGTGTTGTTTTATTAAATGTAAAAAATGTTGTACTCAGGGATAATTCTATGTCGTTAATCTTTAGTGTTTTTGGGGGACAATTAAAGTTTAATTAAGCGTGATTTTGATTTGCATGGAGCCTTTTGTCTAACTCGTGTGTCTGTCTGGTAGGCCTGCTACGGCATTGTGAAGGTGCCTCAGGGAAACTGGCTGTGCAGGACGTGCGTCCTGGGCATTGACCCGCAGTGCCTTTTGTGCCCTACAAAGGGGGGTGCCATGAAGGCCACGCGAGCCGGCACAAAGTGGGCCCACGTCAGCTGTGCCCTGTGGATTCCAGAGGTAGTCTTAACATCATCATACTCGAGTTCTCAGCAGTTTGACAAGCTATCTATGACCACTACATGTAGTTCTTTATTTATACCATTTGGTAAAACCTTAAAGGAAAAAGTTATAAAAATAAAACGTACTGAAGGCTAATGCGGAATGGTATATATAATGTATGTATACGACTAGATTTCTCCATTATACGATCTGTCATTTTTCCTATTCGCCCATTTTTTATCCAATACTATCTTGTGTGTCTGTTCTGTAGGTGAGCATAGCTTGTCCAGAGAGGATGGAGCCCATCACCAAAGTGTCCCACATCCCACCTAGTCGCTGGTCCCTCATCTGCAGCCTCTGTAAATTGAAGACAGGCGCATGCATCCAGGTGTGTGTGTGTGTGTGTGTGTGTGTGTGTGTGTGTGTGTGTGTGTGTGTGTGTGTGTGTGTGTGTGTGTGTGTGTGTGTGTGTGTGTGTGTGTACAAATGTCTGGACAAAACTATCTTCAAAGGATAGATGTGTATGAAAGCTAAAGGAGTTATACAGATGCAAACTGTATTACTGTATCACAGTGAGTCGAGTATAATCAATAAAAGATCTATGTTTTGTCTTCACTCCCCTTCCCAGTGCTCAGTGAAGAACTGCACAATCCCCTTCCACGTCACCTGCGCCTTTGAGCACAGCTTGGAGATGAAAACCATCCTGGACGAAGGGGACGAGGTCAAGTTCAAGTCCTACTGCCTGAAGCACAGCAAGCCCAAAGCAGGTGAGCCGGGCCTGAGCCCCGCGCGGCCCAAACACCCCACGGACGCAGAGAAGGGGGGCCAACGCGCCCAGAGGCTTCAGGAACTGGAGGAGGAGTTCCACACCATGATCCAGCCTGAGGAGCTGGCCCAGAACCTGGGCCTTTCCCAGCACCTGCTGGACTTCATCTACCAGTATTGGAAACTGAAGAGGAAGAGTAACTTCAACAGAGCTCTGCTGCCCCCTAAGGAGGAGGAGGAGAACCTGCTGCAGAAGCCCCAGGAGGACAGCATCCACACGCGCATGCGCATGTTCATGCACTTGCGGCAGGATCTGGAGAGGGTGGGTGCTGCTGCTAACGTGACGGTGTATTCAGCTGGGAACATTGTTTGTGTTGGGTGGCCAAAGCATTATTGGGTCTCAGTGGACCTACGTTTGCTTAGTAAAGGATAAATAAAAACATTGATTTAGGCTTAATAAAGGATGCATAAATACATTGGCTGATTAGTAGTGACAAGTCCAAACATATACATTTGGACTTGTTTGTTTCTGATATATGCTATATAACTATAAATAAACTACTTATTTTGACAGCAGATATAAAATACAGTACGTGAGATTATCTTTGCTCATACACTGCATTGAGAACCTAGCCTTTTCTTCACCACAACCCTCCGCAATATTTTTAATTGATTTGCCTGTCTTGTGGGTCTGCAGGTGAGAAACTTGTGTTACATGGTGAGTCGGAGAGAGAAACTAAAACTGTCGCAGAGCAAATCACAAGAGCAGATCTTCAACCTGCATGTGAAGCTTATCAACCAGGAAGTGTCTGCTGGTAAGATGCATAGCAATACTGTAATTTAGCCGACTCTTCTGTCCCTGGTACATGATACGACAAAGCGGTAACAGAAACAGACAGAAACAGTCTGTCTTCTGAAAGTCCTCATAAAGCACTAATGCATTTTGACAGGTTTGTTTAGGATAATTTACTGTAAGGTGTTTGTTTCCAAAGGTCTTCCTGTGTCATTTCCCGTGGAAAGCATGCTGTTTCGCCCTCCTCCGAGGATAACCCTGAAGCTCAAGATGCCCAAAGTCTCGTTAGGAAACGGAAAGAGTAGCTCCAAATCCGGGAATGGCCCGCTGTGTCCGGACAACAGCAGCAACGTACACGAGCAAAGCAGTGGGGGGGGCTGTGGAGGAGGAGGGCTGGGCAAGCCGCAGCTCCAAGGACACGGCCGGAGGGACGAACGCTCCAACGGCCTGCTCGCGGCCTCTGGTCATTCCCGCAGGGAGAGCAGCACCACGGGCCCCGTCTTACCAAGCAAACCCACCGGCAAGCCCTTAGCGCTGCACGCCGCCCTTCACGGCCACTCCTCCAACGGTAACGGCAAAGTTGACCAGCAAGGGGCGCCTCGCGGCCCCAAATTCAACGGCCTCATGGAGAAGCTTGCGCCTCAGAAGGACAGCTCCTGCCAGACACCCAGAGAGCCGGACTCTTCCAAGGAGGTGTCGGGGAAAGGCAGCCAATCCGCGGGTTTCCGCAAGTCCACCATGGAGCACTTCAGCAGGTCCTTCAAAGAAGCCACGGTCAGCCTGGTACGGACCACGGAGGACCTCCGGGTCTCCGACAAACTGGCTCGCAAGGGCCAGGCCAAGGACAGACCGTGGCCCAAACCTGTGTCTGAACACCAGACAGGCGGCTCCAGGCCGGGCCAGGAGAGTGACGGCTACTGCCCAGACCTTGAGCTCAGTGACTCAGAAACAGAGGCCAAGGGTAGAAAGCTGAGACAGGGCAAGGGGTCTGGGTCAGCAGGTCCAGGGGCAGACCCCAGTAGAGGATCAGGCCGAGGGAAACAGTCCCTGTGTGCCTCTAGAAACTCTGTGCAGAGGTGACGACCATCTCCGCTACCCTTCCTCACCCGCGGCCAAAGCTCTTTCAACCAACCGCCAACCAGGCAGTAGTCACAAAGTGCCAGGCTAGGCGCTCTCTCCGACCCGGCGTCCCTCACCCCAGTGGACTCCCTCTCAGCCGGAGGGGTCAGGAAGTCATAGGGACTCCCTTCCAGAGCCCCGATGCAAGTCTCCCATGATGGAGGGCGCTGATGTGTTAGGAGGTGCCAGGGACAGCCAACAGGAACAGATGCATGACGGGCATCTCTAGCCCAGAACGTCACCTCCAGGGATCAGGAGGGGGGCTGGAGAACGTGTGTTGCCCCCTCTTGTTGCCACACTACTTGGTTTGAGAGGAGCAACGTTATACTTTCTTCTGAGATTATCATTTTGTCTGTATGTGTCTTTCCTTGATACGATTTATTTACTGCAAAACTCCCGAACTTAAGATGGCCATTAATGTAAGTGTTTAATATTGGTTGTCTAAAACAGATCCTCCAAATTGTGGTGTAAATAATTGAGAACAAATACAATTTTAGAGAAGCAAAAAGAGAACTCCTGATACAGGCTATGTGGCTGAAAAAGTAAGACGTGGCATGCCAGATATAATGGCCATTGTTAGAGCTAGTGTGGAACCCCTCTTTTTCATTAGTCTCTTTTATTCTATGCCCTCAGTGTATCTCCTGCTGCCTGTTGCCAGCAGAGAGAGAGAGAGAGAGAGAGAGAGAGAGAGAGATCAGTTCACTGTATTAATACCATTTTGGTATGTCTTTCTTGAGATTGTCAACAAATGATGCCTGATGCTTAACTGAGAGAATGTGATTTAAAATCTTGTCACAAGGATAGCTGGAAATACCAGGTTGTAGATGTGGATAATGTTAAACACTTACATGATGTCTGTTTCAGGCTATTTTAGATACGACCCTGAGATGTGGCATACAGGGTAAAACGTCACAGGTCTCGAACATCTTTAGAAACATTTTGGAATACTTAGTCAGCGGATGCTGCACGCCATGCAATGATTTGGTTCCAAACAAGTTTCATTCTTCAAGTGTAACTTGAGTTTTTAAATATGCTGTTGTCAGTGTGCCTGTGTTTGCACAAAGTTGGAGTTGTCTTAATTTGTAAATTCTAGAGGAATTTTCACATTTGCATAATGCGTGAAACGATGTAGTACATAAGGCTTGAAGTGATGCACGTAATCTTTGTCTCTTATGCAGCCAATGCCCTGTTGTGTATCTACTGTCATTTGGAAGGGAACAGCAAGTTGGGTATTTATCTATCGCACTTAGCTGTGCAACACATTCCCCCTGAGTAGCTTGAAGGAACTACTGCCCTGTGAGTATTTGTTTGTTCTATGAACGTCAAAATAACCTTTTTTTTTTATTGTGCTGGACCTTTCTGCCAACCGCAAATTGTAAACACCGGATGTGGGTGAATTGCAAACTGCAAAACAATACATTAGGAAAATTGATTTTACACTACAACTATGGAATATGGAAAGGACATCATATTCACAGTCATGATTTTCCTTTTGAAAAGTACCTTTTTCAATAAAAATTGAAAATGCATTTTTCCATTCACAGTTATTTTGTCTTCTGTCAAATATATAGTTTTTGATGATTTCGTTGTACATTTCTATCCAATCGAGAGCATATTTGCTACTAATGATGCATCACGAAAACATAATTATTTTTCTAAATCGTGTCAATAACAAAATGTATCAAGTAATCCTATAATGTAGTAGAAAAATACAATCAATTTACTTGATTGAGATTACATGCAATTCAGTACATGCTTTTGCTGATCAGATTGATATACCATTTATCCATTATTACCCAACACATGTAACAGGGATCAACATAAACACGACTGGAAAAAAAATACGTCGTCTTGTTTACATGTGAAGGTATATAGTACGTGGCACCAGGAGTTCGGAGTACAGTCTAGAGTTTGAACTTGAACTGGCGAAGGATGTGGATTGCTGCTTTTCTGGTACGTTTTATTAGTAGGGTTAGTGCTTGCTCAGAGCTTATTGACCCCCTGACAGCCTGAAGCAGGAATATATCCTCACATTGACTCCTGCCTCAGTCACCACTTTTTCAAATAGTGAAACACAAGCAGACTTTTTTTGGGGGGGGCTAAAAGAAATCGTTACTTTTTAAGTGATCCAGGACTCCCATGGAAAAGTAAGTCTTAAACTAATCTGTAGGCCTCTTCATTTTATCCGACATACAACGTCCAATGTATACTCAAGCTAATGGGTCATTTTGATAAAGAAGAAGTTCTCGTTATCATATTTTTGTTTTACAATGTAGGAAAGTGCAGTAGAACAGCATGTAATTATAGCACATGATTGCCAGTGGCTAAACAAAGACCTCATAATTGCCATCTGGTGTGAAATTATGAAAAATAAATCAATGTTATTGCCAAGGGGTGTTTCTTGGAAGTCAGTCCATTCCAAACAATGAATCTATGATTGATCCTAAACTGGTATAGTTTACCTGGATATGTATTAATTTCACATACGATTGGTTGGCCTCTCTGATCCCTTTACTGTGGGTGTGTTTGCGCTCGTGCCCGCGTGAATTGCTCACTCCCATTTACTTTGACAAGCAAATTCACTCAGACACGCACACAAATCATATGCCAACGATGTTACATGGATGCGCGCGGAAAACTACCGACTCATCGGGAAACGTAGCATATAGTTGCCGTCAGCATTTTTGGTTTACTGATAGGCTTACACCGTTGTTATAGTTCTTGGCAGGCAATTTTGACATAAAAATGTCAATGTACCTATCGCTTTACACAATGCCGATTAATGAGACCAAGTTTAATTTGATTGGGCTCTTTAAGAGAAAGACTTCCTTGACATCGATGTGACCGCCCTCAATGATCGAACGACCGGCATCCATGGACTAGGTGGTGTAAGCCAGTTGAAGAAGTAGCATCTTTCATGGTCCATAGGTCCGTATATGTATAGTTATTTTTTCATTGTATTGAAATAGTGCCAAAGACTAGAGATTACCAACCCGGTGCATAAAGGCGAACAGATCCGCAGCAAAGTGCTCATCCTTCTAGAATTGGGGAATAGGCATCGGACAGCCCGTGCCAAGTCAAGTGCAATTGAAACATCCAGACTACTACAGCAGACTCAATGCTTGTCGGCTTCTTATTTTCCTTTTACCAGCGATGATACAATTTGTTTTTTGGGAGGAATGGACAAGTTCTTCTGGCACACCCTTTTATAAAAGTCTAGCTATCATTAGGCCTACTGGTTTCCCTCAACTGGATTGTGCATTTGAGAACGACACCTACTGCATACTTGGACACGTAAGTACATGATACAATGATACATGGCTAATACATTGTTACAAACTGGTTAGGATACATTATCTCATACGATGATACACGGTTTCTTTGATTTCCGGTGGCATTGAATTAATCCATTATTATTATTATTATTATTATTATTATTATTATTATTCCCTCTCCGGGAACCATCACCTTATCGTGGTGGAGAGGTTTGTGTGTCCCTATGAACCTGGGGGCTGTGTTGTCTGGAACCTTGTGTTCCTGGTAGGGTCTCCCATGGCAAATTGGTCTCGGGCGAGGGGCCGGACTAAGAATGGTTCAAAAACCCTCATGGAAAAACCTGTAAGAGAGGACGATACCCGGCCCGGAGGAAGCCCGGGGTCCCCTTCTGGAGCCAGGCCCAGGAGGAGGACCCGTCAGCGAGCGCCTGGTGGCCGGGCTTGCCACGGAGCCCGGCCGGGCATAGCCCGAAAAGCAACGTGGACAACAACAACATCTCTTCTTCTCCGTCCCGTGGGCTCACCACCCGCGGGAAAAACCAAGGGGGTCGGGTGCGCTGCCAGAAAGGTGGCAGTGAAGGCAGAGGTTTTCGACGGATCGGACCCGGGTGGCAGAGGCTGGCTTTGGGGACGTGGAACGTCACCTCTCTGGGAGGAAAGGAGCCGGAGCTTGTGCGGGAGGTGGAGCGCTACCAGCTGGATCTGGTGGGGCTTACCTCTACGCACAGCCTCGGCTCTGGAACCTCACTTCTGGATAGGGGTTGGACTCTATTCTTCTCCGGAGCTCCCCAGGGTGAGAGGCGCAAGGCTGGTGTGGGGATACTTACGAGTCCCCGGCTAAGTGCCTCTATGTTGGAGTTTACCCCAGTGGACGAGAGGGTCGCCTCCCTACGCCTTCGGGTCATGGGGGGAAAACTCTGACTGTTGTCTGTGCCTATGCACCGAACAGCAGTTCGGAGTATTCGGCCTTTTTGGAGACCCTGGATGGAGCCTTGTATGGGGCTCCTGAGGGGGACTCTGTAGTCTTGCTGGGGGACTTCAACGCACATGTGGGCAATGATGGAGACACCTGGAGAGGCGTGATTGGGAGGAACGGCCTCCCCGATCTGAACCCGAGTGGTGGCTTGTTATTGGACTTCTGTGCTAGTCATGGAATGGCCATAACGAACACCATGTTCGAACATAAGGATGCTCATAAGTGTACCTGGTACCAGAGCACCCTAGGCAGAAGGTCGATGATCGATTTTGTTATCGTATCATCAGACCTGAGGCCATATGTTTTGGACACTCGGGTGAAGAGGGGGGCAGAGCTGTCAACTGATCACCATCTGGTGGTGAGTTGGGTCAGGTGGCGGGGGAAGCCTCTGGACAGACCTGGTAAGCCCAAGCGTGTAGTGCGGGTGAACTGGGAACGTCTGGAGGAGTCCCCGGTCCGGGAGGCCTTCAACTCACACCTCCGGCGGGGCTTCTCTGGCATCCCTGTGGAGGCTGGGGGCATTGAACCGGAGTGGGCGATGTTCAAAGCCTCCATTGCTAAAGCTGCGTCTGAGAGTTGTGGTCTCAAAGTCTTAGGTGCCTCAAGGGGCGGTAACCCTCGAACATCCTGGTGGACACCGGTGGTCAGGGGAGCCGTCCGATTGAAGAAGGAGGCCTTCCGGGACATGCTGTCCCGGGCGACTCCGGAGGCAGTTGCAAGGTACCGACAGGCCCGAAGGACTGCAGCCTCGGCTGTGGCAGAAGCAAAGCAGCGGGTGTGGGAGGAGTTCGGAGAAACCATGGAGAAGGACTTTCGGCTGGCGCCAAAGCGGTTCTGGAAGACCATCCGACACCTCAGGAGGGGAAAGCAGGGAACCATTCAAGCTGTATACAGTAAGGATGGGACGTTGTTGACCTCAACTGACAAGGTGATTGGGAGGTGGAAGGAGCACTTTGAGGAACTCCTGAACCCGACAAACCCACCCTACATAGTAGAGACAGGGCTGGAGGATGATGGGGGATCAGCATCAATCTCCCTGGCGGAGGTCACTGAGGTAGTCAAACAACTCCACATTGGCAAAGCCCCAGGGGTTGATGAGATCCGCCCAGAAATGCTGAAGGCTTTGGGTGTTGAGGGACTGTCATGGATGACACGTCTTATCAACATTGCGTGGAGGTCGGGGACAGTACCTAAGGAGTGGCAGACCGGGGTGGTGGTTCCCCTGTTCAAAAAGGGGGACCGGAGAGTGTGTGCCAACTACAGAGGCATCACATTACTCAGCCTCCCCGGGAAAGTATACTCCAGGGTGCTGGAAAGGAGGGTTCGACCGATAGTCGAACCTCGGATTGAGGAGGAACAATGCGGTTTCCGGCCTGGTCGTGGAACAACGGACCAGCTTTTTACCCTCGCGAGGATCTTTGAGGGGGCCTGGGAGTATGCCAATCCGGTCTACACGTGTTTTGTGGATTTGGAGAAGGCGTATGATCGGGTTCCCCGGGAGATACTGTGGGAGGTGCTGCGAGAGTATGGGGTGAGGGGGTCTCTACTCAGAGCCATCCAATCTCTGTACTCCCAAAGCGAGAGCTGTGTCCGGGTCTGCGGCAGTAAGTCGGACTCGTTTCCGGTGAGGGTTGGCCTCCTCCAAGGCTGCGCTTTGTCACCTATCCTGTTTGTGGTATTCATGGACAGGATCTCACGGCGTAGCCGCGGGGGAGGGGGCTGCGGGTTGGTGGGCAGAGGATTGCATCACTGCTTTTTGCAGATGATGTGGTCCTGATGGCATCATCAGTCTGCGACCTGCAGCACTCATTGGATCGGTTCGCAGCCGAGTGTGAAGCGGCTGGGATGAGGATCAGCACCTCCAAATCTGAGGCCATGGTTCTCAGCAGGAAACCGATGGATTGTCTACTCCAGGTAGGGAATGAGTCTTTACCCCAAGTGAAGGAGTTCAAGTATCTTGGGGTCTTGTTCTCGAGTGAGGGTAAAATGGAACGAGAGATGGGCCGGAGAATTGGAGCAGCGGGTGCGGTGTTGCAGTCGCTCTATCGCACCGTTGTGACAAAAGAGAGAGCTGAGCCAGAAGGCAAAGCTCTCAATCTACCGGTCTATCTTTGTTCCTACTCTCACCTATGGTCATGAAGGGTGGGTCATGACCGAAAGAACGAGATCGCGGATACAAGCGGCGGAAATGAGTTTCCTCCGGAGGGTGGCTGGCATCTCCCTTAGGGATAGGGTGAGAAGTTCAGCCATTCGTGAGGGACTCGGAGTAGAGCCGCTGCTTCTTTGCGTAGAAAGGAGCCAGTTGAGGTGGTTCGGGCATCTAGTAAGGATGCCACCTGGCCGCCTCCCTAGGGAGGTGTTCCAGGCACGTCCAGCTGGGCGGAGGCCGCGGGGCAGACCTAGGACCAGGTGGAGGGATTATATCTCCACACTGGCCTGGGAACGCCTTGGAATCCCCCAGTCAGAGCTGGGTAATGTGGCCCGGGAAAGGGAAGTTTGGGATGCCCTGCTTGAACTGCTACCTCCGCGACCCGACCCCGGACAAAGCGGATGACGATGATGATGATGATGATAATAATAATAATAATGGATGATTTTCTATTTCTATATATGCCCGTATAAACATATGAATAAAGTTTTTATATATTTTATATTAAATACACCTCATATCATATCTGATAATGCTAAATATCTATGTATCACTTAGTTTGTTGATCAGTGCCAATCAAGAGATGTCTTCGGTTGTGGTGTCTCAAGTTAGCCAGCTGTCACTTAGAGGTCTCCCCGTGGACAACTGGATGGCTCACTTGCCATGTGCATTGTGGGATGTGCCTCTCCACAACCTCGCCATCCCAGGTAAGGCATCTTGATACCTTGCTCTGATTAACTTTACAGTTTATATGGTAACCACATATTGTGTTTGTTTACTGTAAATAATATTAGAAAATAGAGCAGAGCTAAAACAAAATTAAGTAATAGTGGGCTAATGTTACACCAATTTGCATGAAACAATGGGTTCTGATAACCATTTTAACGGTAAAATTAACAAGAATCTTTTTGGCTTAAAACAGCTATTAAGAAAGGGCTTAATGTTGTGGCTAAAAAAAATATCATTAAAGAAAAGGCACAGCCAATAAATAAATGCATCAGTGATCTGTAAGGTAGAAAACTTCCTCTCAGTGAGACAGCAACCAAGTTAAATATGGAGAGAAAGCCACAGAGATAGATTTTTTTTATATAAGAGACACTCACAAGCATATACATGTATCAATCAGGGACATTTCCTTATAACAGAGTGTGAGTCTCAGACTGAGACTCAAAGGGAAAATGTGAAGTTTGAGCAAGTTCAGAATGTAGCAGAGTTCAAGCTAAACTGTTAAGTCTAGACTGATGTCCTCAGCACAAACAAATTAGATGTACTCAAATACAAACAATGCTGATAATTTTATAGCCGCACGTACGTCAGCAAAGTTGGTTGTTAAAGTAAATAGTATTGTTAGATGTTAAAAATCTTTATTTAAGGCAGACCTCTGCAAAATCAATTTTTGTGTGTGTGCATGCAATCGGCTATTTAACAGATAATATAGATGCTATCAGCCAACCACTGAATATACTGTCTAAACACCTTGTGTGTGTGTGTGTGTGTGTGTGTGTGTGTGTGTGTGTGTGTGTGTGTGTGTGTGTGTGTGTGTGTGGCAGACCTCTGCAAAATAAATTTTTGTGTGTGTGTGTGCATGCAATCACCTATTTAACAGATAATATAGATGCTATCAGCCAACCACTGAATATACTGTCTAAACACCCTGTGTGTGTGTGTGTGTGTGTGTGTGTGTGTGTGTGTGTGTGTGTGTGTGTGTGTGTGTGTGTGTGTGTGTGTGTGTGTGTGTGTGTGTGTGTGTGTGTGTGTGTGTGTGTGTGTGTGTGTGTGTGTGTGTGTGTGTTCAACTATTCAGGGAGTCACAATGCAATAACATACTGTCTGGACATGAACGACAGATCCCCAGTGGACCTCACTCAGCCTGACATGCTTCAAAAGCTGGACAAATACATGAAGCCCCTCATTCGGCCATTTGTTTACAAGTGGGCCATAACTCAAGTACGCTGTGCTCCCTTACTATTGTTTGCAGCTATTTCTAAAATACTAGAGTGTACTATAGTATGATACAGCAATGTAATAAAAATCTATGTAATGCAGGATTCTACTGTAAAAGAGCAGCTGGACAGTGGGGTTCGTTACTGTGACCTCCGAATCGCACACAGACCCAATGACAGTTCTACAGACTTATACTTCTATCATGGTGTCTACACCGCACTCACTGTGGAGGTAAACAAATATGTTGCGCCCTCTTTTGGGACACTTTGCTACACTGAAATGTCGGTGAACAGTTTGGTTTACCAAACAAACAAATATGTTGTTCCTTCAACAGCCACAAGATCATGACATTAATTGGAAAGGAAATTGTAGTTTATTACTTTAACGTTCAGATGTACTTCAATAGTGTGACCTATCAGTGATATTTCCTAATATAGTCTTCATCTCAGTCTAAATTTAACAATCACACTCATCGTTCCTTAGTGAGATATTGATTCAGGCAGTAGAGAAATATACAAGGGAATATTGACCAATTCCTATGGACCTTCTCAAGTTATTGCTTATAGTTCAAAAAATAAAGAAGGCACAAGGCACTCTTCTGCAAAGTTTGTTAACAAGCCTTTAATAAGATGGCTATTTCGTGATGAAATTCTTAAAAAATGTACATGCATTAAAAAACAAGACACAAAAACAGCCCAGGCGTAGCGGTACAAACAGCCTTCTTTAGGGCCAAACCATTGATTACAGTGTAATTACAATACTTTTGAGCTTTGTTCAAATGTTTTACTTCTAACAGACTGTTTTAAAGGAGATAAGAGAGTGGCTGGATACGCATCCCAGAGAGGTGGTTCTTCTCTCATTTAGCCATTTTCTGGGCCTGGACCATGAACTCCACATGCTACTCATCACCACTATAAGGAACGTGTTTACCTCAAAGCTATGCCCTAAAACGGTACCACTCACCTTCTGCAATACAACTGTCACTTTAAAGTAAATTATTGTTTAAAATTGTAAAAACAAACTCAACTGGTTTGAAAATCAAAGAATATAAAGGCATAATGGCATTATTAGATATGAATAAGCTTAGATACTTTTTTTCTTGTTTATCTTCTGTTAATACAGGAAGCAGTGACCCTTAAAAACCTTTGGAGCTTAGGCTACCAGGTGATCATTTCTTATGAGCACAATGTCGTCAACGGTCACAGTGACCTGTGGTCACATATTCCTTACTGGTGGGCAAACAAATGCCAAGCAGAAGCTCTTATTGAGGTGTTTGAACACAGGAAGTCACATGGTCGACCAGGTAGCCTACTTTTTATTTAGTCTTTTAATATAGATTTGTATATGCTCTCAAGTTGAGTGGGTCACAGTAAAATGGGGGTTATTTTATTTTAAAGATAAAGTGCCGTTATTTTAGTTTAGCTTATGAATATAGTACAACATACCGGTAGGCCAACATTATATGGTAAAGATATTTTTATAATTTTTTTTGTTTTTTTGGTTCATGCTGTCTGACAGGAGGGTTCTTTGTTACGGGTATCAACCTTACTGAAGACCTAAAGTACATCTGTTCCCATCCAACTGAATCCTTGAAAGACCTAGTGATGTCCACTTATCCAAAACTGCTGAGTTGGGTCAAGGAGCAGAGTCCTGGTTCCACTACGGGCTCTGTCAACATCATAGCAGGGGACTTTATCACGGAGAGTCAATTTGTACCAACTGTCATCGCACTAAACGAGAAGTTACTGAGCTGGTCCTGACTTTGCTAATAAAAAGGCTCTATAATCATGGAAATGGAAGGCAACATGGAATGGCAACTTGCAGCATGAAGTTCATTTTAGTTTGTTAGTTTTCTGAATTTACCTTGAGATATAATTTGCATTATTCCTAAATCAGTAGAATATGTTTTTTTCTGTCAAAGAGCTGCTTGGCAAGCATATTATGGTATCTAAACCTGCACTGATTTATTGTTTTTTAAATTGTATTTTTTACTTTTGCCATTGTTACATTTGTTTTACTCTTTATGCAATGTATATATTTTAATATCTCACAAAATTTTCTTTTTTTTAATTTTACTTGGAACTCAGCAATAATGATGTAAGCTACCAAAGCTAAGTTATAGGCTTTTTAGATCATGCTTAAGCACAACAAATAACATGGTTTAAAGGAGCACATATGACCATTATATGGAACACCTTAAAAAGCATGGTTTGCAAGGTGACAAAAGAACCTGAATTGTATTTGTATGAATTTATTCAGTCATAGTTGGTAGAATGTTTGTCTAGTGTTAGAATGTCATGCTTGCATAGAAACAATTGAAAAATACACAACGTGTATAGAACACTGCTCAGCATGAGAACATCCTTGATTTTGCCATACAAGACATTTGACTGGAAATCAGTCAGGCATGACTTACAAATAAACCTGCACCTCTGTGCCTGTAAAGACAAGCTTTTCCAATAAATTTGAGCATTTTGAATATTCTATAGAATGTTTTTTATTACCTTAAAAACTTAAAATAAAAGGAACTGTAAACATAAGCTTTAAACCAACTGATATCCTAAAGAATGTGGTCATGTCCACATAAAAATCTGCTGAGTTGGCTCAAGAAATATCTCTTCTAAAAAGGAACCTGGCTCCACAACTGGCTCTGATGACATCATTGCAGGGGACTGTATCAGACTGAGTGAGTTCATACCAACTGTAACTGCTGATTGAGAACTGAGTAAATTACTACAAGCACATTTACTGTTCAAAGCTACAGAGTAAGTCACACTCAACTTCTATTTTATATTTAGCATCTTGATGCTTTTTTTTATTTGTAAGTGTATTGTGATCAATCTAAACTTGATCGTTATTGTTATTGTAGTTTTAACAGCAGTTATTGTTATTTTAGTTTTAAGGTAGTACTTTTCTTTTTTTTTCTTTTTCTTTTTGTCATTATCCAGTGTTATCTATGACCAGTACAGCATATCTAAAGCACAAGTTGAGGCATGACAGCGTTTATACCAGACGATATAAAATAAGCTCTGTTATGAGATTAGAGAGCTGATGGGATCATTTGAGTTATCACTGAAGTTCTTTTCTAATCGATGCTTTTTGCGAACCTGTTTCTGTTTTGCTGAATTTTATTTATTATTTGGAAAATAACTGCAGGAAAATCAGTCAGATCCTTCATTTATTTATTTATTTTTACAAAATAGAAGTGTTGGAAGGGATACGTCCTGTTTACTTTTAATTTACTCCGGGTGGGACTTTAGAGACGGTCTCTGAAACTAGAACAGGTTAAACTAAGCCTGGCCAAACAGGAAACGCAAACTTTTTCCTCGTAGTCTTTTTTGAGTGTTCGGTTTCGCCCAACAGTGTGGGTCAAGAATATTCGTAAATTGAACTGAGATTTGAAGCCTGCCAATGTAAATTATAATTTTATGAGTTAGTATAGTATAATTTGCATAAACCGGCGTCGCGGATTGTGTGTCTCCAGATTTGAAGGGATGTCAGACGGCGTCTTGTCTGACAGGTTTAAATTCTTAATGAATCCTGTTGAACTAAACCACAACTGTGAAGATTGGATGTCAACTTTACCAGAGGACTTGTGGGATATTCCTTTAACAAGCCTAGCAATACCCGGTAGGCGATCTTGGAGTAATTATGCATTAATTTAACGCACCGAAAATGCGCTATCTCTCTCTCTTGCAAAAAACAAACAAAAGAAAACTGTATTTTTTCTGCGAGGATTTATCCGTTTGTCTAGATGTCATCAAAATAAAAAAAATCTATAGAATTTCTAATTCAATATTTTCCATTCCTAGGGAGTCATGATGCCATGAGCTATTGCCTTGATATCAGCTCGCCACTGGTCAGGTCGGAGTCGGACACATTCAGGGTCTTGGATGGACTTTTCTATTGCCTCACAAGACCTGCCATCTTTAGATGGTCTACCACACAGGTATGTTTAAATACATTTTGTAATATTATTCACCGTTTTCTTGATCTGCCTAGACACTGTTACTCAGGAGACCATACCCTGAATTGTTTTACTTTGTCTAGGACAAAGATATTGTGGAGCAACTTACAATGGGCATTCGTTACTTTGATCTTCGCATTGCACACAAACCAGATGATGTATCAAACGACTTGTACTTTACACATGTCATATACACATATTTAACTGTTTTGGTAAGATCGATATTATATTGTTTAAAGATTATGAGATTAAATTAATCTATTAACTAAAGTTTGTGTATATAATATTATATATATATATATATATATATATATATATATATATATATATATATATATATATATATATATATATATATATATATACATACATACATACATACATACATACACATATATATATATATATATATATATATATATATATATATATATATATATATATATATATATATATATATATACATACACACAGTATCACATAATAACTGGCTAAAATTATGTAACCTGCCCTCACAGGAAACACT
The DNA here is from genome assembly GCA_026901105.3 of Galaxias olidus. NCBI lineage: Eukaryota > Metazoa > Chordata > Actinopteri > Galaxiiformes > Galaxiidae > Galaxias > Galaxias olidus. The sequence continues at coordinate 733,106 of JAPMUY010009319.1, forward strand.
GGAGTATGTTGCCAAATGGTTGGAATCTCACCCAAAGGAGATCGTGATCCTAGCCTGTAGTCATTTTGAAGGGCTGAGTGACCAACTTCATGAATCATTCATATTGGCCTTAAAGAAACTATTTAACTCAAAGCTCTGCCCTTGCAAGGTATGTTTTGGCTCGATATGCTGATAAAGATGTTGATTATTATTATAATTTTTTAAGGTTTAGATTTTTTTCTGACTTTTATAAAACTTGCATGGTCATAACAAGCTGTTTTATCAGAGGTCAGAGTTAAAGTTATAGCCTACATATTTTTTGCATGGTTTATATATTGTTTTTTCCTCTAACACCGTGGGCCACATTGGAAAGTGCAGTGGTTTCATGTAATTCTTACAAGAATACAAAAAATGACATAACATAGTTTTGTATGGACATTTTGATTATAATAACGCCACATGGTCTACTGATTGTCATGGTAAGAGCGTGGCACCTATTCCAACAGGAAGCTTCCATGACCTTGCGGAGTCTTTGGGCCTCTGGTTTCCAGGTACTGCTGTCCTATGACAGCCAGGCTGCCGCTAGGCATGAAGAGCTGTGGCCAGCCATCCCTTACTGGTGGGCCAATAAGCCCACTGCAGACGGAGTGATCAGTTACCTAGACTGGCAGAAAGACATGGGCCGTCCAGGTGAGTTTTCAAAGCCTTCAAAAGCCCTCATGTGCACATTTAACATAATGTTACATAAGAGGATCCTGGGCACAGAACCATCACAAAGGGGTGTGAGACATTTGTTTACTCATTTGCATGAAACCGTATTATATCTTAGACATCATAAATATATGTTTACGTATGTATGTGTGTGTGGTTGGGGGGGCTGATATTGGATTAAAAAAATGCATTTGTATGTTTTGAAAATTACACGTGTATCTTTGAATGTAACGTGATATGTTGATTAATGCAATAGGCGACATTATACTGATCCATGTCTTTGCTTCCAGAGGGTTTTTTCGTTTCTGGCCTGAACCTGACGGCTAGCAGGTGGCAGATTACTAGGAACCCAAACCAGTCGCTGCGGACTCTGACTCTAAGCAACTGGGACACTTTCAGAGATTGGCTTGAGGAGCAAATCCCTGGCGAACAGTCCAAAAGCCTCAATATTATCGCAGGGGACTTTGTGGGCCCTGTGCCTTTCTGCCCCCTTGTCATTTCATTGAACCAAAAACTCCTACAACAGAAGAAGTGATGAGGAGACGGCTTTGGATTTATGAAATGTCTTCATGTGTTCGGTTTGTTGAGATAGTCCTTGTGCTCAAGGGGATTTAGTCATTGTCAAATAGGCTTGATGACTAAATTAGGTATTTTGAGCATATGTGTCTTAGTCTTAAATGTTGTATAAGGGTAACCACTAAATACCTCTTAATCCGTTTCAATTACATTTTTATACATTTAGATGCATTCCTTTTTAAATAAAGTTTGTACTGTACGTATTTTATTATATGTACTATTGAAGAGTCGAGCGTTGATATTTACATCTTATGTGGATTGAGCTGCAGTTTCAATGTGTGCAATATTCAAGATACAATACATGCTGAATTTATTGTTTGGAAGAATTTACATTTATTACATGAAATGTATCACCATCATTCATTGGTTAAGTTGATTCTGTTGTATGAAATTTGAGCTTGTAACAGAGATGTGAAAATTGGTTTCTAGCATTCAGTATTGATTGCAAAGGTGCAGAAATATAACTTACAATGACGTCTTAAGTTTTTTTTCTTCTTCCGATTGTGTAACACACCTCAGATTTTAGAATTGCTATTCAAATGTAGAAGGTACTTTGCCCTTTCTTTAAGCATTTAAAGAATTAACAAAAAAAACTGTAAACCTAGTTTAACATAATTGTTATGTTTTCAGTATTGTATGTAAAGGCAACCATTACAGATGAAAGCAGAACATGTGTGTTGCTATCTAGCCAGGAAGAGTTTCTTGTAGCGACCGTAAGAAGCAGCACTAATGATTACTTTAACCACAGCGGAACCTTCATCTGCAACTACATCCACTTCCTGTACTGTTGCCTCCTTGTATAACCAGCTGTGAATCAACAAACAAACAAGGAAAAACACATATACATACATTACATATATACAGACACATCTATATTCTTGCGTTTTGCTACTCACCTTAATTGGGAACTGCTGAGGTCCACTTTAAGGTTCAACATTTGTTTTCCTGTAGATTTCACAATTTCCTCTTCCACTACATTCATGAGGTCATCCAGGCCCTGTTCTCTTAAAGCTGAGATAGGCAGAGTGTGTGGCTCAGAAGGTTGGTAACTGTAGAAGTTGAACAGTGGAAAAGAGAATTTAATGAATTAACATAGGTGCCCATTACATAGAAGACATTTTATTTAGTACTTTGTTATAAATCATATCACCAAATCTATTTCTATCTTTATATATATCTTTTCTTAATCTATATCTATATCTTATCTTAAACTAGGTTTAATAGAAAAAATAAACCTAATAGTCTTCCTTCCAAACATGCCTCTTTAATACTTTCCTTCTTTCTAAACTGACAGCCTACAGTACAAATGTCTGCGTTACACAGTGCTTATGAACACAGCTGATGGACTGTGTTCACTCTTACTTGTCGACCAGGTCGATCTTATTGTGGACTTCTATCATGGAGCTCATCAGTTTGTCAGGGATTTGTAGGTTTCTTAGGACGTTCAGAACATTCACCTTCTGGTTCACAGTCTCTGGGTGGCTGATGTCTCGGACGTGAATAATCAGGTCCTGCAAGGGAGGCAAACAGTAAGGGATGGGTTGTGTTAAGATGTGGTAATGGTGTGATCATGTAAAGAACAATATGAAACTACTCCATACTGGCTCCGTGTTTCACATGTTCTGTAAACCTTTCAAAATATGTTTACTGAGGAAAATCAGCAGCTGGCTCTATTTTATACGTCACCAATTATCACTCACAATTTACCTAATATAGACCAGTAAATACAAAATAAAATGTATATTTTAAATGTGTACTGTGATATATAGTATTGATGATCTGAGTGGGGAGATTCAACCATAGTTGGTCTAGGCGACGTTAAGGGATATGCTGTAGTTCTTTTCAATACTTACTGAATGGGCTACATCTTCCAATGTGGCTGAGAAAGAGTCAATGAGCTGATGTGGCAGCTGGGAAAGAAAGCCAATGGTGTCCACGTACAGCACTGTCATCCGACTGGGAAGCTGTCCTGCATGGACAGTGACATCCAAGGTGGCAAAAAGCTGGTCTCTGGGCTGGAGACCAACATCACCGGTCAACGCTTTAATTAACGTGGTCTTTCCTGAAGAGAGACAGACACAAGTGAAGAAAATAAATAAAAGAACATTGTTTAAAGTCAACTAAGAGAACACAGTGTCAATATTAAAAGAAAAATGCTGCCAGACACATTATGTAAATGCTGTTGATTGTTAGGAACACAATATCTAAGATTAAATACATTTCCACAGTTCATTGTTACTGTGCGAATCAAGAGGTTCACAAAGGGAAAGTGTGGTGTTGTTCCACCCCCTCACCACAGTTAGTATAGCCCATGACAGAGATAGTGGGGAAGTCTCTGTGGATGCGCTGGGAGCGGAGAAGGTGCCGTTTCTTGCGCAGACGTTCCAGAGCGGAGCGGATCTTCAGCTCTCTCTCCTTGAGGAGCCTCTGTTGCACCTCCATTAGCGTCTCACCTTGAGGTGAAAAAGGAGGAAAGCTACAGTCCAAATTTTCATTCATCACACAGAGGACATTATGCAAGGACAATCATGTACGGTCTATAGTAATAAGGAGACATGCAACCATGGGAATGTGGAGTTCAGATAATTACCTGAACCCATGATATATCTTGAGCCTCCACCTTGCTGGTCCAGGTTGGCAACTTCGTTTCTCAGACGAGATCTGTTGGCAGACAAAGTTGCCAAAAGTGTTAGACAGCACTAATCAGACATTTAAAAAAGTTTTCTTCAAAAGGAGCGTGTCAGTCAAGCAATGTCTTTGTAATCTATTTTTTTGAATGAATGTTACCTTAGCAAGGGAATCTCAGCTAGAGATATTTGTAGCTTGGCCTCCTTAGTTTTAGCATTGCAGCGGAAGATGTGAAGGACTACTGAATACCTGTCCAACACTTTAACCCCCCAGGCTTCCTCCAGTTCTCTCTGCAATAGAGAGAAACAAAGCATTAGTTTGGGTTGAACTTTAACAGCTACATGACATCAATGTAAGACTACATTATTTTTGAACAGCCATTTAATAATAAAACAAAATATTAACAACTAGTGCTCTAGTACTCGACTCGAGTCACAATTTTGACCTGTGACTCGACTTGGACTTGCGCAGTGATGACTCTGACTTGGACTCGGACTCGAGGAAATGTTGTCAGTGTTGCTGTTTTTTAGTATTAACTTTGATCATATTCTAAAACTATAATTACATTTCGTTTCCATTTTGTTAAAACATTTTATGTTTAAATGTGATGCTCCAACAGTACCATATATTCACATATTAATGAAATTTTGGGCTTTTATTTATTGTGAGAACCAGTACAGAATAACATGACGGGACTCAAATTTAGACCTTTAGGGACTCGGACTGGACCTATGGTGACTTGGGCTTGGGACTCGAGGGTTAGTGACTCGACAGCACTGTAAACAACTCAAGTTGGACAACAGAAATTGTGACATGATGGTCAACTTACCTCGGATAGAGGAGAAAGGCGCTCTACGTTGACAAACACAGCAGTGATACCCACAGTTCGTCTTATTCTCTCTGAGAACAAGAATGCAGGACTCACGTAAAACATCTTTACAGACACGATATTAACTAAGCTCTTTTTGCCTGTGTGATTCTTTTGGATTTCACAGTGAGTGAATCCACACAAGTTTTTTGTACAACAAGAATTGAGGTTCTTTCTGAGACCATTGTCTTACATATTGTATATCATCATATGTACATTTCAGTTTTATTTGATGAGCTGGTTGCACACCTGTGAGAAATTGAAAGTTCCCCTTGCCAAATATTTTCTTCTTCTCTGGTGTCTTGGTAGATAGGATGATCTTATCCACTACAGTCCAGTTCTGTAGGGTATTGATCAGACCAACAGCTTCTGCCATCATTAGCTCTGCTAGGAAAAACAAAGATAATACATTAAAAAGACAATCCATAAAATCCTAAATAGTTTTTTTTTTTCTTCTAAATTACAATCTCAACAATAACATTGATTGGTATTGTAAAAACGATAGCTCAATAACTGCTGGTTTTGATGTGTCTTACCTGTAGTGAGATACTGCTTCCTGCTCCCCCATTTCACGTCAGGATGAACTATAAAGATTCTGTGGTCTTTGTCTTCTACACCTGTGGGAACGTGTTCTTTAAACAGCTCTTCTACCTCACTTTCAGGAATAACATCGTCCTCGTCCTCATCCTCATCCTCCCAAACCCCAGAGTCAGGTCCTATGAAATCATCTCTACTCTTAAGCATGCATGATGAGTTTGAAATTCCCCTGTGATGCAAAGGGGGAATAATTCGCTGTCCATATTGTGAAAGTAAATCCCCATGATTATATAATGTCTTATTGCATTTATAGGTTGCTATTGAAGTATTCTGCCAACAGCATATTCGCTCGTGATTCGACCTCCAACGATTCCATGAGTAAGTCCTCTTTGGAAAACAACCTGTTATAGCTAAATTGAATCCCAAAACACAGCACCGTAAGGCTGACATGATCAGAGATGAAAACTTCAGTCATGTTAACATTAAATAAGGTAAAATTAAACGCTGTAACTCAAATCATATCTAGTCTAGTTTGACTGCAACGTTTGTTGACATCCTGCCTGAATCGACACATGAAGTTAACTTCTTTGTGGCTGAAGGTTGTTTCCGTTGTAATTTGTATGAGAGCTCCCCCTATTGGGCATGTTGATTATGTGTTTATCACACACACACACACACACACACACACACACACACACACACACACACACACACACACACACACACACACACACACACACACACACACACACACACACACACACACACACACACACACACACACACTTGTGTCTTCTTTCTTTTACCAAAAGCTGTCAAACCAGTCAGACTGAGCTTGGGGCACTCACGCTGAAATGTAAATCTAGGGAAGTAAATGCTCCGAAGTATACTAGTCCATTGTTTTTATTGGGTTTTATAGGCTGTATGTAAATATGAATATATTTCTAAAGTATTTTGACTATTTATTTAGTGTTTGAATTTAGTGCAAAATAGAAGAATGTACAACAAGTCAGAGCTTGAGTTTAAATAGCTCTGACAGTACAGTGTTCAAGTCTGGGCGTGTGGATGTGCTTACAAGAAAAGGGAGATAACTAGCTCTGAAAAAATGAAGTTGAATTTAAGATTTTCTCATTATAGACTTCATTGTTATCAAGACTAGTCTAAGAACAGTGCAAACGGAAGGATTACCTCACCTCAACTGACCTTGTAGGTATAACCCTACCCATTCTGGGCAATGCCTGCTTTGTGGCAGACAGGACAGCTTTTTACTTTTCTATGCTGGAGTGTCTGTTTTGGTAAGAATAAAACAAATGCAAAATTATTCCTTTTTAAAATGAAATAGCAAACACAATATTTAAAAAAATTTGGTCGTCTTAATCAAATGCTTAAACATATAGAGAGGGAATGGCAGAGAGGAATAATATATGAAAATGTTTTTTAATTAACACAGGCTAGCCAACTGAACAAATGTATCCTAATGACTATATCTCTCTGTTTGTGTGTCCAGGGGAAGAGTGTGTTCTTGGCATTATTGGACAGCCTACTCTCTTGCCCTGCATTCACGATAGACTGGACTCTCTGAATGTTTATGTTGAATGGAGACGAGACAGTGAGGTGGTGCACAAGGCAGTGTGGAGAGTGACGAGTGGAAACACGGAGGAATGGAGCATGTCCTACTCAAACAGAACCAGAGTGTCCTCAGACGCTCCAGAGACTGGAGACTTCTCTCTTGAGCTGTCCTCTGTGGAGCCTACAGATTTACACACCTACTACAATCTGTACCTTACTGTAGCCGGGGAAGAGGAGCAGATCTCTCCACTGTGCACCGTATGTCTCCGGACTGCAGGTTAGAGAGGAGCGAGGAGATTCAGTGGACTAAATCATTTAAAACTAAGATTTTTTATTATCATGTCAGTCATTCACAATTTTTTTAATCCATAATATTGCTTTCCCTCCAGTTAGTTTCAGCTACCCAGTGATGCAGAGGGAGGACCCAGTGGGGGAAGAGAATGAGACTCGATTTGTGTGTCACTCCAGGGGAGGGTTTCCCCAGCCCACTGTTCTTTGGTTCATCAACGGAACAGAACCGCTCCCCAAAGGTTCCACCGTTAAAACAGTCAGCGATCTGCTTTCGGACTCTCCACTCTACAATGTGACAAGCCACCTAACTGTCAACGTCTCACAAAATGCCAGTGTATCCTGCACCATAGAGAACCTGTACATGAACGAATCTTTAACCTCCACCAGCTGTGAGTATATCTGACGCAAATGTTAAAGGTTTATAGAAAACAGAACTATAAATGTCTCAGAGGCAATTCTAATTACTTTAGGCCCAATGAGGATATGGCACGAAGTCACAAAAATATACTGGACATTGACATGTCTAATGTCCATCCTAAAACTTCAGGAATAACTCCCTCATACTATTCTCAAGTAGAATTTGCTACATGAATTCCCTGTTCATGCATTTTTATTTTGCTGTTCAGATGGAGTGCATAGGAGCACAGATTTGGGAAAAGGAACAGACGCCATGTGGATATTCAGCATCGTCCTAACAGTGGTGGTCGGAATTGCGGTGTTCGCCGCGTTGGTCCACCAGATCCACCTGGACAAAACTCAAAAGCAGGATCGCCAAGCCGACGCAGGTATTAGTTTTGAATATAATTACTTCCCTGAGGAGCTTTGACTAGGGGTCTGCGTAGGCTCTGTCCTTTTTAAACCGCAGCAGTGGTAGCTTCAGTTATTGGTGCAACATAGCTGGAAGCTCTTATAAGAAAAATTATGTCAGATAACACTAGCTGGAAAATCCGTAATGTAAATTCTAGTAGCTTTCTAATGATTTAAAACTCCTCTGGGGCAGAAGTATGACAAATACAAACACCAGCAAAGGGTGGCTCCAATGTTTGTTAATATATGTATGTATAATTATTCTCATCAATTTTATTTGTTTGTGTGCCATCAAGGGTCAAAAGAGAGTTGTGAGGAACAAAGGAAACCAATGAAAAGGAATGAAGAAGTGTTGGTCTATTTGACTGAGACTAATATTTGACCAGGTCCTAAAAAGGAATATGGATATAATGGACATATAAGCTTTATGTGCTTAAATCATCTGACCTTTACACACATCATTTTTATTTTACTTGCATTTATTCAAAATGTACATTATGTAAATTTGTCATTAATTTAGTTACAAAAAGTGTCATTTTCTCTATGCAAATCTGAAAAGCTTATACTGCAACAATGTTACAATACTAGGTGTCAAATGTTTAGGAGTCACTCCCAGGCATTGACAGAGCCTGTCATGTTTCAAGTGGTGATGAAGACAACATCAAACCAGTTCTGGGGTGCATCCTCCTCAGTCAGTTTGTTTGGTGGGTGTGTTGCAGATAGATCTTTTCATGATATCAAACAAAGTGGTTTTATTTGGAACAGAAATAGTCTCTGATACTTTTATTGTTTGTTTCTACTTATATTGAGTAAATTTAACAGATTGTTGTATTATATCATGTCGATTAGGTCACATGTAATACATTAACAAATATCAAGCAAATTATCTGGCAAATAACAATATTGTATTCAAAATTATGTATCCCTTCTGGCTTGCAATTATTACTGCATTTATTGATCATAATGTAAGTAGTCATGTAGTTCGCTGATCGGCTGATTTCAACTCCAGTGTCAAATAACTTGAAAAATAACAATTTGTTTGAGGCTGAATCATGTATGCACTACAGTCACTTAGTTCATTATCCAACCTTGTTTACAATTATCGCAATGATGATGCCTGGGCCTGAAGGTTGCAAGACATCTCTTCACTCAAGATACAGACGCTCACTCCTGAGATTGTCTGTGCGTTGGGCCCGTTCAGTTCCTCAAGACAACAAGGTCAAACGTCAGCCTTCCTGAACTGAGTTTACCGAGTACAGGTCATTGCGGCGCTGGGAAGTTATCGGGATCTGCTGCCGGATATCAGCCAAATACTGCAGGTCTGCAACAACAGATGATCAAATCACACTTACATGAATACAAGAATTTTTACTATTTAACTGCTTTACTACAGACTACCGAACAAAGTATGATAGTTACGACAAATTAAGCTTTAAAATGGCAAAAAGCTGGACTACAGAGCTAGAACATTATGTGGACTTTGTTCAAGTAGCATTTTGCCATTGGGATTGAATTGACACATTTACTGTCCAACATCAAAATAACTGAATCCTCAGATCAGTACCGATGGAAAATAAGAAAAAAAAACAACATCTGTCACTTACCGATGTCGGCATAAACAACAGCTTCTTCTGAGCCCGCCTTTGACATCACCTCTCCCCTGAATGAACACAATAAATGGCAGCCTTAACAACATACAATACCAACAGCTGCTCAACTGTGATATGGCTTTGACTATGGAAACTCAACAATATTTTTGACATGATATATACAGTACCAGTCAAAGGTTTGGACACACTTTTCCATTCAAGTGAATTCGCTCGAAAGGGAAAGTGTGTCCAAACCTTTGACTGGTGAATATGAAAGTGTGTCTACACTTTTGACTGGCACTGTATATATAGTTCCTTTCTTTCCAACCTGCTAACCAATCACTGGCCAGCACTTACCATGGGCTGACAACAGTACTATGACCCCAGGCTACGTAGGAGGCACTTTCATCTCGTGCAGGTGATGCTGTGGCCACATACACCTGATTATCAACTGCCCTAAAAATAGGAAATACGACAGAATCCAGAACAAAATACGATGAGGGATTGATGGAGGGCACAAAGAGAACTCAAAAACCATATAGGATGACATTGACCTTCCCCTTTGTAGTAACTCCCAGTGGGCTGGTCCAGTAGTCATGTTGAAGGCTCCTGGATACACTAACAGTTGACAACCTGAGGAGGGTACAGTCACAATAATTCATCAACACTTCATATTTTAGTATTTCAGTTAAAAGCAAATAGACGAGACAAATTTTAATTCACAAGGAAAGCGAGTAGCATTACAAAAAGTATAGTACAAGTATGAATCTCAGATACAAGAAAAGCCTGCTTCATTTAACACTATCCCAGACTCTTGTAAGGATATCCAAATTTTTTTGTCTTTGGTGTTTCATAAAAAACAGCCGGATGCCTCGGATGATATGCATTTCAGCAATTCAGATAAAAACGAAGTGTTAGAAGCTATTTTCAACTACTTTTTTTACAGTGTTACATATGTATGAAACTGTACAGGGACGTGTGGTGATTCAATTCAGATAAAAACTAATAGTGGCTGAAATTATTTCACTTGTGGTTCTTCTACCAATTATCATTGCCGTGGCAGAAAAGGGATGCAATAGAAAGAAGAGATGACCAGACATGTTTGGTACTTGTACATTGTTGTGATCACAGGAAGTTTGATCCCTCATTTTCTCAGACTCATCACTTTCACTTTCCAGATGCAGAACGCATTGGATATAACAATAGTATCAGTCTACAGTTCACGCAGATCACTGTAATAAGATAGTTAGATATCTCTTAGTGTTTCAGTTACACAATCCCTCACCTTTTTTGCAGTACAGCTGTGCAAGTTCTGCGAACCTCATGTCATAGCAAATGCCAACACCCACCTTACAGAACGCTGAAAAGGAAATTTGAAAGAAACACCAGACAATGTTTACAATTAGCACTGTCATTAATGACTATTGGCTAACATTAACAGCAAAGTTAATTTATTATTTTTCCTAAATATTATATTTTTTTGCATTGATTTGATTTTTTTCCTCTGTATTTGAATAAAGCATCTACGTGGCTTACTGAATGCCACCTTGGGTAGGGAAATACATCTGTTTAATTCAAACCTCTCTGGTTTGCATACTTTCTATCAGATTATCTATTTAACCAGTTCTGTGTCAGGATATGGGGTATCATTACACGATCTCACTCACGAGTATCAAATATTGACAGACTGCTGCCCGGGCTTAGTGTCTCAGACTCCTGGAAGCGAATCTTCCCTGGAACGTTGATATCAAAGAGGTGAATCTTCCAGAAAGGAAAGGAAACAGAATTACTAGGCAACTTCGAAAAAGCACCAATCAATGTTGGGGTTTATACATGGGAGGTAAAAAAAAAACACGGAATTAACAATTAGGAGAAGACTAGAAGATAACGGTGATCTTAACAGACGCAATGCATCCAGTGTGCACCTTTCTGTGTTTGAGCACTAGGCTTCCATCAGGGCCAAATACCGGACAGGTGTTGTAAAGCTTCCCATCATCCTCCTCTGGAATAGACCCTGAAATACAATAACAAAATTAACTTGATACTCCACAAATAGCATTCCACATTCAAAATGACCCCTGGGCTTTTTATTAAATTTTTTATTTATAAATAATTGTGATTTTAATGGTTTAAATAGTTCACACTAAGGCAATGCCAATACCCTGTGGCCTATTATTACCTCCTACCAAGTACAGCTGGTTCTCTTTGGCAGCCTCAGACAACATCTGGGTAGACTCTCCCGGGATCCGCTCTGCATACTCAGGAAAGAATCCGGTTCCATAAGGAGAATTAAAGCACTCCTGCATAGATAATGATATTTTAATGAACACACAAAGACCTGATATGTTGTTTTGCAAGTCCTTATTTACATTAGAGCACAAATATCTACATCCTTTACAAATTTACAACATACAGTATACCTTAATGGAAAAGTAAAGGATTCATAGTAGAGTTTGCAGTGATTGTTGTTGTCATTTGTTGTAATTTATTGATTACTCACGGGTAAAACCACAATTTTAGCACCTTCACCCGCAGCCTCCTTTATAAATCTCCGTGCCCTGGACAAGTTGTCAGCCTTGACCGCTGTCACATGCAGTTGAACCACTGCTAGGCGGAACTCTGCGAAAGAGATAATCAGCATTTTAGAAACTGTAAGTTACAGCTTTTTACTATGTCAATTGCCTTTGTATCATTAAGATTTTTACAGACGAAGATCGTGCAGGAGTCAAGTGCACAGTTAATGTACCTCTACATTGCATTACTAAATCATGCTATGCAATCAATAGCGCACGTGTCTAACAATTAGCCTGCCTGAAACAGCAAGCGGACAGATTACTTCGCATGTCTTCACTCACTCGACATTGTTTTTGCCAAAGTAGACATGGGCAGACAAGTTGACATATATCAACAACAATCGTGTTCCGTCCGTTACGCTGTTTTCCTGGCGAGAAAAGGTCCTGTTTTCAAAATTAAAGTCCTCAACCTTAACGTACTCTTTAATAAACATTTTCATAGTCAATTAAACTGCAGTGGATAGCTCATTTAAATAGTAATACTTTATTTTTGTAACATACTTAGGACATACATACGAGGTGCGTTGTATCGATGTAAAATAAAGATAAAAGCTTTGAATGTGAAATGTATTACTACAGCGTCATCAGGCGTGGACTCTTTCCAATCACCAATCAAATGTTTGAACTGTTGGTGCGTGCATTTTGCAACCCAGCATTGCCCGACTAATTGTGAAATATTATTTTCACTTGCTGAATGACATAATTTAAACCACAAAAGAATCGTCAGAATCAAAGCAACTTCAATATCAAAGACAACTATTCACCCTTTATTTTCTCAAGTCGCACATCAAGCAAGTTTAATAAACATGAATGACATGTTTATTTGGTGTATTTTAATATTTAAGCGACAGTTACATTTGCTATGGATAAAACACAGATGCAATAGTTGAATAAATTGCAAATTTATTATAAACGAATGTGGTTACAAAAACAGTATTGTAATGTGCAAATGACAAACTGAAACATACTAGAAGCAATGTGAACTAAAGTATAGGAGGTATTCACCAGCAGGGACACACTAATGCAGCATCATTTTATACACCTAACATTGACTTATGCTCTAGGCCTATCTATGCCTCAACAGACTTTCTGACGCAGATCAAAAATAATTCTTAATAGTTTAACCATTCAGAAATATAATATAAGAATGGTATAATAAAAAAAGATACACGTAGGTTTACATGGGGAAAATTACAAAAGGCTGAAGTGCATCATATTAAGAAAGATGCTATCAACTCATGTTCAAATTTAGAATTTAGAATGCTTTCCACTCTACTGCTGTGCCATCTTGGTAGACATCATCTTATAATAGTAATCTGTTTTAAAATTAAAACAAAGCATTTCTTTCCATTAAATACTTGCATTATAGACATTGTGGTTTACTGGGTATACACACAAAATCAGTAAACAAATGCTTTTCAAGAAACACTTTATGACGATTAAATGGTTAACAGTTCAGTCAAGAAACGAGACGAGACATCCTAAGACAGTGAAGGTTGGCATGACAGCCAGCTTAATATTAACCAATAACTTTTTGTCCCTCTAGACACCATGTTTTCAAGACACCTTAAATAACCTCTGTGGTGATATGTTTATACAGTATTCATATATACATATTTATAAAGACCCTCAAATCATCAGTTTTTAAGGCTATGAGCTGAAGAAAAGTATCAAAAACAGTTGTCAATTTACATCAAACAAGCGTTTCTTCAATAAAGTACTACCTTTAGTAGTGCAACACTTTGGGAGGTGGGGGGGGCAAACTTTTCCTTTGGGGACATCTCAACATCAACAGTATACAGTATTTTTCTGTTGTGCACATCCTAAGCAAACCAAAACTTTAAATTAGGCATATTTGTACAACAAAAATAACAGTACTCTCACAAATCATGTCACTTCCTAAGTGAAGATCTAATCCATAAACATGTAATATGACGCTACATGATTAACTGCCCTATCAATATTGGTCAGAACACACAGATGCCGGTCTGGACAACAATACTATTTTCCTAGGACCAAAATACACATTCAAGTTGGCCATTTCAGAGCATCGCTCTTGTGCCATTTAATGTCTAGTTTCACTGATGACCATGGAATGCTCAAGTTATTGAATAAACACAGGGGTGCAAAACGAGGGGCTGTCAGTCATTAAAAGTTAGTGTGATGTTAGCCATTGATAGATCCCTGGGCTAACGGTTAAGGCTACAGGCAAAACTGCCAGAGAGCAACTGCGAAAATATCCAATAATTGCCAAATAATCAGACTTCTCAAAAAAAAAGAAAGAAAGAAAGAAAGAAAATGTATAACTCAACATTAACCTTCCATATTTCCATTAGTGCACGAGAGGGAGACGTTGCATGTAGAGCAGCACTTCAATATTGCAACGCGCAAATACACACAACTCCCGCAGACCCGCTAATATATCAGTCAGTTAGTCAGTGATGAACAGTCTGCCCTGGTGTCTCACAGACACCTACACATAGGCAGGGCATCACAGTCAGTCTACACAGGAAATCAGATCTATCCTTGAGGAAGGTGGACAGACAGAGATGAATAGAGAGAGAGAGAGAGAGAGAGAGAGAGAAAAGACAGTGGGAGAAGCAGTCTTCCTCTTCTGTTCCTCTTTCGGCCAAGCCAGCTGCAGGGCATAATCAGCCTTTTCTTCTTCTCTTTAGGAACTCTCAAGCGCATCAAGAACTTTCATGATCTGCTGCTTGATGACCTTGGTTGCATCACCTGCATTGGGTATTAGATATCTGATGGGAAGAGGACAGAGTTATTAAGTGCCATATCTCTCGCTCTATATCAATCTCTCTAAATATATGTATAATTAGCTTAGCTTATTTGAACACTACTACATTGGATAGAGCAGATGCAGTTCAATGAAACGTTGAATACATAGTTATAATTGATAACTATTATAATATAATATAATTGATTAACAAATATTCCTACAGTCAATCAGAAATATCACATTATATCAGCACCTCTCTACAGCGGAGACCTCCACTCCAGCCGCGTTGTTGGTGCCGAACTTGAACGTGATGAGCTCTGGGTGCTTCTTCTTTGAGGTGATCTTCACGACAGAGTTGAGCGCCTGCCTGGATTGGATGTACGCAAAGCCCTTCCGCGAGGCGATCTCTCTCAGGCAGTACATGTGGGTGGCTGTGATTAGCAAGTGGCTGTAAAAGCACAAGATGACCGTAACCATACATGTAAGATATTGATGGTGAAATCTTATTATACTACGAATAGATTTTATGATTACAAACAATCAGCTCGGTAGATATTTACAGTACTGTGCATACGTTTTAGGCAGGGGAGGCTGTTTTGTAGGCAAAGGGTGGTCACACTAAATGTTGATTTGATACAGATTTACTTTTCCCTCACTTTGTATTTTAAGAATTGATACAATAAATAAACTATTAACGTTTATATTTTTGTGTTTTTTTTTCTTCTAACTTTAAAGACTTCACACCTGCCTAAAACATTTGCACAGTACTGTATGCTTTTCTATGAGCTTGAATTTATGTAGATCTTTTGAAGAAAAAGTGGTCTTATTAAATAGAACAATGCAAAACTTCCACTATGCATTAGTGACCTTACTGAGACAGCGTCATTAAACTGGTTTATATGAAAATAAAAAAATAAAATTAAAACACAACTCTCTCATGAATAATGCATTTTATGGCAGTGGTGGGTTCATTGTGATTCACAACCTCCAGGACCTACCTGGGGAACATGTGTCCAGTCTCCTTCACCTCATTACAGGTAATGTGATGTTTCACGTCTGGCTTGTTGATCCAGGTCTGAATGTTGACAATCTCCTTCCTGTCGTCGTCTGACATCGATGAGCTGTCAATCTCATCTGGAGACATCACATGAGATGAGAAAGTAGGTGCATCTTTGGTGAGTATAAATCATTAGTAAATGGAACTGCGTGCATGAAGCATCACATTCTAAAATACATAAAAAGAACTGTGATGACTATGATGAACAAAGAGCAACCTTCCAATGGAGTATAATCATTTGCAGGTATGGAGTAATGTTACACTTACCCGTGTCATACTCTTCCTCATCGCCAATACTAAACACAGGTTTCACCCCTCGGTAAGGTTTGCCCACACGGTCGCTGCTACTCACATGTCTAATACAGCAAGAGAGTGAGACACACACAGAAAAACCATTAGAGCCAAGTGAACCAACTCTACCAGACACAGAGAGACAAACAGGGACAGCAAAGTAGTAAACAGAAGCTGACCGCTTCAGCGGCAGAGCCTGGACATACCGGAAGATGATTAGTTATTCTAGGTTAGGCTATGCTACTGAGGAAAAAATAACACAAGTTAGTAAGCATTACTACTTGAACCTAAGAAGTGAATTATTAGTAAAATACATCCAGGGATTTGTATACCAAAATGTATGAAAATACATTTGACATTATGTGAACGTTTTATAGTAGAACAAAGTAAGTCACATAGACCTGGTTATCAACTATGAGAATAATAACGACATGGAAGACAGAGAGTAGAAGTGAAACTCCAAGCCGACACGGAGGATCGCCCTGGACAGCTCACACGGCCAGACTAGAAAAGAAAACAACGGCTAAAGAGAACGAGCAGCACAGACAAACCGCTGGCGAAACAGGGACAAAGACCATCTCCAATGTTCAGACAAGGCATTTTGTTAGTAAAAGCACAAAGACAAACGTTGCAACCAGGCGGCCACGGTCCTTTAAGAACTCTCTTTACAGACTATCCAAATCCTGGAGACCGCACGTGGAATGGAGAAGTCATGTGAGTGAGTTATGTGTGGATGAGGCAGCAGAAATGTCGGTTGACAGACACAGTGTGTTACTAAGCATGCCATAGCGTTGCCCAGTCATAAGTTCCATATGACTGGTTTGTGGGCTGGAAGCGGGTGTGTGTCGCCTTTGGAGGACGGGTGTGGTAGTGAAGCTGGTTGTCATGCTGGTGAGAGACAGCTTAACAACACTAGGTCATCTCTTACCGATCAGGAAGCCCCTTCTCTGGCCAGGGTAGAGTGAAAGACATTCTAGCATGGGATAAGGCAGAAGGTAGGATGGGGAAGGGGTAGGATTCAATTAAGTAACAATTACACAACAATTAAGCACTGCTGTATGCAAAAACATGTAATTTGTAGAACAAAATCAAAGATTAATATTCTAAATTATAGTAGTGAAATTGTTCTGCCTGATTAGATGGTAAATATATGATTAATGCTGTAAACAAGAGTATGAGAGGGGGTTTGAAATTCAAACAGCTACTGAGCATGACGTGATGTCACGGCATATTCTTATTCGGTCGTACAGGAAGAGGAGCTCACCTGTCAACAGGGGTGGAGGTGTTCTCAATGAAATTAATCATTTTCTCCTTGACGTTGACAGACTTGGACCTGAGGGCGAAGGTCATTTTGTTGACTAGAGACTTGACTCCTTTGCCATCTCCAGGGCTGGACTCTCCCTGCAGGATCAGAGAGAGTCCCAATGAATTCAGGGAAAAAAGGATCTATTGGATGTTCCTCACGTCTGAATGGCAAAGAAGGCTCTAGGACAGTAGTAGGTTATATTCCATGTTGTGTTTAAAAAGTAATGTGAATAGTAAATACTTAAAATGTAAATCTGCGAAAGAAAATACATTTATTTTTCAGTAAAAGTCAAGAGAGTGTGCTATCCCCAGCAACTCACGTCAGCGGAGCTAAGGCTGCTGTGAGAGCCGGAGGTGCTGACAATCCAGTGGAGGTATGACGTGTCTGGGCCCTCCACATTCATGTCTGCCAGGTGCTGCTGGAGAGCTACACATCATAAAACACACACACACACACACACACACACACACACACACACACACACACACACACACACTAATTATGTCTCCCTAGCATTCAGACTGCCAGTCAAGTTTTGAGCTTTTCAATCTTAAAGGGGCCCTATTATGCTTTTTGGGTTGGGTTTTCCCCTTTCCTTTAGTATGTTATATAGCTTTTTTGTGCATGTAAAAGGTCTGAAAAGTTACAAACCCCATAGTCCACGCCAAAGGGAGCTACTCTCTCTCACAGAAAACACTGCTCCTGAACTGCCTAAAACGCCTCGTTTGTAGTCCGGTGTTTTCTTCCGTAACTTATCTACGTCACACATTTGAATAAGGTTTGGCACGCCCTCAACCAGAGCCATTCAGGGTGAATAGAGGTGCTGCAGATTCAGGCAGTTTAGAAAAAATAAATAGTTTATTGAACATTAAAATGCGTAAACCTATTCTAGTTGAACTCCTAAATAAAGGTATGAACCTGAAAATTAGCATAATAGGGCCCCTTTAACAAATGATATTGTTTAAGGAACTGATGACCGAGCTGAACATACTCACCCATGAAACCACCCTTTGCGATGCTGACATACTCTTTGCTTTTCTGCAACAGAAAGATATTTTTTCTTAAAAGAGGTACCTTGCTTGGCGTGACATTTTTTAAATACTGAATTTGTGGCTGCCCAAAGGGTTTTCCCAAGGAGGAAATGAATCACACAGCGCACTCCTAGTTCCTCCAAGATCACGCTAACTAACACCATATTATAAAGCTGCCTTCTTTCAGTCAAACAAGCCATGTCTATACTTTGTAACTTTCCCTTTAGGAATAAAACATTTAGCAAGTAGCTCAAGAATAAAAAAATGACACATTTACAAAGAAATGCAATCACTCTCCTCCCAGATGTTTAGGTAATGATGCTGTGTGTCTAACCTGTAGGAAGTGGGCCAGCACCATGTTCATGTACATGTCCTCCTCCTCTCTGCCGCTGCCCATGAAGCACAAGTGCTCCCCGCTGGCCACAGAGCCCGACTCCAGAGACTGTTTCTGAGACTCCAGCAGAGACTTCACAGACAGAGCAAACTCTGAGGGGTTCTGGAGCATCTGCGGGGCAAAGCGCACCAAAGCAGAGCGTTACTAAGACGTGAACACGTTTATATTGTCAAAACAAAGTTGCCTTCATGCTAAATATTCATGTCAATATATTTCCATTTGTTGCCGACTGGTTAAAAAAGCCAATTAAATTGATCCCTTATACTCAAAGTTGTATGCATTAGGCAGAGGGCTCTATTGCACAGCCAGCTAAGCAGTCCTTACCAGGTCAGAGTCCAGGTGGAAGGCAGTGGAGAGATGCCCAGCATTATACTGCTCTGCGGGTCGACAGTCCACTACAAAGAAGCGCACTCCTTCCTGATCACGAGAGGCCAACAAGAAACGTCAAGAAAAGAATGCAACAAATAGATCTCCAAAAGGTGTAAATTGAGTCAGAAATGCCCAATAAATCATAAATCATCTAATAAATAATAAAAACACACACACACCCACACACACATAGTTTTACTATTTCTGGACATCATAGCATCTCAATACCCACCGGGTTAGGAACGTTTGAGTGGTGCGGCCCTACCTGCTGCATTAGCTGGTTGGCCTGCAGGATCTCGGGCACCGACACAGGGAGACACAAAGCCTGACTCAAGTCCATGTCCTCCTCCTTTAGAGCCACAAGGCTGCTGCCAAACAGGTTCTGGTTCTCCTGCGCATACCAAGAAGAGACGGTGTCTCAACCCCGAAATGGAATCCTGGTGTAGCCAGAACTGACAACATAGCTATGATGTTGTCAAATATGCAACTCTCCCACCACACTAGTCCATCTCATTGCCTCAAAATACAGTTTGTGGACAATCTATACTTATAGGTGAAGACACAGATAGAAAGAGGAAGTATTTAAGCTAGTGGAGTACGGTATAGAAAGACTGGCTGTTTTTTTTAAGCCAGAGATCTTGCTTTAACTGTGGATAAGCGTTTCACCCCCCGTTCCTGGTCCTTTTGAGCAGCACTCCATCACTGAAATGTGTGACCATCGCAGACAGTGGTGGTTTACCTTCCGTAGTGACAGGGGAGTCTTGCTGTAGTAATACTGTGCCAGGGAGAACAAGTCCTCAATGTCCTCAGCCTCCAGGAGAGCCGGAGATTCCTCTAGCATCTCTGTGACATCAAACAAAGTCCTTACGTTAGATCCAAACTATGAAAACACTAAACATGTATGGCGGGGTCTTTCAGAGAGACTGAGAACTTACTGATGATGTCTTCTTTGCTGTCTCCTTCTTGTGTAAGGACATTATCTCTGCAAAATACAGTCACTTATCAGTTGTCAGAAAGTAAAAAAAATCTGGAAAGATCATAAACTCTACCTTTATCTAAAACTGAAAAGGATAAACACCCAATAAAACAAACTCCGTTATGTATGACATATGTATTAATAAAGTAAATGTCTAAAGAGAAAATGCATATTTTTCTCATCTTTCCTCTTCAGTCAGTTTATTGTCAATGTACGACTTTCATTCATTGTGTCGTCCCACAGCCCTTCCAAAGCTAAGGGAAACCTACTTGGCGTTGACGAGGATGATGAGCATGAGGAAGAAGACGAGGAAGGGGTCGGCCTGCTGGAGGTAGATGTCCCACACAGCCTGAGTGACCTCTGGAGTGCAGTGACTGGCAAACAGACTGCCCAGCTAAGGGAGATCGTGAGAGGTCAGGGGTTGCATTAGGATCAGTAAAATATCCTTCCTTTCCTGGCCCTTAAAACTAAAGGTCTATAATGGTCAAGCTAAAATTACAGCCAGGTAGAAAGGTACATAGTAGGAAACACTGTCCCTGCAGGAATGTGATCAGGATAATGTGAAAATAGACAAAAAATTTGTTTTTAAAATGAGAAATACATTTGAACCAAACTACTTAAAACAGTATATATAGATAAACAAATTACATCACATTCAGAGTCTCCTGCAAAAAAAAAACAACATCTCTCAAAATATAGAGGTTTCCCCAGCAACGACCTGGCAGTGAGGCTAGCAAAGGGTTTAGGAAAAACTGACCCAGTTGATGGCGTAGGAGTCGGGTGTAATCTTTTTGGTGTCAAGGAAGGAGCAGAGCTCCGGCTCGTGGTACTGCAGCAGCAGCCTGTACAGGTGGAAGGGCCGACCCTTCGCCACACAGTCCCTGTGGGGTGGATGACAGGCACACACACGGCTTACACCAAGGTCACGGTCATTGTGAATGTCAGAAAAAGCATGAAAATGCAAAAAGAAGAGAAGCACCAGAGAGAGACGGATAAGAAAAGAGAAAGGTGATATGGAGACGGAGAGAGAGAAAATAAATTCAGGAGAGAAGGGACAGAGACAAACAAAGAGCGATTGAAAGTGCTTACGATAGTAAAATAAAAAATGGCGGTTTGGGTCTCACCGAGGGATATATTTGTTCATGATGGCGTAGAAGCAGTTGTAGAGGTCGCTGCGAGGCAGCTGCAGCCCCAGCAGGGGTTTGAGCAGGTGAGGCCAGCTCAGCTCCGGGGTGAAAGTGATGTTGCGGGACTTGCAGTAGAACGTGATGACCGCCTCCACATCCGACACCATGTCGACTCTCTCTTCCTCCAACACACCCAGCTGGTCTGCAAACAGGAATCGAATGGAACCGAACATAAATCAACATATTATGATGAAATATGGTAAATAATAAGCTAATATTTCCTATTCTATTTTGATGGGTTTACACTACGTGAAAGGTGGCAGCCATCTTGACGTAGTGACTTTTTATTTATTTTTTTAAGAAAAATAGGAACAAGCTCTAGTCTTACCCACGTAAAAAACCTTTTTTTTTACCCCCTCCAAGTACTGTGAAGTAAAAGCCATGGTCACGAAGACACTAAGACAGACAAACAAAACAACTCACCAATGAGCTGCTGACTGCGGTTGTGAATGAGAGTCTGTTCCGGCAGGTCGAGGAGCCCATCCCAGGAGGACAGGCTGTCTCCCTTTCCCGCCACGTTCAGAGCAATCTGACAACAAACACAGACACGGCTGTCAAGATGTAAACAGTTCACCCATGCATTTCCACACTCCACTCAAGTAAACTCAAGAGGTGTTGCACTAGGCAATAATTCTTAGAACTGCGATTAGTTTGAAGAACACCACTCTGGGCATATGGGCAAACCAGCCATTTAGAAAACTGAGAAGACCTCAGTCCACGCTGTTATCCAGAGCCAAAATGTGATCCTCCCCATAATGACTGAAAAATCGATACTGAAGTCCCCAAAGGAGGGGTGATAGGACAGATTAGCAGTTTAACAGATGGATGGCTCAATGTGGGACCTTCACATTAACTCCAATCACTGGCACTGGTACGAGTAAAGAGTGACCATCTCTCTAGAGTCTCTAACTAACACCAGCATGTAGCTGTTAAATGTCGCCAGTCTTTTTTTCTTTACAATATAATCAGTTTTTTGATACATAACAGAATTTTGTATAGCTTAGAAAGGTAGATAGCTAAATGTTAGGTAAGTTTAGTGATCTACAATGGCAACTGCAATCGGCACGGTAAGAATCAGTAGCAAAAAGAAAAACACAAGCTGAGCACTCTAGTTAGAGCAAATGCAAATATTTTCCATACACCGGCTTTTCTGGTGTCAGGGACAATAATGCAAGAACTAAAGATTTATGTGTAATACCCAAACACTGTTCTTAAACTCAAGGCACCTTCCATAACTTGGCCCTCTGTTGAGCAGGCAGCTCCTGGACATGAATGATTCCCCTCTCCATCTCCATGTCAGACCCTCCAGAGTCCAACGCTTCTGCCAGATCCTGGTCCCTGCAGAAAGCAGAGAGAGGCACCAGAAGTTTAGTGTTGGTCTCCTGTCTTACAACACAGCCTGAATGTAATTGAACAGGAACAAATACCTGAGGATTTATGGTTATGATTCTTCTCTTATCTAAATACTCATATTGATTGGATGCATAAAGTTATTTGAGACAAAAAATGAAGGCACCACAAACCTAACTCAAGATCACCTGATCGATAACTCAGCCCTGCCTTTCGCAATAAGGAGAAAGAGATAAGGCTGATTTTTATATCCAAATATTCAGTCTATAAAAGCCATAGATTAGGTAGAACTCGACCTGAATCTGTCTGATAAGAGAAAAATAAAGACAGCAGAAATAACGTGAAAGGTTTTATCTAATTCGGTTAGTAATTTTTAAATAATATCTTTAATTTTTGCAATTTTGCTTACAAGATTGAAGACAAGAATAATAATGTTCTAGTGCTTTACTCCTTGAAGGGAAAAACAAAGAAATCTGACTCTTTTCCCTCTGTCTTTTCTACTCCACAAACAGTGAGTGGCTATCATCAAGATTAATGGGAATTAAATCTGAAGTTGCCCTGGGCGTCTTTATTTGTTACATAAAACTGAGAAAAACTAAGACAGGATGTTCAAGAACATGGCTGTGAGAAAATACAAGCAGAAATTCCCACCATAACCACAGATAAACTGCATGCAGCATGATTTACCTTTGCTCTTTCTATCACACAGATTATGTTTGATGTATTCTTGCTGGTGACGTTACTTGAAACCCAACAGTTCAAGTTCAACAGCAGTAGTATTTACAATAAATAGACAACATGCGGAGTGTGTGACTATGATGGTTTACCATCATCAGAAATATTAAGACGACCAACCCTTTTTAGCTTTGCAGCAAACAACCGCTGCTGAAAAGACATCCGATATAACGACAAAGATCCCAAATACAAAAATAATACTAAAATAAAATCACATTGCTCAGCATCAGCTATTCCATAGCAAGTAACACAGCAACAGTCACAAATAATTAGTAACGTTCCATCCAGGGAACTTCAGTAATCAAATATAACAACATTGCCGATATGATCTAGTTGGCTAGCTTGAACATAAATACTCATGTCTACAAGTAGTGAAAGCAACATACCATGTAGTTTGACAATCATAACACTACTAGACTAAATCTGCCCGATATTCTCAAGCAAGTAGCTGGCTAACCAGCTGACAAAGCTGTGTAGCCACAGAGATAGAACACTATCTCTATGGCTGTAGCCTAGTTGTACGCTAGCTAGCTAGCTTAATAGCTGCTAAGATAATCTAAAACACATTTAACCTAACATAAATGAAACGCTGTCCATGTTGATATTATTTAATGTCAACATTATAACATACGTTAACTAGGTAGCTACATAATCAACATCAACATGTATTTCGTCTTTACTCCAACACCAAATTCTCACCAGCTGCCTTGTAGAACTTCCTCCACTGCATCCGCCATTGTTGTGTTGACGTCCACGTCAAATTTGCTGTCACAAGTGTTGTATCGCGATGCATTGCCCACTTGTTGCCATACCTCCTTCTGACACCTTAGTGCTTTTTCAATGTTTATTTGATCAGATAGGTCTGACTATAATGGTGCTACATGTGACAACTTAATTTGCAAACGTAGCATACCGTTTATTATATGAAGGTTTTGTTCTATCAGTAATCGATTAGCACCGCCTCCCCCAACCCTATTTCACACGAATTCATAAAAATACATATATTTTAAATCCATAGCGTAGGCAAATAATTCAAGTCATTCAAGAATTAAACTTTATTCGCATTTAGAATTTTCCTTTTTTTTATTTTTTATTTTGGTCGTGATACATCTCTGGGAAAAGGAATAATGTTAGTGTTCTGAACATACAGTCAAACCTACATTGCAGCATCAAGATCAAGAAAGTTATTGAAAGTTTACTTGGCTGATGCCATTTGCTTCATAAAGAAAATTGAAAATAATCTAAGGGAAAAATAGATTTTTCAAATCACTAGAATGTAGTAGCAACGTTAAGTAAACAAATCCAGATGATTATGAAAATGAAAAGGCTACAAATTGTGAAATGTGCTAATTTGCAATAGATGGATTACATTTTTACCAAAAAATGTCAGATAGCTTTTGACCAGTACTTCAGCACAAGCATTGTATTAACATTTATTTATAAAGAGAAATATCACACATGCTGTACAGAATATATAAAAAGGAAAACAGGCAATCCCAAAATTAAAAAAAAATACATTAGAACCCTAATCCTTACAACCAATATACCCCTGCCCCACATTGTGATCAACTCCAGCATTACACCAAACACAGACAGCATTATACATACATATGACTAAAATTTCAATCCTGCATTTGCCACTTGATAATGTATTTGTTAGAATATGGAAGCAGTTGGACAAAAAAAACTTGAGAACGAGAATGATATCAACATACTATTACAAGTGAACAGTCCATCAGAAACTATATTAATCTCTTTTATAAGTGAACATGACTTTTATTAACTTGAAATAGCACAATGCATTAATCAACTAACTAGTTAAGTAATCCATTGAGTAAATAGGTTTTTGAGCATATCATTTGACAATTTTATTGGGTATGAGGCCCCAAATTCTTTTGCAAAAAAAAAAAAAAAAAGGGTTGGCGGTTTAGATAAAACTAATTGTCATATTTCAAAGGAGTAGGTTGGTTAAAACCTTTTATTCCAGTGAAAGTGTAAAACTCCACTTTTTTATGATGTAAACATGATTTTATCCAGGGGTTGTTATATTTCAATATCCTTGTACTCACGTTTGACAATAGAAAAAAAAAAACTTAAGCATTTGTAGTTTCAACATAACCAGGCTCAGCAGTGGGACGGAAACCAAAATGAGGCAGGAAGTTACAGCGTTGGGGGCTTCAGACCGTACTTTCTAGCCACTTCAGTCTGAGCGTATGCTGCGTCACACAGTGAATACAGGTGGGCCATTTCCATCTCCGATTTGGCTAGGTTGATGGCCTTGTTGAACATGTCTATGGCCTTGTCAAGGTTGCCCCTTAAATAAAAAGCACAGCAGTTAATTTGAGTAATTTTTCTATCTCAAAATCAAACACATTGGTTCATAAAAAACAATCATGACTTACCTCTGGACCTCAATGGTACCCATGGTTTCATAGGCAAAGTCACATTTGTTGTCAATCTCAATCGCCTTGCTGATGAGATCCAGACCTAAGTCAAGGTCCTGTTTCCATTGGAGCTGCAATAAACTGGACACAAATAAAACATTACTCACAAAACAGTTACAAAAACTCTAAGATGAGCAACAGCACCATTTAACCTGAATTAATTCCGTCTTCGGAAAACTCCTCAGTAATGTTCAAAGTAAAAGCAAAAGTTGAATGGCAGTCTTTCGGGGAGAAATTAACTCACCCTTTATGGACGTATGTTGTGGCATTGTCTGGTTCCAAGTCAATACACTTGTCATACATTTCATCAGCTTTGCCAAACTGTTGCTGGTCTGTCAAAGCCTAGAACAAAGATGTAAGAAATAGTCTTAGCGTGTTAGTCTTACAGGAACTTAATATTATAAAAAGATAATTTGTCACTAAATTGTTCCCATAGGCAAAAACGCATAGCATCCACTTAAAATGTGTTGGACTTATATGGATTCTTTATATTTCAAGAAGCCCCTGACATTCTGTCCAGTGAGACTTGGGCTGGATCCGAATTGTCCAATAAAGTACGTCCTAAATGACTTTCACAATGTACTTTTCCTTAACCCCGAGGGAAAACGTCATGAGGTTAAGGAAAGATATGAAGGAGAATTCATAAGGACTTAGGAAAAGACAAACCCGTTGCTAAAGGAGTCCGACTGCACGTACACTAGGCTATGTTATCATGCGACGGTGGTTTTCGGGGGTCGTTCGTGGAGAAACTACAATGTCCCAAAGATGACCTATAGCCTACAAAAAGTGCATCTTAGATACTTCGCCCATGTGTTGTCACCGTGTTGTTTCATAGCCTATATATAAACGTGAGCAAGGCGGAGAAAAATATGAACCTACTTTATTACCAAGGTTGGAATTAAAAAGGGAATATAGGCTACCTGTCACAAAAGTGAAACGAAATATGTCACATTGAGAATGGTTGCTCACGTTCTCATCCCCGTCAACTCATATTTATCGCCACGCATGAATCCCAATAAATGTGATTGTATTAAGCCTATTTGTTAAATGTATGCAAGTTATGCATTTATGTTAGGCATACAAATCTTCTATGATAGCTACATATTATGATTCCTAAGTTTCTAACATGTTGACATTTGAAAATATATAAGCATATTAGCAAGTTTGGAAAATGCTGGAAAATGCTTAATAAACAACTAGGCTATATGATCTGCATCCCTTGCTGGTCATGTCGATCGACGGCTGAAAGGTCTATCACTTTACAAGGAATTGTGGGGCGGCATTTGCTTCTTTCATAAAGGATGGTCCAGTGTATCCTATGCTAAAGTACACAAGTTAGGAAGCATTGAAGCACCTTTCCTTAGCACTTAGAGAATTTGAACAGCACTTATAACGGCTGCTACTCAGATACTTCAGGGTTATTTCACTAAGTTAGGAACCTTCCTAAGCAAAATGAATAATTTGAACATAGCCTTGGTCTCCTAATTTGTACCTGAGCATAAAGTGCATAGCCTTCAGCACACTTTGGGAACCTCCTGATGACGTCATCAAAGCCATCCATGGCAGTCTGAACTTGAGATGGGTTATTTCCAGTGTAAGCCTGTCTGTACTGAGGGGACATTGAGAACAACAAAATATCAAAAGTTGACTTTTTTTTTTGTGTGTAAATGTGCACCGACATTTGTTACATTCAATAGATAAGAAGGGAGCATTTATTGGACAAAGAAATTACAGTAATCTCAGAAATGTTCATAAGAATATAAAGTTTCAACTAATGTCATGGTACAATGCTTTTTATAGGTGCGGACGTCAAAAGAATATTTGTGTAAAAGAGAACTGTATCAAACACTGAACGTCATAAAAAGGTTTTGTCTACTCACAAGGGCAAAGCACTTCTGAGCCTGGGCAAGAGCAGAGTCAGGTCTAAGAAGAATGCATTCGTCAAAGTCCCCAACTGCCTCGTCGACCTGGTCCAGCAGTATCTTCAGCTGAGGGAACACAAATAGCATGAAAACTTAATCAGATTGATATCACCCAAAGACAGAACAATATCATTACATAAACCCCATAGTCTCAGTCAGTTACGCGTCTATAAATAAATTATAAAATAATAATATTCAACTTGAACCATGAATTCATCTGCCTAAAAATAAGGGTGATGTATTTTTCAATCAAAAACAAACAAAAAATACATACAAATAATAATTCATTTTTTTAAATAACGGTTACTATTACACGAAAAACATAGGGTTTTCATTGGCTATCATCATTTTCATACTGATTTGACCTTATCTACACATAGTAGTTCATGAGTCACAACTCTTTCCTACAAGTCCAACTCTCAAACCACCTCAAGGGTGTAAAGCGGAAGGGAGAGTGGCCTACTTGACCCCGGTGATGATAGACGTCAGCGTTGCGTGTGTCGATCTCGGCAGCCATGTTGAAGTCTTGCGTGGAGAGCATGGGTTGCTGCTGTTGCATGTACATGCTGCCACGTTTGATCAGCGCGTTGGCCCGCAACTATCAGTACAGAGCAACACCCATGTTAGTTAGAGACATCCCTAATACGAGACAGATATATAATAAATATATTTATTAGTGTATTTGAATGCTTTTTTAAATGCAGACTTCTGCACAGGGCTTTTTCCAGCACACTCCATTCAGTCACGCATCTTACCATTATGTATCTAAAACTGTTTGGTTATAAATTAACTGTGTTACAATTTACAGCGCTTGCAATAACAAAAGCTTTTGTTCTCTTTCTAAATTCAATCCCACAGGCACAGTTATATTTCAATGTAAGGAGTTATATAGACTGTACTGCACCTTGACATTGGCATCTTGCATGTTGATGACCCGGTCTAAGTCAGGTTGGGCGGCGGTGGCATTGCCAATCAGCAGGTAGAAGGTAGCACGTAGCAACAGAGCCTCTGCCGTGTACCTGCCCCCAGATTCCACTTCCTTAGTGCATTCGCTGATGATCTTGTCATAGTTTTCTTCTTCCATGTATTGCTTTGCCTTCAGATAGCCAGAGCTACAATAAAGAGGACAAGGTTTCTAATTAGGAAAGACAGAGTGGCACAACGGAAAACCCCCCCCCAAAAAACAAAACTGCACAGCTTATTCTAGGTACTAAACTTATCAATCAAGGACCATAATAAGAGTCTGCATTCCAAATGTTTTGAGGATTTATTACGTTTAACTTAGTCTTTTAGCTGCCTCAGCATGGTACAGTCCATTGCTGTCTGTGCAAAGATGTTCCCTTGAGATCGCAGCACTCCAGTTTAAAGGCTGGACCACTGGTTTCTTTAATTAAAACAAGTATACCTGAGGTGTAAGAATAAACTTCACATTTATTTAAAATTTGCTTCCATAATTATCGGGAGTCTGGTTTCCATAAATGCAAAGCAAAATACAGTAATATGACATGTCCTTGTCAGGCTATCCAGCATCCAGCAGAGAGAGATACCTTTTAAGCATAATCATTTGAATAATAACTATATAGAAAGCCCCAATATCCCTATTAGGGATGGGCGCATATGTATGTGTGTGTGTGTATATATATATATATATATATATATATATATATATATATATATATATATATAATATATACACACACACACACACACACACACACACACACACACACACACACA
This sequence comes from Galaxias olidus, assembly GCA_026901105.3. Classification (NCBI taxonomy): domain Eukaryota; kingdom Metazoa; phylum Chordata; class Actinopteri; order Galaxiiformes; family Galaxiidae; genus Galaxias; species Galaxias olidus. The sequence continues at coordinate 762,767 of JAPMUY010009319.1, forward strand.
CACACACACAGTCTATAGCACACTCGTAATGTAGCCTTAAGGGCTTCTGTGACCTGGCCTTCGCTAAACAAACGTATTCCTTATCCAATCTCGGAACATTTGTTACTCTGACTCTCTTGCACATTCTGGAGAGATTTTCTCTGATCTCCGAGCGGAGAGTTGGCGCTATAAAGCGGATGTGTTTGTATCGAAGGATCCAGCGCACTAACATAAAGCGCTCTCTTGCCTTTAGTCTGCGCGCAAGTTTCCATTCCATTGCGTAAATGGGTGTTCTCTCACCTCTCGGTGACCTCAGAAGCCTCGCCTTCGTTGTCTTTGTCTTCGTCCTTTTTCTCCCCTTTCTGCAGTGGCTGGGAGATGATGTCGTCGGTGAAGGAGCTGAAGTAGGACTTGATGAACTGAGGAGAAGGCATCAGTGGCTCGCGATTCTGCAAAAAAAATAAAAAATGAAAAACCTTCCGACATCAGAGACTCATTTAATATGTGAACCTCTCCACACAGCCAGGCTTCACTTAAAGCCTTTTAACTGGACAGTTATAGATTTGTACTAAGGTGCCAGAGGACCAGTAAATTGTGTTAGTGTTCAGTGGGTTTAACTTTGTCAACATTCTAGAAGAAAACAAATACCTTATATTTGTCTTTGGCTTTCTCTTTCCCCAATAATTTCAGCACCTTGTCTGCTAGCAGCATGCTCTGTTGGTTCTGGAAGGCCTCTAGAATGCACACTGCTGTAACATCTAGGGGAGACAAAAATAATGCATTCTGATTACCTATATAAACAGGGGTCATAGAAGCAAACACAAATGCTGCTTGTTTTATTTTCACAGTAGAATGCATGCCGAGCAGGCTATAAAAAAGATTGAGCGTGAAAACAACGTGCTCCATTTCACACAGAGATAATGCAACAGAACCGGCACATCTTCTAATCTCAGTTGGTTTTACAGATACTCACTTCCACAGTACTAGCGTGAGGCAGCAGCAGGTTGGCTTGATGGTTGTCAGAAATTATTTTTATGAAAGATAAACAGTTATTTACTTACCTTCGAGGCACTCCTTCTTGCTGTCCAGTCTCTCTAGAGCTTTGGCCCTTCTGAACAGAGCCTTGATGTAGCGTGGGTTCAGCGCTACGGCCTGAGTGCAGTCCTGCACTACCTCTGCCCATTTCATCTGAAGAGAGAGAAAAAAAAAAAAAAACTTTGGCTTTCTCCCTTTCAAGATAGGTGCGATTTTTCACTGGGCTTAAAAAAGGACAAGGAAGGACATGAAGAGCTTAAATTCCATCCTGGCTATAATGTAGCCAACTTAACACTGACAACGTTCAAAGGACTGACCTGCTGTTCGTAGGCTGCTGCTCTGTTCTGGTAGAAGGTTGACAGGTCAGTCTTCTGCTCCTTTGGACAGAGAGCAATGGCTTCTGTGTAGCATTGAATCGCCTGCTCATACTTGCCTGCTTTGAAATACTTGTTTCCCCTGTTCTTTGCCCCCTGTGCCCGGTCAAGTGGACTCTATAAAATAAAGGCATTAAAAATAGCAGTAGTACAATGTGTCTTACTGCAATTCATGGTAGTATGAATTTCATGGGGTATGAATTTAGACAATAGACTTGAGCTGTTTTATTGAAAAACTAAAGGGAAAATACATTTTAAGTTTATTAGGGAGCGACATCAGATTAACACTAGCTTGATCTCTTTGACCATGCTGTTCAACCATCGCTGTCTTTGTAACAAACTGCATGTGCCCATGCTGCTTCTAAGACCAAGTGATAGGCTTATCAAGCGATCAGCAAACTTGAGGCGGAGGATTAAAGCGCCCTCTGTTGTATAGCCCAATACGGTTTAATTAACAAATGTGTAGGCTGTCTAAGCCAATTCCCATCACTTGAGAAAAAATGTCCTTTATCTAAATCATCATGGTACTTCCCGTGCAGCCTATTGCTGCCTGTGGGCAAATATGTTCCATGGGGAAACCAGCACTTTGTTTTCTGCATATTCTTGTTTTTTCTTGCATAATTACAATAAGTAAAAACCATGCAAGTCTGACAGTGGCGACTAACATTACATTTCCAATGTTTTTTTCACATACTAACTGAAATTCAAAATTAGTGTACTTTCTCAATTTGAAAAGAAAATCCCACTTAAACCCTGCGTGCCATAATTAATTACTTGCATCTCCTGAGTTTTGTACATTTTATGCAGGCTACAGTAATCCATCCATCCATTAACTTTACCGCTTATCCTGTACAGGGTCACGGGGGGGGGGGCTGGAGCCTATCCCAGCGGACACAGGGCGAGAGGCGGGCCACACCCTGGACAGGTCGCCAGTCTATCAGGCTACAGTAATAGTTAGGTTACTTCATCTGGTTAAACTTTAGTCCTGCCTTGAAGCGCTTGAGAGCTGTTTACTGACATATCTTAAAAGACCGTTAGTAAACCAACTCATTCAAACAGAAAGACATTGGACTTTCTAGTCTCCCAACGGAAAGAAGCAAAAGGGACTGCTGGTTATGACTGGAAATCCAGTAAGAATAACTTGTGTACGAAATAGTCAATTCTAAATGGCTGTGTGAGACAAATACACTAGTAGTATGCAATACTTCACAAAAAGGTTTAGGTATAAAAGTAGCAGCAAACTAAGACTGTTCAACCTGCCTTCACTGTCCGGGAAATACTATTGGTCAGGCCATTTATGTAGGGCAATTGGTTAAATGACTGTAGATAAGAAATATCTTTGATGGCTACATTTAATCTGTTTTGTTTTTCATATAGTTAAATAACGAAAGTGAAAGCTAAATTGACAACTGGTTTTAATGATAAAGGTGTGTGGTTAGTTGCGGTCCATCTTGTAAGGTACTCAATCAACCCCGCCCCCATTGACCCAGTCAATGTTGGGAAGCCAACGTTTCTCTGGCTAGCTTTTCTTCAGTTTCTTAGATTTTGGACCACTTTGCAAATAATAACCACGACATGTAAGTGCCAGTGTGCAATGGTTAATCATGCTGCTAATACGTCGTATACAGTCCTTACAAATGTGTCTCCTCCTATCAACAACGACGATATTAATATTTAACTCTTGTCTGCTAACGAACGTTACTAATCCAGCAGGTGCGTGCTTCCTGCAACTCACTGACAGCTGATGTCCTTGAATGCACTTTGGTGGTAAAGATTTTTTTTTGGTACGGTAACAATTGCTATATATCACTTTTGTACGGAATACAATCCACTGACAGTACAAAATTATATGCAGGGTTGTTGATTGTCAGATAATTAGACATGTAAGCTACCATGTTCTCCTGCTCACTGCTCGCTCGATTAGCCGCGCCGTCTTGGCCCTGGATGGGGCTAGCTCTGCCTTCTGGAGTTTTCCTTTCCCCATTTCCCTTGGCTTCCTTTGCATTCGTTCGGCTGCGGTTCCAAAGGTACACAGCACCTACTCCCAGAACGATTGGAGTTCCAATCATCAGTGCCAGCTGCCATCGTGGTAGACCACTCCCTGACTGCGGCTCGACAGGCTTCGAAGCGGCCATCATCCACCGTGCTATGGAGAACGAGCACGCAGACACACGCAACACGGTCCAATGCTGTCTGTTCGCGTTCTCCGCGAGGTCATAGCAGACCGTGGATTCTTGGGATACCGGCGGGCCAAACAAAAAACGCTACCGGGGTATTCTTTAGTCGACTTCCTGTAGTTTTATCATCTGTAGTTGTTTAAGTTTGAGAAGTATGGTTTAGTGTGCATTTATAAGTTGTAGTGATAGATAATTTTACATTATTATTGTTTACACAATAATATTAAAAAAAGAATCATGTTTAATTAGAATATTTTAATATAGTAGGCTATCAGTATTATGTATTAAGTCATGCATTCAGGTAATGACTTCTAGCTGCTATATCATTTAGCCCAATCAAGTTTTTGATTATCTTAATAATTAATTCAGAACCAATCCTCAGAGACGCCCACAAATAAAAATATATTACTATTATTAATTACAATAATCGTCCTCCATGTTCTGACGCGCAAAGGAGAATTAGATATTATGTAGCTATAGCACCATCTAGTGAGTAATAAAGGAAATGTATTAATTAATTTCCTTGTTGGTGCAGCTGTGTAGATCACTTTCTGTGCATCTCTGTTACAGCGACTGTATATGAAACATTACATTACATACAGTAGCATTAACCAATACTCAAGCTTATTTTATTACATAAACAAAGTATTGTGTGTGTGTGTGTGTGTGTGTGTGTGTGTGTGTGTGTGTGTGTGTGTGTGTGTGTGTGTGTGTGTGTGTGTGTGTGTGTGTGTGTGTGTGTGTGAGAGAGAGAGAGAGAGTGTGTGTCCGTGCATGCATGTCGTTGATCAGTATGTGTAGGCCTGTATGTGTGCAATGGCCTGGTTTAGATTTTTACTGAGTCACATTTCTGTGGTTAGCAGAGCCCATGGTGTTAGTTTGTTCAGGCAATGCTTTAATCTAACCACTCAATGTCTGCCCTTGGGCGCACTGTCCCCACACACAGTGGGGAGTGGTGACCCGCCAGGAATTCAAAGTCAACATTAACAATGTGGTGAGAGGCAGCTATGTTTATGCCTCTGTCTAAGCTCAATAAACATACAGTAGGTAATCTTAACAATTGTTGTTGAATTTTTATGTTGCATCGGCCTGGTTTGAACCCTATCAAGTGCGTCTGTAATCGCAAAGCAAATGTTGTTTTGAAGAAATAAGAGATACTTTGTAGCGCTGAAGAACTGAAATGATGGTTTTGTGACAATGGAATGGGGAAAGGAAGCTTCTTTTTTCAGACACAGAAGTTATTAAATAAATCCAGATATCCTACCTATACTGGAATTTGTATAGGTAGAACATGGACACTATTGTAATGACTGGCTGAAGACATTCTCATGGCAGCACACTGATCAGATTATCTGTTTTAACCAGACTGTACATACTGATTAAAAGTAGCCCAACAATCAATGGTCTGCTTGTGTGCCTGGACACGAGACACAGTCACTCTTTTTTTTAACAATATTTTTATTGACTTAGACTTCACACATACAAACAAATAGTAACAATTTCACAATCATTTAAAGAAACAAAAAAAACACTTCACGCACTTCACATATATACAACGAAACGTAACACAATAACATAGGTACACTCGCACAGTCACTCTTTAGTTGTTTATTGAAATTCATGTCCACTTTTAAAGTTCTAGAGCTGAGTAAACTTGTTGCTTGCTCTGTGCAGTTTCAGTACTGACACAACAAATGTGAGTTAATTCTTCAAGTTGTAGTAAATTCTGATTCCCTTATAGTTATTTCAGTCCACTTTGCCCAATTATTAGCTTTATATAAGGCTTTATAGTTACATATTATTTTGCATGGAACTGTGTAATGGTTGGACCTTTACCCTTCTTTTGATAAGGTAAGGGGATAACAGGCTGTTTATTTGTCTCATATCCAAACCAGAGTTTGCTTTAACCAACTCTTAAAGCAGTAGTTTGACAAAATCTCTGCCTGTCTCTGTGTGGGAGACGCCAATGATATACACCTGTATGGAAACTGTAATTGGCTAGTTGAATTTTAGCAAAAAGAATGTTTTTACTTTACTTATTATACTTATTCATGCACACATATATCACATGACTAAAACAAATTTAGATAAAATTATATGTACATCTTTATAAATCATTTTGGCATGTGTCTTTGCTCATACTATTCAAAACAGCGCAGGTTATAACGTGGCTGGATAAAAGCACATTGGATTGCCTTTGTGTATGAAATGGGCCACACAAATATTTGTTTTGATCTGTATCTTTGTAACTCCCTAAGTAGTTTGTGCCGTTTCCGCAACAGTTACAGTAAACAGAAGGATAGAGAGCTCTGGGGTTTTGTTAGAAACAAGAAAAAACATTGATTGGCTGGAGCCCATGTGGCGCCATATCAAAAGGCATCCTCCCATCCTTTCCTGCATTGCCACGGAAGGCCTCAGGCACACCGCACACATGTGAGACACAGATTAGCCGGCGCTCCATAATTATTGGCAGGTTTTGATGTAAATTGGAGTTTCGCTGACAAGACCCCCAGGCCCTGGGCTCTGTAATGGAAAGATTAAAAGCAACAGCCAACCCGTGGCCCTTTTCTATGAACACACACACTCACACACACACACACACACACACACACACAGATGCTATTCCTCTACCAAACTGCACATTCCAGCTTTCTCTCCAGGTCTCCTCCTCCCTGTCTATCCCTTTCCCCCACCCCTTTTACTCTCTCCCAACAATTTTAAATAGATTGGGAGGGGATTCACTTGTTTAAATCCTCAGACAAAAGCTGCAGTTTATTTTTAAACCACCCAAGAATAACAAAACTACATTAGCAGATTGTGTTGACCAAACAGGGAGCTAACTCAAGTGAGTAACCATTGCATTCTTGGCAGTATTTGGCATTCTCTGTGTTCTACTAAGGGACATTTGGCTTTGAAGCATACTGGACTGAGCAGTCAGTTGGAATCAGAACTGCTCAGACCAGCATCGTCTAACCCAACTACTACAGGCACAGCTCACTGCGGCCAGCATTTGTTTTGTTTTTCCTTTTCTACCTTAGCTTGGAGCTCTGATTTGCTCCCGGACCCTCCACAATCCTGGCTCTTAGGTTACTTCCAGCTTTTGGCTCAGACAATGGTGATGATGATGATGGCAATTTTACCAACTGGATGAGTAGCTACTGGGGTCATGAATCAGCGAAAAAGAAAGAGTCGAGAGAGAGCTTCAGAAAACGCAGCTTCAGAAAACCTGCAAGGTCTCCAGCCGATCGCAGAGCATCCCTCCCTTGTTCGGTAAGGACTCTCTGTTGTCATACTTTTTTTTTTGTCTCCAGGATTGTAATTTTGCTCAGGGAGAAACTAGACACACTAGAATAATTTTAGGCAGGTGTGAAGTCTTTAAAGTTAGAAGAAAAAAAACACAAAAATATAAATGTTAATTGTTCATTTTTTTATCAACTCATAAAATACAAAGTGAGGGAAAAGCAAATCTGTATCCAATCAACATTTGGTGTGACCACCCTTCGCCTTACAGCATCCCCTGCCTAAAATGTATGCACAATACTGTATATGGTGGGACCTTAAAAATAACATGAAGGAAATTATGCTCCATGGAAGAGGCAGCACAACATAACATTATTAGACACACGTTTTAGCATATAATGTATATTGATGATACCCTGACATTACTTTGGTACCAGAAAATAATAAAAAAATTCGACACATGGTTGTGTGACCTTTTATCTTTAGCAACTGACCCCACTATACATTAATGCTCAATATTCAATACCCAAGCTAGCCCCTCCTAACCCACCACCCACCCCTCTCTCACCCTCGCCACTCGTTTTGACGTTTCTATCCTAATTGCATCTACAGTATATCTACAGGTGCATTCGATTTAGTTTGTTACTATAGCGTGAACTGTTTTCCTATGAGATATCAAACTATTCAAGACTTGAATGTTACTGTTACTGAGTAAAGGTGGACGACACATACACCCTTGTGTAATGAATTCATCAAAGCTTAAAGTATTTCACATAGTTAGACCCTACGGATATTCATGTTGGCTACATGGTAGAACTTACCAACAATAAATTGCCTGAAGTATTACATTGTTTTATTTTTCACTGTATGGCTTGCAAACATATATAGGCACTAAATATAGTGCGCTATTAATTAGGGCAGGACCAACAGTTTACAAACTGTAAAAAATAATCCATATTGTGGATTAATATGTGGACATATTCCAATAATCCATCTTGTTTCCCTCTATGGCCCTCAGTCCCAACTGGATGCCATGCAACTGAACCACCTTGGTGTGGCCCCAATGACAAACAACCCCGTCCACTTCAAAACAAGCGAGGAAAAAGAGGTCAGATCTCACCCCCGAGCGCGTCGCTCCTCCTCCGAGGACACCAACCGCAACCAGTCGGACATTCCCGAGGACATGGCTATCCCCACTATCCCTGAGCTCAGCGAGTCCTTCGACAAGAGACTGAGCCTTCGCAGCAGGAAGGGAACGACAGTGGTAGATATATACGCTAGAAAATATGGAAAAGTGTTTTATTTGAATTTAAACGAGACATAACGACAGAACAACCGAACAAGGACCTTCTTCAGAGAAGATGTAGCATTTTTACAAACTGATATTGCAGGCTTGTACTTTTTTTCTGTTGATAAAAGCTGGTTTAATTTTTTGTCCCAGGGAGATGCAGGCAATGATGCAGTTATATGCCATGATCACATCAGAAATGCCTCAGGTGGCATCCAAGAGCAACACCACACACACCGCTGCCACAAAGAGGTAAGAGTGCTCGTCCAAACGTTCAGTTTATTTGTTACCCCCCCCAAAAAATTCTCTTCTGCCAACCCATATTTACACATAAACCTCAACTCACGCATGATTAAAAACACAAATACATACAAACACAACACAATAATAATAATAATGAATATATGTATTTATAAGGCAATTTAAAATGTTACAGTGTAATGTAACAGCATAAAAAATATAGAGAAAGATATTTAAGAATGATTTAAATATTGTTTATGTATATGGTTTATATATTTATTATTATGAGAATTACGGTGTAAAGAAAACTTGTTTTTGATGTGTCTAATCAGCAATGGATGGATGGGCACAGGCTATGGTGGTCCATTAAGTGTCTTCATTTGTGGGGTGTGGTCTTTAACAGATATTTAGGCATTGAGTGGTCCAGTCTTTAGTGAAACTAAAACTGGAATTGCTGTGTTTACTTTGAGGAGATTTTGCTCCTGCATCACAAAAACAGAAATCAACAAATGCAGCCCACTCAAATATCTCGAAGCATGAAGCCTCCCTCAAGCTTGACCATAATTGAATGGTACTGACTGCTGGTACTGACACCCAGTCTCTGATTGATTGGTCTGAAAGGCTGCAAGGAGGTTGGAGCAGGGGCATCCACGCAGTGGCAGCTCGGCGGCTCTGTGCGAGAGGAGGAGGCCCTCGGACGAGAGGAGAAGGCCCTCGGACGAGAGGAGGAGGTCCTCGGACGAGAGAAGGCAGTCCGGGGATGGACAATTCTACGTGGAGCAGGAGGAGTACCACCGCATGCCCCATCGCCAACTGTCTCTACGCAGGCAACGTTGATATCCGATATGAACTCTTCGATGTCTATTTTGGGGGGAATTACTGCTTTCCTCGTCTATAGATCAAACATCAGGATCATCATATGTGACCTATTTAACCTTTTAGAGGTGCCGTGGGTGATGTAGTCACATGGTGGACTTAGTGTTTTGGAGGATAATTTCTGTATTCTAACAAAATCAAGGTCCATGCTGGGTCTGTCCTGATCCTATAGATTTGTGTTGTAAACTGGATCTTCTAAGCTAGCTTTGTTGCTAATGGTTTAAAATATATGCAACACTTTAATTTACATAAGTACCTCTCATTTGACTATCCTTGCAATGAATTGGTATGTGAACCTGTCAAAAAAGAATACCATTTAGCTCTTACCAAAAACTGCTACTGTTCATATTAACTTTTTTTTTGCCATTTTATTTTAATACCATGTTTATTCATTATGACTTTAGATGTAAGATTAAATAAACATATATAACAACTGGCTTTTTGCACAATATTATCCTTTAAAAATATTGTCAAATAGTTAATCAACATTTTAAATAAGGTGTCTCTCTGTGTCTACGTAAACTTTTTTGTAATTTAGTTTAGGTGTTTGGCTGTAGGTTTGAATCAAATTTTTTAATGACCCATTAATAGTACATAAAACAATTATGCAACAAACATTTTTTTTTTCAACACAGTGTTAATATAATTACAAACACATCAGTACATTACAATTACATCTGTTGCTGCATCACAGAGGTAGTGACACATTCTAAAGTTCAATGACATGTTATTGTTGTAGGTTGGCTGTGCAAAGCGTTTATACTCTTTCTTTTTGCTTGCATTTGTGACACATGTTTGTGTTTTACTGCAATGATATTGCCTTAAGAGACAAAACAAATATTGTACTTGTCAGCAATTTATTTTTTATTCTCTGTACAGTGCGATTTATCTACATACAATAAATTATACTAGAGGACTTTGCCAGTCTTGATTTGGATTGCTTCTGACAGGTTGTTACTACTCCAGGGGAATCGTAATGTTGTAGAGTATTTATATTACAGCATTTACTCAAAAGAATGGAAAGCACAACATTGCCAGTGAGAATATAACACTGGATTGTGACATTACATTCAAGGTCAAGAGGCATGTAGTCGATCGTGTTCGACAAAGTATAGGTCAAATGGTCGCATGCCACATACAATGTGTCGGAACTTTGCTATGGGCTTCTGAAAAGAAAATCAATACCCTTTGAGTGTTTAATGAAAAACAGCAACACCACCATGCTGTAATAACTGTAAATAACGAAGCAGAGGGTTTGAAATCAAGCAGCTCATATGACTATCCCTGCCTGCAACAACAACTAAAACAACCAAGTTTATAATGAAAGAGGGTTTTGGGCTCTGGCTTAGTGTGTGTGTCTAAATGGACTGGGTTTTAGAATGTTCGATTGTTCTTTATGCAGTGGCGTGTCCATATTTTTTTGACAGGGGTGGCTCAAGTGGGGCACTCACTTATGAAGGGGTGCCGTGAAGTGGGCACACACACACACACACACACACACACACACACACACACACACACATACTTCGGAATAGCATTAATTTATCATTTTTTGTCTCCACTATCCATATCTACTTTAATTACGAACATTACAGTGTCTTATATTCCCGTGTTTACAAGTCACAACACAACAGAGTGGAACCATACAAATGTAATATAAATCCTTTATGCTTCATTCTTTAAAGAAATTGAACCTCTAAAAGTAAGACATAGTTTATTTTGTTCTAAGCCGAGCCAGATTCATTATTTCGATATTTCTGTCCTATATCGCAAGCTAGCACTAACTTTATCTAATGTTGCCTCATTTGTATCAGTGCTGTTGTTCCTTTCCATCTCTGAGCAGGGAAACCGCCCGTATTTTCCTGCTGGGGGCTTTAATTGCTCTCTACATGCTAGTTGGAGTGGCCCTGGAAAGGCCAGAGGAGCTGAAAGCTCACTATCTCTTGGAGAGGACGCCGAAGGAGTTCACCCACAAACATAGGGTTGACCTCGAGGAACTGACCACCTTGCTGAGGAAGTACGAGAAAGCTAACTCCGCAGGTATTACTGGCATACAGCCCTGGGGAAATGGGCTGTTCTATTCAGTTTGAACTATCATCTCCACCATAGGTGAGTTAAATATGAGTTTTCGCTTACATACCTTATGGGACACCCCAAGCATTTTCCATTCACGCCTGCACATGTTTAGAGACAATTGTGGACATAAATTTGAGTTTATTAGAATTTTTGATTGTTATGGGAAAAATTGCTTGACACCTCTGAAAACATTCAGAACAAAGCAATAATCTAGAGCTTCAAAATGAGCACAATCGTCAATGTTGGATTTATGTTAAGAACTATGGTGGTTATCTGCAATGTGATGGATTTTTGTCACATTGCATATCACGTTGACGTAGATACAGTATGTTTCTATAACTCCTATATTGGATTGTAAAAATAACTGAAAATGCAAAATCCAATCATGGTTTATTCCCACTTATCAAAAATACTCTAAAAACAAAACTCACATAATCTACATGAATTGCTACCAAAACTGAGAAAATTTCAACAACATTTACTGCATTTCTGCTCCATTCCTAATCTCTTTGTCCACATTCCTGTAACAAAGTAAAGTGGGATTAAAAAACACAATTAAAGCAATTGAACAACCTGCACACTTATGCTAAATCAACATTAACTCATCTCCCTCATACAATGATGTAAATATATAGTTTATGAGGTTATGTATGCATTGTATATAGACAATGGTCATAAAAAGGTTAATGGACGTTTCGCAATATCAATATCATTAAACAAGCATATATTTTTAGAGCCTCTCCGGGAACCATCACCTTATCGTGGTGGAGAGGTTTGTGTGTCCCTATGAACCTGGGGGCTGTGTTGTCTGGAACCTTGTGTTCCTGGTAGGGTCTCCCATGGCAAATTGGTCTCGGGCGAGGGGCCGGACAAAGAATGGTTCAAAAACCCTCATGAATAGAACTACAAGAGAGGATGATACCCGGCCCGGAGGAAGCCCGGGGTCCCCTTCTGGAGCCAGGCCCAGGAGGAGGACCCATCAGCGAGCGCCTGGTGGCCGGGCTTGCCACGGAGCCCGGCCGGGCATAGCCCGAAAAGCAACGTGGACAACACCAACATTTTTCCTTCTTCGTCCCGTGGGCTCACCACCCGTGGGAAAAACAAAGGGGGTCGGGTGCGCTGCCAGAAAGGTGGCAGTGAAGGCAGAGGTTTTCGACGGATCGGACCCGGGTGGCAGAGGCTGGCTTTGGGGACGTGGAACGTCACCTTTCTGGGAGGGAAGGAGCCGGAGCTTGTGCGGGAGGTGGAGCGCTACCAGCTGGATCTGGTGGGGCTTACCTCTACGCACAGCCTCGGCTCTGGATCCTCACTTCTGGATAGGGGTTGGAATCTATTCTTCTCCGGAGCTCCCCAGGGTGAGAGGCGCAAGGCTGGTGTGGGGATACTCACGAGTCCCCGGCTAAGTGCCTCTATGTTGGAGTTTACCCCAGTGGACGAGAGGGTTGCCTCCCTACGCCTGCGGGTCATGGGGGGGAAAAACTCTGACTGTTGTCTGTGTTTATGCACCGAACAGCAGTTCGGAGTATTCGGCCTTTTGGAGACCCTGGATGGAGCCTTGTATGGGGCTCCTGAGGGGGACTCTGTAGTCTTGCTGGGGGACTTCAACGCACATGTGGGCAATGATGGAGACACCTGGAGAGGCGTGATTGGGAGGAACGGCCTCCCCGATCTGAACCCGAGTGGTGGCTTGTTATTGGACTTCTGTGCTAGTCATGGAATGGCCATGACGAACACCATGTGGCCGAACATAAGGATGCTCATAAGTGTACCTGGTACCAGAGCACCCTAGGCAGAAGGTCGATGATCGATTTTGTTATCGTATCATCGGACCTGAGGCCATATGTTTTGGACACTCGGGTGAAGAGGGGGCAGAGCTGTCAACTGATCACCATCTGGTGGTGAGTTGGGTCAGGTGGCGGGGGAAGCCTCTGGACAGACCTGGTAAGCCCAAGCGTGTAGTGCGGGTGAACTGGGAACGTCTGGAGGAGTCCCCGGTCCGGGAGGCCTTCAACTCACACCTCCGGCGGGGCTTCTCTGGCATCCCTGTGGAGGCTGGGGGCATTGAACCGGAGTGGGCGATGTTCAAAGCCTCCATTGCTAAAGCTGCGTCTGAGAGTTGTGGTCTCAAAGTCTTAGGTGCCTCAAGGGGCGGTAACCCTCGAACATCCTGGTGGACACCGGTGGTCAGGGGATCCGTCCGATTGAAGAAGGGAGGGGCCTTCCGGGACATGCTGTCCCGGGCGACTCCGGGAGGCAGTTGCAAGGTACCGACAGGCCCGAAGGACTGCAGCCTCGGCCGTGGCAGAAGCAAAGCAGCGGTGTGGGAGGAGTTCGGAGAACCCAGGGCGAAGGACTTGCGGCTGGCGCCAAGGCGGTTCTGGAAGACCATCCGACACCTCAGGAGGGGAAAGCAGGGAACCATTCAAGCTGTATACAGTAAGGATGGGACGTTGTTGACCTCAACTGACAAGGTGATTGGGAGGTGGAAGGAGCACTTTGAGGAACTCCCTGAACCCGACAAACCCACCCTACATAGTAGAGACAGGGTTGGAGGATGATTGGGGATCAGCATCAATCTCCCTGGCGGAGGTCACTGAGGTAGTCAAACAACTCCACAGTGGCAAAGCCCCAGGGGTTGATGAGATCCGCCCAGAAATGCTGAAGGCTCTGGGTGTTGAGGGACTGTCATGGATGACACGTCTTATCAACATCGCGTGGAAGTCGGGGACAGTACCTAAGGAGTGGCAGACCGGGGTGGTGGTTCCCCTGTTCAAAAAGGGGGACCGGAGAGTGTGTGCCAACTACAGAGGCATCACATTACTCAGCCTCCCCGGGAAAGTATACTCCAGGGTGCTGGAAAGGAGGGTTCGATGGTCGAACCTCGGATTGAGGAGGAACAATGCGGTTTCCGGCCTGGTCGTGGAACAACGGACCAGCTTTTTACCCTCGCGAGGATCTTTGAGGGGGCCGGGGAGTATGCCAATCCGGTCTACACGTGTTTTGTGGATTTGGAGAAGGCGTATGATCGGGTTCCCCGGGAGATACTGTGGGAGGTGCTGCGAGAGTATGGGGTGAGGGGGTCTCTACTCAGAGCCATCCAATCTCTGTACTCCCAAAGCGAGAGCTGTGTCCGGGTCTGCGGCAGTAAGTCGGACTCGTTTCCGGTGAGGGTTGGCCTCCTCCAAGGCTGCGCTTTGTCACCTATCCTGTTTGTGGTATTCATGGACAGGATCTCATGGCGTAGCTGCGGGGGAGGGGGGCTGCGGGTTGGTGGGCAGAGGATTGCATCACTGCTTTTTGCAGATGATGTGGTCCTGATGGCATCATCAGTCTGCGACCTGCAGCACTCATTGGATCGGTTCGCAGCCGAGTGTGAAGCGGCTGGAATGAGGATCAGCACCTCCAAATCTGAGGCCATGGTTCTCAGCAGGAAACCGATGGATTGTCTACTCCAGGTAGGGAATGAGTCTTTACCCCAAGTGAAGGAGTTCAAGTATCTTGGGGTCTTGTTCTCGAGTGAGGGTAAAATGGAACGAGAGATGGGCCGGAGAATTGAGCTGGGTGAGTGCGGTGTTGCAGTCGCTCTATCGCACCGTTGTGACGAGAGAGAGCTGTGCCAGAAGGCAAAGCTCTCAATCTACCGGTCTATCTTCGTTCCTACTCTCACCTATGGTCATGAAGGGTGGGTCATGACCGAAAGAACGAGATCGCGGATACAAGCGGCGGAAATGAGTTTCCTCCGGAGGGTGGCTGGCATCTCCTTAGGATAGGGTGAGAAGTTCAGCCATTCGTGAGGGACTTGAGTAGAGCCGCTGCTTCTTTGCGTAGAAAGGAGCCAGTTGAGGTGGTTCGGGCATCTAGTAAGGATGCCACCTGGCCGCCTCCCTAGGGAGGTGTTTCAGGCACGTCCAGCTGGGGCGGAGGCCACGGGGCAGACCTAGGACCAGGTGGAGGGATTATATCTCCACACTGGCCTGGGAACGCATTGGAATCCCCCAGTCAGAGCTGGTTAATGTGGCCCGGGAAAGGGAAGTTTGGGATGCCCTGCTTGAACTGCTACCTCCGCGACCCGACCCCGGACAAAGCGGATGACGATGATGATGATGATGATGATGATTTGCAAAAAATTCTAAAAAACTTTTTTCACTTTGTCATTATGCGGTATTGTATGTAGAATGTTTAGAATTTTGTTTTATTTAATCCATTTTGGAATTAGGCTGTAACATAATAAAATGTGGAAAAGTGAAGGGGTATGAATACTTTCCGAAAGCACTGTACAAACCCCTCAGACACAAACGCTTCAAAGACTATTGAAAGAATATTTCATTATGTCAGGCTTAACTGCATAGACCACCTCCTCCGAGACAACTGTAAGTCTCTTAACTGGAGCACTGAGGGCTGTGGGCTTAATTTATCTATCACCGACTTGATTTAACCTGCTGTATAGGACAGGACACTCAACTTTCCAATGTCTCCTATCATGGCAATTACAATTTTCGCCTGAAGTCCCCGCACACAAACCACAATTCATCCTTGCTGACTCCAATCTAGACAAGCTGAGTGCCCACCCAGACAACAAACCCATGTAATTGCTTTGTTATTTATATATTTACGGAAACAACAATGTAAAATATCTTTTTATGTTTGTCCACAATTAAAAAGACATACCTTAATTGAACAACCAACTGAATAACTTTAAATGTCATGAAAGTGTCCAGTATTAGTATTTGAAAGCTGATACCTTGTATACAACACCTTCCTCCATCCCAAATCTGCCTCTGACTCAGAAGTCAACAGCTGCCACTGAGTCTGAGCCCATGCCCAGTTGAAGCCCACCTAACCCAGGTACACATGTGGGCCCCACTATGAAGTGTTGGCTGTGCCTGTAATCCTTAAAAAAATTATAAATGAATTTCATTCATTCAATAAACATCTGAGTGTTATGCCAACTGATTTCTGTTGGTTTAGGTGGGGAAGCTGCGGGTCATATGCTGCCCGGGCTACGTGACTCATAACGGACAGCTTCAGCAAGCCACTGGCTTTCCAGAGAAAAAAACTCCTTTCTCGAGAAACCAGCGACAAACCAGCCTCAATTATTGCCCCCGCTGGTGGCAAGCCACTCTATAGTTTGTCTGGAAATTACCAAATGCCAATGGCTTGCCACCAGCAGGGAGCAGTATTGAGGCTGGTTTATCTGGTTTTGCTACTGGCTTGTGGGCCGATATATTGTGCCAGTCCATTACATTACATTACATTACATTACATTACATTCATTTAGCAGACGCTTTTATCCAAAGCGACTTACAAAAAATTGTGCCTACAAAAAGATAATGGTAAAAACTACAAGTCAGGTAGAGAAAATAAGTGCATCCCTGACCTAATCATCTAGATAAGAGCTAAGCGTGAGCTATATTAAACATCAGGATAATAAACAAAATCTTCACAAACCAACTACAAACAATTTCTGAGTGCAACCAATTACATGGTATATATCAGTCCAGCCATGAGCCCAGGTGCTGCATTTTGGCCCCTCATGGGTGTGTTGTCTGGGATTATTACTTTCTGACTATCTCTTTCTCTTTTATTTGTCCACTTTATTTGCATTCAACTTCAACGATTTTCACAGACCACTACAAAGCGCCTCCAGTGGCTCACTTGTTACACAGGAGAAAATAATGAATGTCAGATGTACTCCTTGTTGGGGGTGGGGGGTTATTTCAACAGTGGGATTAAAAATAGGAATAATGACTTAATTGACACTTGTAGTCAAACGCGTAGACATTTGGCAAGATAGTCTTCTGTAAATCTTGTAACTTTCTATTTTCTTTTGATGATATATTGTACTTGCCTTTTTTGTGTTTATCACGTCTTCCAACGCTCTTGTAACCAGAAACGCAATACCCGTGGAAGCATTTAAATTGTTATGACGATACGACGACCACCATTCGACCTTCTTGATTCCCGCGGCGCACGATTGCCTAGTACTATTTATTTGCTATATTATTACATTTCATGACATTAGTTGGGGTTCCTATTTATGGGACATATGCTACTATCTATTGTCTGCTCTATGCTACTTGGCAGACACTTGTTGACTTCACTGTGGTACTGTGGGTGCGACTAGAAAACTGGTAAATTCCTAACATTAGGCGCAGGATACGTGCGCAATCTCATGTCTCTGACTAGCCTTTGAACAACCAAGTAACGGGTTGAGTGCGGAGAGGGTGGAACCGGTCATCTCCATCATTATACAGGCGGGGTAAAACTGCACACGTGGAACCATGCCCAATTTGGACTGAAAGGGTACCTAACCAATCAAAAATAAAAGCGGAGGACGTTATTTAAACTCTTCAACCAATGGTGTCATCTTTGGGGAGGTTTTCACAAAATACTCAAGTTATATACCTAGCGGAAAAATATAATTGAAGAAGAAAGTATACAGTCAAATCAGAGGATGGGAAAACTGTTGAATTGGAATAGTTTAACTAGCCTACGCGAATAACTTCTTGCTTGTTAAGTCTACTGCAGTCTGAATAGTATCTCTGTCCTACAGTATTGGAAGATTTGACTAAACAACTGGTTTTGAATAAAATGTAAACGTCTGAACCTTTGGTCGAAATTCTAATTTGTTTTCAGAAACGAGTCTACTTGGGTAAGTTTTTTTTTTTATCAAACTATTAAACTAAATGTCATAGAGAGCGATACCACAATCAACTGTACGAATGTAATACATAACACGCTTTTATTGTGCTATATATAGTCTACTGTTTGTTTGTTCTGTTTTAAGAAAGCAAATAAAACCTTCTCTAATCTTTGTTGAGCATCCGACCGACCTAAAGGCCTAGAGGATTCTCTATTTGCAGATTGTATTATTTAAAACCGCTAACTGTAGGTAGATTCCTAACGTCTATAAGGTGTTATAGTCCCAGTGCTGATCTTTGTTGAATAGCCTATCCTCTAAAATATTGGGAATTTAAATAGATACATGCCTTATTACCCATTTGTTCACTGATCTCGCATTTTTAGGTCAAGCTTGTGGGCCTCGTGGTTTTATTTGTTGTAGCTCTAGTTTTCTGATATTGTAGATTCTCAAGGTTTTTCTGTACACATTTGATATACTTTTTGATTTCCTTTTGTAACAGTTTTGTAAATGTAGTGCAACCAATCCGACTTCTCCAATAACACTCAAAGTGACATGAAGTGGAGTGATTTTGTCTCCATCACCATGGTGACTGTAGTGTTTTCCTCAGTCTGGAGAGGCTGAAGTGGAGGAATACTGTGACCAAAGCAGTGCTTTAAACCAAATCACACCAATTTGGTTGTTTGTATAACCAGTGGCCCTTGTGTAAAATACATGCATTTGCTTATGCTATTTGTCTGTCACACTGTCATCACTGGAGAGAACTAAACTGTAAGGGTAGCTATACTGTATCATAAAAAAAAGAAGCAATTTGGAGTACCTGGAATTGTCTTCTGCATAGCCTATGTACATTTCTCTGAATTCAAAGCCTAGCATTTTGCTAATGGAAGTAAATGACCACTAGGATAAATTATCCAACAGGTCATATACTGTATATACAACATTCTTTGTTATGCTTGCTATCTAGCATCTCCAGGCCATATTGGCCAAAAATAAGCGTAGAAATGCTTGTGCTTGTGTTCTTTTGGACCAGAGGTGTCATGCCCATTCACACTGAGGGGACACGTGTCTCCTCTGTTGTTTTAGACAATGGTTTGAAATCAAATTTGTAGTATAATGTATGCTAAAGCGGCATATATAGTAAACGGAGTTGTGAAACCGTGCACCCTCAAAGAAATTGGGTGCCTGATGCCTCAGCTTTGGACCATAGAAAAAGTCTGTCACACATAGAAAGTACTACACAAAATGCTGAATTTATTTAAGGTCACCGTAGCAGTAAGGGACACGTTGAATGCAGCTTTTATAAAACAATTGATAATCTTAAACACCAAGGACGTGCACACAGGAAAGCCTTAGGCACAAAAGCATACAAAAAAGAGAGACAGTGTTACCCATAAATAGAAGATTCCACTTAACACAACAATAAAGTTAGATTTTTAAGTGCTTTGATTGGTGAATTGTGAATTCAACTAGACAATCTACATCTCTACATCTCAGCGTGACTAGATAAGTAGTATCCTGTTTAATTCATCTAGCTAGTAGCTTGAAAGTGTTTGATTAGAATTATCTTGGTAGCTGTAGTGTTGTGTTTCTGCTGAAACTGGCCTAAGTGGCCAATTCAGGCCTATTGTGGTCCCAGCTGATTGTCTGAGAGGAGCTAGCAGGACGGACAGGCTGCTGTCAGTCTGGGCTTTGTCTTTATTGGCCACAGGCAAGCGTCAGGAAACGAAGACTCAGGCAAACTAAGACAAAGGCGCAGTCTTTGTCTGGGGGAGTCTTCGTTTGGAGGGGGTCGCCTGGCCCATTCAGCTCAGCTAAGTATTTCAGGTGTCTCACTATAATTAGAATTATTATTATTATATTCTTTTTATTAAATTTTATTTTTTCTCATCCCCCATTTTTTTCGGCTTGTTGCATTGTCTGCTTACTTACTCCTACTTACCATGTGTCCCAATCCTATCTCCCCTATCTCTGTCATCTCCTCTCCCCCTGAGGCGCGGAGGAGATGGTGGACGCCACCCAGGGGCCAAGACCATTCTAACCTGCTCCACCCTCGTCTCTCCCCTGTCAATGAGCACATTGTCAGAGGGGGGCGCTGGAACAGCCAATCAGCGGTGCAGAAAGCTGACTTCATCTCAGCCCATGGCTCCACGCTCTCTCTGCACTTCCTTGCGCTCACAGAGACCTGGATCACCCCTCAGGACACTGCTACCTCGGCAGCCCTCTCTGCAGCCTACTCCTTCTCCCACTCTCCCCGAACCTCGGGACGTGGTGGAGGGGCCGGCCTCCTCATCTCTCAGAAATGGCGGTTTTCACTCTTTCCACTGCCACAATTCTCTGCCACCACATTTGAATTCCATGCTGTCACTGTCATATATCCTGTTCACATTCATATTGTTGTTCTCTAACGCCCACCTAGCTCACTGGGTGTCTTTCTGGAAGAACTGGACTCTCTCTTGTCCCACTTCCCCGTAGACGGCCAGTCGCTGATTCTCCTTGGTGACTTCAACATCTCAGCCGACAAGTTTGCATCCTCTAGCTTTTTCTCGCTTCTAACTTCCTTTTCCTTAACACTCTCCCCATCTCCTCCAACTCACAAAGCTGGCAATCTGCTTGATCGCTTATTGACCAGGTCTTGCTCTCCTACCGATCTCACGGTTACTCCTCTGCATGTATCTGACCATTACTTTGTCTCTTATTCTCTTCCCTTGTCTCCTAAACCTAACACCACAACCCTCACTCACACAGTCACTTCTCGCAGGAACATCAGCTCTCTGACTCCCTCTGATCTCTCATCCTCCTCTCGGCTGCTAAAGCCTCTTTCTACCAATCCAAATTCTCTGAGTATGCTTCTAACCCTAGAAGACTGTTTGCCACCTTCTCCTCACTTCTCAACCCACCTACCCCTACCCCACCCTCCTCCCTCCTGCCAGAAGACTTTGTTTCTTTCTTTGAGAAAAAAGTCGATGACATACGCTCTTCCTTCCCCCCTTCTCCCACCTTGACTGCTCACTCCAAACCTGCAACTAGCTTTTCTTCCTTCATGCCCCTCACCCCTAACTCAGACTCCCTTTCCTCTGTTCTCATTCTCCTGGACCTCAGCTGCTTTTGACACTGTGAACCACCAGACTCTCCTCCTTACCCTTGAAGACCTGAGCATCTCGGGGTCTGCGCTCGCCATACTGGCATCCTACCTGACGGGCCGATTGTACCAGGTAGCCTGGAGAGGGTTGGTCTCAAAACCGTGCAGCATCTCGACCGGGGTCCCTCAGGGCTCAGTCCTGGGCCCTCTCCTTTTCTCTCTTTACACAAAGTCACTGGGCTCAGTCATACATTCGCATGGCCTGTCCTATCACTGCTACGCGGATGACGCTCAACTAATGTCCTCCTTCCCTCCCTCTGACACACAGGTAGTGCAACGCATATCGGCATGCCTGGCTGACATCTCAGCATGGATGGCAGCTCACCACTTGAAGCTCAACCCTGACAAAACAGAAGTTCTTTTCATCCCCGGGAAGTCCAGCCCGTTCCAAGACCTAAGCATCACTGTCGATAACACTGTGGTCTCCTCTTCTAGTACGGCAAAGAACCTGGGGGTTACCCTGGACGACCGGCTGTCCTTCTCAGCTAACATTGCGGCAGTAACGCGTTCCTGCAGATTCCTTCTCTACAACATCAGAAGGATACAGCCCTTCCTTACAAGAGAGGCTGCGCAGGTCATAGTCCAGGCCCTCGTCATCTCTCGTCAACTCCCTCTTGGCTGGGCTGACTGCGAGCGCCATCAAACCCCATCAGCTCATCCAGAACACAGCCGCTCGTCTGGTCTTCAACCTCCCGAAGTTCACTCACACTACTCCTCTACTTCACACACTGCACTGGCTACCAGTAGCAGCACACATCAAATTCAAGTCACTTGTCCCAGCATATCGAGTGAGAATCGGATCTGCACCCCCCTACCTACAGTCGATGCTCAGACCCTACACCCCGTCCCGACCACTGCGCTCTGCCACTGGATGTCGTCTTGTTGCCCCCTCACTTCGTGGAAGGGACAGTCTGGCACCTCGTTCACGACTTTTCTCTGTCCTTGTCCCTCAGTGGTGGAATGACCTCCCCACAAACATTAGGACTGCAACATCTTTGTTCACTTTCCGCCGAAACTTGAAGACTCACTTGTTTCGACTGCACTTTGGCTTTTGAATGTGACATTGCGTCTACCAAGCACTTCTACTTGATAGACCACGTAATTGGTTGCACTCAGAATTTTTTTGAAGTTGGTTTGTGAAGGTTTTGTTAATTTATCCTGATGTCTAATATAGCACTTGCTTAGCTCTTATCTAGATGGTTAAGTCAGGGATGCACTTATGTTCTCTACCTGACTTGTAGTTTTTACCATTATCTTTTTGTAGGCACAATTTTTGTAAGTCGCTTTGGATAAAAGCGTCCGATAAATGAATGTAATGTAATGTAATGTAATGTATTTCACTTGCTGTGTTTCAAAACTTCATCATCTTTCTAGGAACTTTCTGACTTTGTCCAATGATGTTTGGGTTTACAAACCTCAAGAATATACACAACTTAGTTAAAACAGTTTCAGGTAGAGATCCCTGTGGTTTCATTTTTCCACCTATCTCTTCTGTCTAGACGAACCCCTCCCCTTGGTTAACAAGGAGTGTAGTCATCAGTACACAATCATTATGTCTGCATGCACTGTTTACTGTAATTGCAGAGAATGGTGTGAACTTTTCTCTCACAACGGAGATCTTACGATTAGCTTTATATTTGCCCTCAATGGAAAAAAGGACGTTTAGAACAAGGTGTTACCAGCTTGGAATGATTCTCAGAAAAGCAATCATTAGCTTCCTTTATTCTAGATCCATCTCCATCTCACCAGTATCAATGGAGATGGAAAATATTGAAGTTTGTTGCCTCTAGCTTTTCTTTATTATTGTAATTATTGTATTATTGTAGTATTACATATAAAGATCTATATCTGTATTGTATGTAATGTAATGTAATGCTTTATATCTATTCCCAAGGGATCATGGGGAGCTTTAAAGGCCATGCGCTACCAGGCTGCCTCTTCCTGGTAGCAGGGCTGTGGTGGTCAGTCAAGTCATCTCTCTTATACATCACTCGTAGAAACAAGAGCCACAGATCTACTCGACTAGCCAACAAGGCCACACAGAGGCACCTGGAGATTATCGAAGGCTTGGTCGTACTTTTCTTCTCTGTGGTTGGTAAGTATGAAACAGAGTCTTAGTGTTACAAATTATTACAGATATTTTGCACTGAGATTGAAATTTCCCAGTTTGGTGACATATAATTGATTAAGTGTAGCTCACCAATGACTAGATAGTAAAATGTGTGATACATTTTCTTTGCTGTGTGCCTTAGGGATATTGGCTGAGCAGTTTGCGGCAAATGGACCTAGTTTTCACCTGCATGACAACACAGGCCAGCACTGGGAGTTTCTGATGAACTGGCAGCATTCCACTATGTACCTGTTCTTTGGTCTGGCGGGGGCCATGTCTCTGATCGTTCACACAACTGACGCGGCCCCACTGGCACTAGATAGGCTGATGATTGCCATCGCTTTTTTCAATGAAGGTAATAAGGGGTTTACGAAAAATATGCTTAATACAAGTATGGGATGACTTTTTATTTTCTTCTTTTTTTTTTTACTGAAATATGATATACGTAAAGGTTGGCTAGCACCTGTGTATTGAATTCACAGCTGCCACAGAGGGGCGTGGCTTCTTGCATTTGTTAATCATTCATTTTCAATGAATTAGATTGACGGTGACACTGTGTGATGTATCCAATGTTTACTTTCAGCTACACTTTACAAAGCCCTATATGTGTAAATGATTAATGAAAGACCTTAATAGATTATATTAGACAATTTGTTAGTGTGGGAAATCTATATTCATTGTTTTATTGGACATGTACCAATGGCAATAGACTTGACACTGGAAGAGAGCAGGGTTAGATGTTTGATTCCTGCCTGGAACCTGTATAACTGAAAACCAATGTATAACAATCCATCACTAATGGCGTATCTTCTTCTTCTTTATTTCATAGGATTCTTGTTCCTCTACCACCTCCACGGCAGACTAATGCTGGATGTGCACGTCCATCAGCTCTTGCTGTTTGCCATCTTCGGAGAAGCTCTCACGGCTTTCCTGGAAGTCTTCCACAGGGGAAACATAATGCTGGAACTGCTGCGTTGCACACTCACACTTTTACAAGGCAGCTGGTTCTGGCAGGTAAAGTAGTGAATGAGAGGTTAATCCGTGTTCTTTGGTGTTTGGAATAGTGATATTCTTAAAAAAAAGTAATGTTGTGAGTTGGTTTAGATAGAAGGAAAGGGGACAAAAAATATTAACAGGAGGAATGTATATGTGTGTGTGTGTGTGTGTGGGGGGGTGGGGGTGTGTTCGTCAAAAAGAGAGAGAGTGAGAGAGAGTGAGAGAGAGAGAGAGAGAGAGAGAGAAAGCGCTTGTGTGTGTCTGTATCTGCGTGTGCATGAGTCTTTGGTTCAGTGATGCAGCATACAGCAACGCCATATTCTCAATTATTTGTCCCCCCTACAGATTAGCTTTGTATTGTACCCCCTCAATGGTCCGAAGTGGGACTTGGAGGACCACAGCAACGTGATGTTCATCACCATGTGTTACTGCTGGCACCTTGCAGTCGCTCTGCTTACTGTCAGCGTTGCCTACGGCGCCGTTAGATGGTGAGCTCTCCCTTTTGAAGTGTGTTTGTTAACGTTTCACAACATTTCTTTGAAGCGGAGACAAAGAGTTGTTTTCTAATGTTGCTTCATCGTGTAGAAAAGGTACAGCATGTATTTACATATTTACTGACTTGAAGGATTAATTAGTGAAGTTTGGGAGCGTTAAAATGGCCCCTTGAAATTCTGCTAACCTTTTTTTTTAATTGTCATAATTTATAATCCTAATTTCCCCCTTCTTTTGCAATATGATTTACTCCATTCGACTGTTAACAACAACAAAAATTAAGCAAAACATTGCCACTTACTAATTGTAAGAATTTTTTAATGACTTACCTTACGATGTAAATATACAGTTTTCAATGTGACTTCTGTTCGCTGCAGTGCGGTTCACTCAAGGTTGCAGAGGACTCCCCCAATGGAGATGGGTCTCCTGAAACCCAGGGAGCAAGAACACGAGTCTGAAGATGAGATACTATGAATCCCTGTGGTTGTAAAAAGAAAAACACACAAAGAACTCTTGGCTTTTACGTGAAGAATTACAGCAGATTTATAATGTTCCATAATACCAGCAGTGCTTCACTTCTAACCAATTGAAGCAATGGTGCTAAAATAAATATATTTATCTTGTGTTTAGATGTAATCAATTTGTCAGCCATTGTTTCTGTTGACATTCATGTTCCGTGATGTAGCAGTTCATATGACCAGCCAAGCCAGGCTTGCAATACTCTATTTAAGTTATACTAGGTATATCATGTATGGATTTTAAATTTAAATACATTCAGCATGTTTCTTTTCTTTTTTTTTTTTTTTAAGAAATGTAAGAGAGGCCAAACGCACTGCAACTTCAGAAAACATGCAAATAGACAAAACACAAGCAAATTAAGAAAACATCAACATCAATTTGACAACACATGCGCAGCATTAAGAAAATGCGCTGCAAATTCAGACAACACAACATATTACAGAAACGCGCTGCAAATACAAAAACACAACATATTACAGAAATGTGCTGCAAATCCAAACAACACAACGGAGGTCACCAATGCCATATGCAACCGTCATAGCGTCTGTGGTGGTTAGGTTCAAATATAGACAACACAAGGAGGTTGTTCTTGTGTTATCCTTGTCACTTTCAGGTGTCCTCTGGCCTCTGGAAACATTTCCCTTGTGTTGCCTGTATTTGCAGCGCATTTCTGTAATGTGTTGTGTTGTCTGTATTTGCAGTGTGTTTCTGTAATGTGTTTTTGTATTTGCAGCACATTTCCGTAATGTGTTGTGTTTTTGTATTTGCAGCGTTTCTGTAATGTGTGTTGTCTGAATTTGCGATGCATTTTCTAAACGCTGCGCATGTGTTGTCAAATTGATGTAGATGTTTTCTTAGTTTGCTTGTGTTTTGTCTATTTGCATGTGTTTTCTGAAGTTGCAGTGCGTTGTCCTCTCAGGGCCACCATAGAAATGCTAAGAACCAAATTATTATTTTTTTTGCTTTAATAACTCAGAAGTCCAAATATTTTTTGGACCTTTAAATTAATTTGAATGAGAATATTCCATATATGTTTTTCCTTTCGTTTCATTGTTTGATTAATTGAGTCCTGTGAGATATGAGGAGAGAGATGTGACACAAGTGCAATTTTGGTGATCCTGTAAAATACTTTTGTCAAATTGATAATCATTTTAACAGTGTGTTGTATATGTAATAGGTCTATGACATATGAAAAAAGGGAAATTTTACTTACCACATTGTAGAATGAGTTTGTTACATAAATTTGGGCCAAATTGTGTTACCTGTTTCCAAACTATTGCCCATTATAATTGTTTTGGTATGTACGTTTAGAAAATGTATTATCTTTCTGGACTTGAATTACTTCAGAACAAGTGTTCCCGATAGGTCTATTATTGTCAACGTGTCACTGTGGACGTAACAGTTGGGCAGGGTGACAAATGCCTACCCAGGTGGTTAAAAAAACAAACACAAAGTGACGTTTACATGAACAGAGAAAAAGATTGGCCTTTATCCCATGGCACCGGGAAACAGAACAAAATAAATAAAAGGCCTATCCCGAGATCGACAATTTTGTTGTAATTTACAGAGTAGGCCTACTTCCAGTGTGTAATGGACAAACTAAAATCAGTGTTAAGTGGGGAGGAAGCACGCAATGAGAATCGCAACATTATCCAGGTAATGCAATACAAATCTTACACCTGCTGTTACATGCGTGTTTAAAACATATATTTACGATTTACGATTAAATAATCGTAAAGTTTGACCACTCGTCTGTCGACTATCAAAAGGTTTTCAAACTGATTATAAAGAAATTAGTCATCACTGCTAAACCTATGCTATTTTTTGATTAATCAGTTTATTGAGTTTATTCTAATCAATTCAATCAATTTGTATTGTAGGCGGCAAACGAAGCGTCCACTTTGGGTTGGGGTACACGAGTCAAGGGATTCATCGGCTGCTTTGTGATTGGTGTGGTCTGCACAGTATTGGTAGGTTTGTATGAGTTGTTAAAAGAAGTTTTTTAAAACACGATTTTTTTTTTTTACTTTCCGTGTAGACTATGCTCTCTGCCCAGTGAAACAAGATGTTGTTCTTCTGGTTCTTCTTGCTGAAAGGAATGTAGAACTTAATCAATGCGTTTCAATTTCACACTGTGAAACTGCTCAATTAGTAGTTCTTTGGCATGAGTGCTATCACTCACCTCTCCACCCTGCAATGTCTGAATATTAGTATGAGACATCTGGCCCAAACAATCAAACAAACAAGCTCACTTTAATTCCTTTGCCCTGCAGGGAGTGTGTTTGCTTTTTATTCCAAAGATTGGTACCCTCCTCTTCATTGTCTTTTACACATTTGGAAACATTTGCTCACTCTGCAGGTGAGGAAAATCTAATTATAACCTTAAAGTCAATAGATTATTTTCTGTAGTTTTTTTGTTTTGGTTTACAAACTAAAGACATTATGGAAATGTATTTGTTGGAGAGATCTGCATTGCTAAGAGAAGGTATATTTGTTGATTATTCCTTTAGCACAATGTTTCTGATGGGTCCAGTCAAGCAACTGAAACGGATGTGTGACAAAACAAGAGCTTTGGCAACCACAATAATGCTGGTAAGCCCTTTTCTGCGTGTGTGCGTGCGTGCGTGTGTGCCTGCCTGCCTGCCTGCCTACATGCCTGTGCCTGCCTGCCTGCCTGTCTGTCTGTCTGTCTGCAGATATTCTTAAAATAACTGCTCATAGACTCCAGTACACAAATTTCTTGCCAGGTTCTAGCACAAAAACCTAAATGATTATCGGACAATGTCATTCAATTATGAAACTAATAACACACATATATATACAAATGTTTTAGACTTGCCTTGTATTGACCCTCTGTGCTGCATTCTGGGTGAGTTATCTATTAGATCTTCAAAATATATATAAGCAGAGACATGCATTCATGTTGACAATATTTACATTGTTATTTAACTCTGTTTTACAGTGGAAGAACTTTGGTTTGGCATTGTTATTTGTAATTTTGCAATGCTTATCATTTGCCTGGTGAGTTACATGTTTAGGTTTATCACTGTGACTTGATTCATTAAATGGAAAGCCAACAAATTACTGTATTAATAGCATTTAAATTCGTTTGTGTTGTCTGAAGGTATGGCTTGTCATATATCCCATTTGTGAGGTTAGTTGTCTTTACAGCATACTTTTTAAAAAGCAGTGAATAGATCTTCCATATGAACATAGATCATGCTTTCTTGATAAATAATCCATGGTCTTACTCTTTTCCATAGGGATGCCATTCTCAAGCTGTTCGCCATTTGCATAAAGTAAAGATGCGTTGATGCCTAAACCAATACGTATTTTTTCACTTTTAATAATGGGAATTTTATTGTATTCTGAGTACACCACAATATGTATACTTGTACTTCAGTACGCCATGAAAACCTAACAGCATAATTTAATTGGCTATAGTTTGTCAATTGATTACCTTGGACTAGCACACAGGATTTTCCAAAAATATTCTTTGTAATATTTACTATTGTATTTAATCAGAAAAATATGCTTGAAGATGTTCGGTGAAGTTTTTTATTTAATTTAAATTTTTTACATTGTAATGTTATTTCCCATTGGTCACTTTTTTTTTTCTTCCAATTTTATATCTTCGAATGTACTTTATCTGTTCGTAGTTGCTGCTTGGAAATAGGCTAATGTGTAACTATCAGTTGCTTGAATAAATGTGATATATGTTTGTAGGACTACAATAACTGAACATTTTTATGGAGCACATCATAATATTTGACACTAACACTACGTGATTAGATACTCTGCTAATAATTATGTATTTACATATTAAAAGTAATTTATCACAGTTTCCAATGCGAAAATCAGCAGGTACAGAAAAATAAGGGAGGTTTTTATACTTTAATCCCGCCTTCCAATCACGCCCGGAAGTGTTATGAATCGGCAACAAACAGTGGCGCGTCAAAGTTTTCTTGTCAAGGAATTCAGTCCCACTGTTTTTTTGCGACACTATGGCAAGTTTTTTACTGAGAATGAAAAATGTCGTACCGGTAAAAAAAAAGACGAATCTTTCTGAAAGAGATCTGCAGAAATGGGGTTTACAAGGTTTGTAGTTAATGCGCTTGTCTTAACAATAAACTAGCTGGCTATATTATAGCCTGTTACTTTTTGCCCACTGATTTAGACAGATACTTATTGGTAGTACACTGATCGACAGTTAAAAATTATTCATGAAATAATTCTGCTCGTTATGCCAGACAGCACCAATATAATCCCAACATGTCACTTTAGGAATCCAGTTGAGATCTTATCAGTTGGACGGAGTGCAGTGGCTCACTCAGTGCTTGAAGAACCAGGAAGGATGCATTCTAGGGGATGAGATGGGGTTAGGAAAAACCTGTCAGGTGTGTGAATGTTTCTGTTTAGAGACTCCTTAGAAGTTCTGTTCACCAACAACATGTCTAGACCCGTTGAATGAAAATCAATGTGCTTTATTTTATTTTTCACCATTCCTTTCATTGGTCTTATCAGTGTTAATTATTAACATATAATATCCGGTTTAGGTCTCTATAGTAGTGCAATTATAAAGTACTACAGTTCCTAAACCTGCATGCATAAAGACTTCAACCCTGCGTCAAACACACACTATTACAGCCTGAACATAGACACTGTCTAGAACAGTACTATTTGTGTATTCATTAATGTAGTTGTGCTTGTTATAACTTAAATATCCCATACAGAGCATATCTCTGCTATTGTACGTGAGAGGAGCTCTCGGCGAGAAAGGTCCGTTTCTGATTCTTAGCCCTCTGTCTGTCATGGAGAACTGGAGGCAGGAAATGGAACGGTCAGTTGAGACGGTTTACTATTTTCTTCAAATTGTACTAACAAGCCTATTATTACATTCGTTTAGAGGACACTTTCATCAAGACAAACAAGGATTTATTTGTTGGGAACACCTTTGTGTCTTAAATTAGGGCCTCAGAGACATAATGCTGATCTAGGCAGACTTCTGCTCATGTTATATTGAAAGCTTTTAAAACTGATTCTAGATCAGATCTGACCGAGCTCCCCTATTTTCAAAAGCTTTAAAGTATTATCAAATAGTGACCGTGGTTGGTGTCCATATTGGGCTTAAGGATCTCAGAGGGTTTTGCTTTATGTATGATATGGCCTGTTGCGCCCCACAGATTTGCCCCCTCTCTCAATGTGCTTTGTTACTATGGAAGCAAAGAGAAAAGAATCGAGATTCAGGAGGATATAAGAAACTCAGACTTTCATGTACTGCTCACTACGTATGAGGTGCGTATTTCTGGGCTCAGTTTGACTTTACTTTTCCTTAATTTGAATACATTCAGTTGGTTTTTAACTCTTAAAGATTTTGTTCATTGCTCTTCTCAGATGGGTCTCAAAGATTCTTCATTCTTGAGAAGGTACGCTTGAATCTACAGCCTTGTGACAGTATGTTTAGTTGTCTATGCTTTTTTAACCTTTTATCTACTACAAAGATAGAAAGATCTTGCAAGAAATGCCAAGAAAATGTGGTGTTTTTAACTTTTTCTCTTACAGGAGGAAGTGGAGGGTGCTTGTCGTGGACGAGGCACACAGGCTGAAGAATCAGCACTCACTGTTGCATGAATCCCTTACTACGGTGACTGGTTCTTATTCTACATTACCTACTGAGCCTTTCCCTGACAACCATTCAATTAACAACAGATACTATGTGTATTGTTGATGTGTTTCTGTTTTCACAACTAATTATTTTGCTCACTAATTGCTGTTTGATTAATGACTTAAAAAAGCCATTTAAAAAAAGCTGTTTCATAGGATCAATGCAATGATAAACAATAGGTGAATGTGTTCTTCATTTGGTTTTAGTTGGGTTGATGTGCTATGTTGATTGTTGATCATCTATCATGATTTCAACCGTTTCCTCCACAGTTCTCGGTGGGTTTTAGACTCCTGTTAACGGGGACCCCTATTCAGAACAATCTGCAGGAAGTCTACTCCCTCCTCAACTTTGTCCAACCCAGCCTCTTTCTACCAGACGAAGCGGACCATTTTGCCAGCACTTATTCCAATGTACAGAATCAACCTGCCCTGGGTATGAGAAACATTGTCGTTATTTATAGCCCTAAACATTCAAGCAGTGTTTTAAAACATTGCCGCAGAAGTAATTAATATTTTATTACATTCACTACATTTATAAGCAATATATGTTTAAAGTTATGTGTGTCTATTGTGCAACACCATGATTTATGACCGTGTTAATTTATAAAGGAGCCAGTGCGCTCAGATGAGTGTTCCAAGGGCATGAGTGTTCCAAGAGTGTTCGTGCCGATTTTTCAGTGATATTTTTACCATTGTTACGGAAGATTAGTTCCATTATGTGTCACTTTTTGTACCCATATGTGACTACAGCTAGCGAGCTGCAAGCTGTCCTGGAACCTTTTCTGCTGCGCAGGATTAAGTCCGAGGTGGCCACGGAGATCCCCAAGAAAACGGAGCTGGTAATGTTTCATGGGATGACAGCCTTGCAGAAGAAATACTACAGAGCCATCCTCACAAAGGACCTGGGTAAGGAGTTCTGCAGCTGGATAGGCATTATTGTAGCTGTAGATGTCTGCTTCCTAGGAATTAGGTTGTTGGCCTGTGTTAGACAGCCAATAAATTATTAGCTAGTGTGAATTATTATTTTCTTTTGGAAGTGGCATATTTACAGCTTGGTTGCGTGAGAGATAATGATTGTATATTCAAATCAAACAGCCAAGCAATACATTTGCTTGTTTGGGACCACTATCAATACTGAAAAGCCTCAAGAGTTTTAAGATTTAAAAAAAAATGTTTTAAGAGATCACATTCCATTGCTGACAATGACAGATTTACAAAAAATTATTTGTCTCAATATTAAATAGTAACATGTTTGCAATGCTGATCATAAAGCCTAAATCAATCAGGATTTTCTTTTATTTGTAACTGGGATCTCGAAACGTGGGAATGAGCTCAAAGAAGCCAATGCTTCCTGTTGTGCTTTCTACAGATGCCTTTGTTAATGTCCAAGGAAACAAGACCAGGCTGCTTAATATCCTGATGCAGCTGCGCAAATGTGTTGACCATCCATACCTATTTCAGGGTGAGACCTTTTAAAGGCATTCTTTTATAAGATTACTTGACAGAGAACTTTTATTACCCCACTAATTAACAGTTTCACACCTTTTTGGCACCCTGTTATTTATGTTCGAGTTGCAGAGTTGATAATGTCAGTCTGAGATGTTACTGCTGATAGAAGGGGTGGATTCATCTAGTGGGTTAAAATGTATAGACTAATTTAGCGGGTTTGTGAAATTTGCTGTAAATGAATCATCATCATTGTCACGGCTTGTTCCAGGTGTGGAGCCTGAGCCTTTCATAATTGGGGAACACCTGATCGAGGCCAGCGGGAAACTGTGCCTTCTCGACAGCCTGTTAAGACACCTCCGTGAAGGGTCAGTCTCACCACGCTGCGTCTTGTGGTCTCAATGTCTAAATGTCTTATTTGATCCAGAAAGCTTGATTTATAAAGATTGTTTTTACTCTTACACGACAGGTCTGGTGGTTCCCCTGGCTTTGATACTACTGCAGATTTGCTGGAAGATTCCTGTGTGTAGGTCCTCACCACTTGCTTTTAATGATTATTTTCCTTTTTGGGTTGGGTTTTCAGCGGCCACCGGGTGCTGCTGTTCTCTCAGATGACTAGAATGCTCGACATCGTCCAGGACTACATGGAATACAGAGGTAAACATTTAGAAGGCTTTGAGTTAGATTGCAGAGCCCATAGAGATGGAACACTGTCACTGTTCTATCAAACTATAAATTGTTATAGTTATTGGTAAAGTTAAAATAATAATAATACATTGGATTTGTATTATTATAATTTTATTTATTTATACAGAGTCAACTGACTGAGACTACGTCTCTTTTGCAGTAGTGCCCTGTTAACGGGGCACAAAATGAAAAAAACAATATAAAACATTTAAAATAAACCAATTGAACAAATACGTTATGATCCATTACACGGTTTAAAATCAATCCCATTCAAATCCCACGGTTGGGCCTCCACATAAGAGCTTAGCACCAGCACACTATTCATCTTAGTGGTGGTCAAGGAAAGCTCTAGAGTAGTGGTGGATTTATAAGCGTATGTAAGCTTATATAGATCAGCGTATATAAGCTTATAAATATAATATATAAGCATGTATAAGCGTCTAGTAACCCAAAGACACTGTTCAAAGAGAACGTAACAATATTTAAAAGGCCTATTTGTTCATGCCTCTGTCTCATATCTTATTGCGCACATACATGCTTTTGCGTGATGCTGCTGTCAAAATTCATATTCATCCCCTTCTTCATGAATGGCGTGTCTTTGCTTTGGCATTTGAAAGATGAAAACATTGATAATCTATCACAGTGAGATCTTAAGGTCACAGTTGAGCTCCAGCTATTTTGATAATTTACCATCTAAAATAGTTCCTTGGTGGTTTCCTTTGAAGTGCACCATTTTGTCTTTTAGTGGTTGTTGTTGTGCACACACTGGTATTTGTAAGTATAGTGCATCATTAAAAAGCAAGACATACAGACAGAAGAGCTATTTAGTCACCTGACCCTAAAACTGGCCATTCTCCTAAAATTCCTTTTGGACTTGCGGCAAATGCATTTTTTTATAGTGTGACGGAGGAAGGGACATAAGCGCTAATAAACTGCTTTCACTCAGGTTACAGCTATGAGCGTCTGGATGGCTCAATCAGAGGGGAAGAACGCAATCTGGCAATCAAAAACTTCAGCAGCCAAGATGTTTTTGTTTTCCTTCTCAGCACCAGAGCAGGTAGGCAGAATAAAAAAAAAACATCTATGTATTCATGGAAATGCTCACTTGCCTTCAATAACTACTCCGTCAAGTGTCAATATTTCATGATGATCTTAAAAGGGATGACAGGTTAAGTATTATTTTGCCTGCCAGGCCTAAGGACATCATTGTACCACTACTATGATTCAACAGTGTTTTCAGCTGCTCTATATCTAAAGCTCAACCACAACTAGCTGAGAATAGGAAAGATGTTCCAGACCACACATAGATTAAATCTGCTTGTTGTGAATTGGCCATTTGTCTCGTTCTAAATGCACTGTCATGGCAACTGTAGTGGAATTTACAATCAAACCGGCACAGTTAACTACAGTTCTATTCAGTTCTGAGTGGTGCATTATATAGAAAATGCATTTTAATTTCAAAAGAATGTGAAAGTAAGTTGATAAATAAAAACTGACGTCCTATCATATCTTAATCTTGTAGTTGCTTCATTTTCCAAAACTTGATTATAATGTCTTGAACGTTTTTGATAAATGTGTGCGATCAGTGCTATTGGATTGTTTCAAGGTTTTCATCACCTATCGATTGATCTACAGAATCAACCATATTTATTTAATAACCTTGTAGTTTTGGTATGCAGGAGGAGTGGGGATGAACCTGACAGCTGCTGACACCGTCATCTTTTTGGACAGTGACTTCAATCCCCAGAATGACTTGCAGGCTGCTGCACGGTGCCATCGGATTGGACAGACCAGGTTGAGTATGAGAGACTTCAATACTTTCCAATGTAATAATAATAATAATAATAATAATAATTCCTTGGATTTAGTTTTTAGCACTTTTCTCAGGACTCAATATAGATAAATGATTATTTTCTAATATCTCTGTCCCTCTTGTTGCTGCTGGGTTGGTCACAGGCCAGTGAAGGTGATTCGCTTGCTGGGCAGGGACACGGTGGAGGAGATAGTGTACTCCAGGGCCGTATCTAAACTGAGGCTCACCGACGCAGTCATAGAGGAGGGTCGCTTCTCCCTATTGGACCAGGCCCAGTCTGCTGCAGCTGGACTCCAGGTCGGCAGACTAAACTCATTATTTGTATTATTATTGTGTACTTATTCAGGGTTCGCTGACTGATTTATCTGATGCATATTATTTATAGTATCATACTTTCATATATTCCTTTTTTTTTTTTTTTTAACACACTTTATAATTTAATCTTTATGACTAAACCCCTTGCGCACTTACTGTAGTCTCAGTTTGACGGTTCCAATTACTGACTGATTGTAAACATTATGATCTTGATCATTG
This sequence comes from Galaxias olidus, assembly GCA_026901105.3. Lineage (NCBI taxonomy): Eukaryota > Metazoa > Chordata > Actinopteri > Galaxiiformes > Galaxiidae > Galaxias > Galaxias olidus. Next base: position 798,095 of record JAPMUY010009319.1, read on the forward strand.
ACACAGCTGAGTGAGATCCTGAAGTTTGGGGTGGATAAGCTGCTGTCCTCGGAGGAGAGTTCCGTGCAGGACGTTGACCTAGGGAAGATCTTGGGCGAGTCCAGAGATGGGGAGTGGATGACGTACTCTGACAACTCTGCTCTCCCAAAAGAAGAAGAAGAAGGGGAGGACGAAGAGGAGAGTTCTAAACTGGATGGTCAGAGTGAGTGTTCTGGTGCGACCGTATCAAAACTCTGCCGACTCAACAAACACCACGCATTCTTTGTGTCCAATCTCATGTGTCCAATCATAGATTTATGGCCAAATCAGATCATTCACTTCGGTTTACTTACCAATTACCCCTTAGAGGCAATACAATTACAAGCCTATATATATTGAACTCCAGGCCCTCTCCAACACCTTAACATTTTAGTAAACACCCATCTGAAGGAAGCAAACCCTGCTGGCCCGACACAACGCTCTTCCATCAGAGCTAAGCAGAACATTATTCTTGGGAACTCTTTAAAGCAAATAATAAAAAAAAAAGGTTATTAATATACGATACGATCTATAATTTTCATCACTTGAATGAGGAAGTGTGTCCAAACTTTTTACTGGTACTGTATTCAAAAATAGGTCTGACGCATAGATAATAACATAGTGGCTTTTTTTTTTAGACCACATGTACTATTTTGAAGGGAGGGACTACTCCAAGGACCCCAGCTCAGAGGATGATAGGGCTTTCAGTTGCTTGCTGGAGGAGCAGCTGAAGGAGATGGAGGAGGCAGGTGGAGAGGGACGTGCCATGAGACACAGAGCTGGAGTAAGTGTTGTTTATGTCAGGCCAACAGTTAGCACCCCCCACCCCCCCACCCCCACGTCTAAACAGATTTGCCATCACTTTTCCTTCTATAAACCCTGAGTGCACAAAATGCCGTACATTGTGTGCGATTTATCATGTTTTTTATCAGTGCTAGTTTGACAGTAGATGAAATTAGACACATTCACGGCTAATAGTTTCATTTCACTTTTGTTCTGTATTGGGGTTCTCAGGTGTCTCTTTCTGGGCTCATGGGGCTTCCAGCAAGGAAGAGGAAGGTCCTGAGTGAGTCTGAGCTGGAGGAGAGACGCCAGAAAAGGCAGGAAGCTGCAGCCAAGAGGGCCAAACTATTGGAGGACAGAAAGAAAAAGACACTGGAGCAGAAACACAAAAAGAAGTAAGGAATGAATAAATAGAACCTCAGTACCACAAGGAAGAGAATGTTTTGCTCATTAAGGATGTTTCTAGGCAACCAATAAACATATAACGTCCATTATTGTAGATATACGTCTGCCCACAGTATGTTGCCTTCTCTGGATTATAAATCCTTGCAATGACCGTATTTAACATTTTGAAAGAGACGTTGTCAGGTTTTGCGTTTTTGCGTCTCTTCTCCAGGATGGCATGGTGGGAGTCCTATGGATACAGGTCGCTGTGTTTACCCTCGGTAGACAGTGAAGGGGACGAGGAAGATGAGGCCGGGGATGATAGCAGCGAGTGCTCCACTGATTCAGACCGCACTGCCATTCACTATGTTCTGGGGGATCTAACACATCCTCACGCTGCAAAGGAAGATGCCATGATAGTCCACTGTGTCGGTAGGGAGCTATGAGCACAAAACATTTCTATATTATATTCATATACAGTACTGTGCATACGTTTTGGACAGGGGATGCTGTTTTGAAGGCAAAGGGTGGTCACACCAAATATTGATTTGATATAGATTTTCTTTTCTCTCACTTTTGTTTTGTTTTTTTAAATAAAATAAAAGCATTCTTACTATACTTACTTATTTTTTTGTACACCTGCCTAAACGTTTGCACAGTACTGTATATGCACTATTTGGGCTATGTTGTATCACATCAACAAACTGGTAAACATGTAAAACGGATGAAAAGTGTTAAGTGCCCCAAATGGCTTATTTTGCATTACTTGATGCAGCATGGATGCTGTTGGTGTGTTGGGTGTCCTCACCCTGTGTGTTGTGTAGACGACTCTGGGCGTTGGGGCAGAGGCGGACTGTTCACAGCACTGGAGACCAGATCTGACGAGCCGCGGAAACAATACGAGTTGGCTGGCAAGATGAAAGGTGAGATCCAACCAGGTTGCATAGATGATGCTCGGACTAGGAATGGGCTGAGTGGACAGAGAGCTTGATTATACAGCTATTTGGGTCATTAATTCCAAGAAGATGGGTGCCAGATTATTAAGCAGCCTTTTCTCAACGGCTATGGCATTATTCATTTAATAAAAGAAACATGGCCTTTCTATTGATCTGTAAGATCTGTTTCTTGTTTGTATCAGACTTGGAGCTTGGGCATGTGCTACTGTTCCCCATTGATGACAAAGAGTCTCGATTGGATGGTCAAGACCAAGTAAGAGCTGCTTTATCATTTATGTTATTCAGACATTAGTTAATTTATGGCAAGTGTCACTGTGGTAAGCATATATTACGGAGGTCATGTATGGTACACATTATCTAGCCTCTCAAAAAAAATATCATGTCAGTTTGCTCTGGAGGTTTCACAACTTATTTGTGATAGATTCTTCCAGTGTCTTTCCTCCAGGCTTTATTTCTAGTTTATGAACTTTCTAGGTCATGGTCTAATGTGCCTGATTTTGTGCAGAAGTTGTGACAGAGATTGATTTGTTGTTTTTCAATCCACCCTCTCAGTTGGCCCTGATAGTGGCACAACAAAGAGACAAAGCCAACAATCTTTCAGGAATCCATCTCACTGCTCTAGAGGAAGGTCTGAAGAAGATTTATGTTTATGCCAAGAAAAAGAAAGGTGCGCCCAAACCACTGGATTGCATGTGCTTGTTATTTTTTTGTAAATTGTAGTTTATTGTAGTCTATGCATGCTTTTATGAGTTCTGTGCATTAGTGATGCGCGTGTCGCAGTTATATTCACAATTTATTGCAGTTATATCCCCGGTTAATTTGTGGATCGGGCGAGCCGTGTCCTAAAAATGCCCATTCTGATTCATAGAGGATGGGTTGCGGGTGGGTGAAATAATACATCGTTAATAAGGAAAGGGATTAAAGATGTCAACCTGTGTTCAGACTATTGTTGAAATACCTGTTGCCATTTTAATTTTACCAAAAAATAAGAACTTTCACTTTAAATTAATGTTCATTATTTAAAACCAGCTTACTTCAGTGTAACATGTTTCATATCATTACCCTTACATATCCCACTGAGAAATAATGTTAATGTGTGCGTGGGCCTCTAAATCTGAGAAAATTATTTGTTTGGGTGGGTGATTTATTTGTACATCTGTATTCGGATGACTTCAGAGCCGATCCGCGTATCACTACTGTGGATTCACTTTGAGAGCTTGGATGTGTTACCTTGATGACAAACAATCATATCTTAATTTTCATCACCCTTTAGCAAGTGTACATCTTCCACGAATTGGCCACTCCACTAAAGGCTTCAACTGGTACGGCACAGAGAGACTCATCAGGAAACACCTTGCTTCCAGGGGGGTCTCCACGTCGATGTATCCTAACCTGACTAAACTTTTATCTTTTCAAAACTATTTGAATTAGTTTTATTGGTATGACTTAGTAGAAGGCAGACACAACCGACAACAAAGCATTTGTATGCAAAATCTTAGCCCTGGTTTTCTGCATCCTTGACCATTTTGATTTTTAGATATTACTACAGTAGAGCTGCTACAATGCAACCATCCACTTCCACGAACACCTTTACACCATCAACCCTATCCCCAGAGCCAGCACAGTCCTTTGAGCGGGACTGGCTGAGTGGGGAGGAGGGAGAAGAGGAAAATGAGAAGGACAAGGATCCTCCTAGTCCCTCTAGTCCCAACTGCAGCGCACACGGAAACACTGGCCTTCCAGACTTCATGACTGGAGTCTGTGTTTTTTTCTACAACTTGGTTTCATCTGAGAGGAAAAACCTGGCACGCTACCTTGTCACATATCCTGAAAAAACCTAGGCTGGTAAGAGCAGTTGGCATAGACGGATAGATCAGATTGATTAGTTGGAGATAGATACCATAGGTTCAGTTTACTGTGAATTATGCTTAAAGATTTATCATGCTCTGAAGGTAAGGTTTGCCGAAAAAAGAGCATTCTAAGTGGAGTGGACATTGTCAATAGTGTTCATTCTTTGGATTACATTTTACTCACAGCAAGAAGGTCCTTGGTTCAAACCCCAGCTGACCCAAGGGCCCTTCTGTGGACTTTCCACGTTCTCCCCATGTTTGTGTGGGTTTCCACCGGGTGCTCCGGTTTTCTCCCATTTACACAAAACATGAGTTAATACTCCTGTCAGTGCCCTGACTAGGGACTGCCAATAGAACTGGAGTCAGTCTGTCAGTGTGTCTGATTAGTGTGTGCAATAGCCTGTTGCGATATGCTGGGTGAGCAAGTTTGGCGCAAATTGGCTGCCATGGTATCACCCACACTGATTGTTGTGAGTGATGTCTGTCTGTCTGTCTGTCTGTGTCATTCGTTGAATGTACCTAATTGGCAACCAATTTGTAAAGCGCTGTGAGGCCAGAGAAAAGCGCTAAAAACTAAATCCAATTAATTATTATTATTATTATTTATTGTTAGATTTCTGTCAGTATTATTTACTGTAAACTATGTCGATCCTTAACTGCTGGATACTTATGACGGTGATGAGGAGGAGGTCATGAGCCAGGATGTCACACACATTGTTGCTGAGGTGGAAAGCCCTTTCCATGTACAGGTGACCTTAGTGACAGTTATTTTTTACAATCAATTCAGTGAATTATTTGAATCATTGGTTCAATCCGTAATCCATCAAACGAAGTAGATATGTGTTAATGTTTATGTGCTTATTAAAGTCCCCCTCCAGTTATTTTATAAAACATTTAAAATATTCTGCTTAAACGTATAAATAATGTCTTATGTTTTTTCTGCAAAAATTTTATCTATTCGAATACCCCATGGGTTTGGCTGCTTATTTTGCTCCTGATATGTCTTGCAGCACATGAAAAACATCACAACGAGATGTTAACAACTAACAACTAACTGAACTTGATTCTTTAAGTGCTTATTATAGAGACATTTGATAATACTTGTGTTTCTTTTTTATTTGCCAGGAGCTCCAGCAAATTATGAGTCAATATCATCAGGTAGTTCTGGTTCGCAAGTCTTGGCTGGAGGTTTGCTTCCTCAACCAAAGGAAAGTCAACACTGCCAAGTATCTGCACCTGCTCAACTGATGTTGACAGCACAGTGATCATAGGTGGTATGTTGTTGGTAATTTGTTTCCCTTGCTATACATGTAAGAACATTCTAAGTAAGCTTATTTCAAAATTGTATTAAGTGTAAAAAAATAAAATAAGATCAATACATGTTTTTTTTTTCTTTGACAATATTTATTTGGTTATGTCTGTGTACATGTATTAACTAAGATGCTCAAATTGTAATCTAGGCCTCCTGTTCTTTTTGTCTTTATTCCCTCTCTTTTTAGGGAGTATTTTTAATAATAGTATACACACATTTATATTCCTTATTTGTCTGTTGTTGTTTTGATTGTTGTTAAAGTAGTTTGTAATTTTGTTATGAGCTACACAAATAAAGGTTTATCACCATTACTATTTTAGTTCTATTCTCTGAGTTTTATGTTGACTCAAGTATTTACAAAATAAACTCCTTTTTTATCGCTACATATTGTTGAAGTTCTTTTTAACTTTTGACACCGAGGTAAGGAAAAGGGGTGGAGTCTTGTAGTGGGCGTATGTATATGTCATTCACTTCAACCCGAAAAATAAAGTGCTCCAGCACAGTAAGCACACGAGGAAAGCCTACTCATACTTTCTAAAGAGGGAGTAATCGTCGTATTGTTTCAGTTTTTAAAGAGTAGACATTAATTATTTCGAGTTCCATGCATAGATTATCAAAAAAATTGGATGTGAACGTTTTCCGAATATCCAAAATGATCTGACGTGTTTACCCGATTGGCGCGAGATACCTGCATTTCATCGCCTTCATGCACTGGATTGGAAGAAAGCTTAAGTTTGAGGTTTGTAAATATGCAATATGAAAAAAAGAGAAGTACTGTTTGGCTTCATGTTAGTGTTGCTCTTAATTTATACATTTTTACATTTTTATGAATGTGCGCTCCAATTTCGCACGACAGGTAGACCTATATAGCTACACAAATTACATTGATTTCGTAATTTTGTGTACAAGGAAGTAGATTATGGGAGAGCCCCCAAATATAACCCTCAAATGAATAGCACAGTAAACCAAATTTAAATAGATGTATAATTTGTAGTGCACATATCAGTTTATCCTTTACATAAACAGGCGAGACCCATTGAGAAAGGCTACATCTCTTTCAATTTACGAAGGAGCCCTGACCAAGACGACAACATCAGCATTATAACATTAGAACAGACGTAAAACATTAAAAACAGGCTATACAAACATTAAAACGGTAAAGCAGACTCAGTAAAAAGTAGGCCTACACGGCCAAATATTGTTTGTCCCCACTGTCAAGACGAGGAATTTCTTTAAGCACAAGATATTTTAAATTAACCAGATTTTGCTTCAAATTCCAGCTCCATGGGCATATTAATAGCTAAAAGCATGTTTCCCTAAAACAGTTAAAAACAGGCAAGCAGCTTTTTTTTTTTTACCACGTTCTGAATTCGAAAGAATAACTTTAATGATCAACGCGTGCAGGTTTTTTATTTTTTTATTTAGGTTAGGTACCCTGAATTTCAATCCTTTCCATTTTAGCTAGAGACCAGTGTTGACGTCATTTAGTGTTCGTTCAAAAAGTTGATATTAAAATTCTGCGTTTTGCAGTGAGCTACTCATGGTCTCCTTTTAACTCGTGAATGATGAGCTACTACAGCCGAGAACGTTAAACAAATGCCAGTAGAAGTCACTGGTCTGTTTACAGAGGTTCAATCTTTGGTTGCTCCTTATCAGTCTCTTCCTCTGAAGCATAAAGAAGCCATCAGCAGGCTACCCTTCCTTCCAGGCATTAGACGGCTCAATACATGGCAACAATGTATCAACATAACCATGTTGCTGTCTAACATAGCTACATCAGGACAATTTGGACCTCCAAAAAGTAAATATACGCCAGAAATCTATAAAAATGTATTTTGTGCATCTGAGTGATGCTTTGTAACAAATAAATTGCTTTGCCTCGTCCTTAGCCATATCTGCCTTGCTTTAATTAAGTTAGGAACTCACACAATTTGGAAACGGTTGAAAAATGAATTTTACAGGTAGGCCTAATTAAGGAATTGCATATTAACTATTAACAATTTTTTCCCCTTTGTTTGTATATCAATGTAAATGGAAAAAAAACGTATCTCAAGCTTAAGCCCCCCCAATGTCCAACAGACCAACACAAACCTACGCCCTTGGTTGTGGGGGAGCAGGAAGAGGCGTGTGCGGAATGTGCTCAACATTGCAAAATTAATGCGAGATTGTTATCTTGAAAGCGGTTTTCTGCACACCCAAGGTGCATGTGACACGAAAGAGTTTATCACCCAAAAAAAAAAAAACTTTCTAGAATCTATGCTGTGTACACTATTGCTAGGCCCTGAAACGGGCAAAATCTGGGTCAACAGTGAGCCACTCAGCGGAAAGTGTTGCAAATTGAAATGATGTGTCAGTTTGTTCTGTTCAAATCAATGCGTAGTACAATGACTTTTGTGTAAATTTGGGTGTAATTATTCAGAATATTTCTTTAAACTATTTAGATTTATTTCACAAGTTTGTTTCAAAACTTAATTGCAGTAGCCTGGGACAAACGATGGCCTGGAATGATTGTGGCAGTGACACTTGTTTCCAGTGAAGTCTGCCATGATAACCTCAATTTTTTTTTTATCTGGCAAAAGTTCTTGCTCAGACAAATTTGAAAAAGTCTTGCCTATGTTGGGTATTCTTATTACATTATTTACTCAAGGTTTCTTGCAATATAACTGAGAATGACCACTCAACTGTGAAATCCAGCTTTAACAGTTGCAGTTTTGTTTTTATTCTTGAAATTTTGGTCATGATTTAGAAAAATATTGTTCTGATTCATTGGAATTTTTTAAGACATACTCTTTAGGCAATATACTTACTTCATAATTGAAAGGTAGATTATTCTGAAATAGCAAACAGCAGAAGAGCTGTGTTTGGTTTTATTATGTATTACCCTTTCTAATTAAAATGTATTTGCCGCTTTTTATAGCTCTTTATAATGTTTTCTTTTGGATACTGGCAGGTGTGTGTGGGGTTTGAGCTGAACACACATGGATCCTCAATGGAAAAGGCATAATGATGCTGCCATCTTCACATTTCTTGGCCTCAACAACAATTAGGTATGCCCATCAAAACATTTTGATGTTTTTTACTCCCTTCTTACCTGAAAAGCCTATATACATGTAGTTGCCTTTTTAAAACTTAAAAGCCTGATTTCTGTCTGAATACGTTCAATGAAAGTGAGACAGATTTTACGTGGAGCAGAAAAGGAATTTTAAAACTTGTATTTGTTTTAATAATCTTAATAGAGTTTCCTGTGCACATGTTGGGCATCAGGTGTCTGACCAAATAATAGTTACAGAAAACATAACTTTAATCCAATAAAAAGTTGTTTACTTCATTCCATTTGTGTGTTTTGGCATCCGATGGCATCTGAATAACAGCATAATACATATCTAAGTCCTGTGCTTGAGGAACAATGCAATATAACCCACATTTATGGTAAAGAGGTAAATATATGTAGAGTCAACGAGGTAAATATACGACGTGTCAAAGAACCAGTTCCTGGTTTAAGTAGAAGTGTTTGCTTAGAGGTGTGTTAGTGTACAGTTTTGGTGTTTGTGCTGATTTTACACTTGGACTAACGCTTGTAAATAAATGCTGAACTCTGTCCCCTTCCCTCTCACAGCTGCAGAGAGAACCACAATAAACCCGAGGAGAACGACGAAACCATGAGTAAAGAGTGTGAGAGCTCCAGCCCCGTCCCGGAGCCAGACTCCAGCCCCCAGCCCAATGGCCACTATTCCCTACCAGAACATGCCAGCTGTAACAATGAATACCGCCGTTTTGGTGGCCAAGACCAAGACCGCAACACCCACTCCCGGTCCTTGACAATGGACAACTCCTGCTTTTGCGGGCCTGGAAATAGGGAGTTGCAAGAGCAGCTCACCCACTCCCAGTTCGTGCCGAGTTACCGCCCATACCAGCCTGTTCCTGGAATCCCTGCTGGATACAGCCAGGTGACTCCATTCCCCAGCCAGGCTGGAGACTCCTGGCACCCACCCAGTATTTCCAGCAGCTGGTCTGGGCCGGTGTACCCAAACAGCCTGCCATCCAGCCTGAGCCCCAGCGATTACTCCACGCGCTCTGGAGAAAGCTGTTATTCCAAGGAGAAGTTTCTGTCTCTACCTGGCAGGTACAGCCCCAGCATGCATAGCCTAGAGCAGCCTCACTCCCTCCACTCCAACCCTCCGTCAGTGGACATGCACCACCACAGGCTGTCGCCGTACTACTGCTCGCCGCAGGGGGCGCCCTGCTGTGCACAGTGCCCCCCGGAGGTCTTTAAGATGGCACCCATGCCCCACCATATGCAGATGCCTGGACACTGCCTGCCCGGCCCATCTTTCTGTGAGTGATGTTCTACCTTGTTGATAGATTCATCTGCTCTTCTGCTGATTTGTCCTGATGCTATGTGAATCGTAAATTCAGAAAGATATATGCTTCTCACTGGTTACTGTCAAGGGTGATAAATACCTTTCCATTTAGATGGTTTAGATAAAATTGTATGTAAACTTAATTAGAATAGAAACATAATTACATTTTTTTATCTGTGTCTGTTTTAGATTCAGATTGCAGACTTCCAGTGGCAGGTTTCATGAACAGGTGAGTCTCTTTTACAGTGTAACCCTGTGAGACCAAACTGTATAGAGCCTAATTATATTTCAGTTCAGCAGTTTAAGTTGGGAACAGGTTTTTCCCTAGCTGCTCAAGATAAAATACCAATAATGGCATTTCAAGGTTCACATAGGCTATACGTAATATTTATGAAGACACAATTCATTTGTAAGATATTTCTCATTATAAAAAATACACCCAGTCCTATGTGTTTTTTGCATTCCTAATATATAAAATAGAGAATTTTTGACACCTTGGTGCTGTTTTAAAACGTTCCAACTTACTCTGTCCAGTGGCTATAACAGCACAGCAAGACAGAAGAATGTTACAAACAGCACCTCCCTCTCTCTGGAGCAAAGTAAGAATAGCCAACTTTTTACAATAAATGTAATTGACATCATTTTACAGATCTTTCCAACTTCAGTTGGTGGATATGCCTATCCAAAATATATATTCTGTAGGTACCGGAGATTACCATAGATAACTTTTAACTTCCGTTTTGTGTTTCATATTTAACCTCATCTCATGTGGTTAATCAAAACTGAAGGAAAGGTATTTGTAACATACGAAGCAGACAGTGACGAACACATCAACGAGATCATCAAGTTCGTAGCCCTCCTGCGAACCAACGGCTTCGATACCCACGTAAGATAGTGAATGGCTTGATCGTAGTGACGCTGCAGTGTTTGTTAATGTTGACGCTTGTGAAGCTGTGGTTATGATTTTGCACTCTAGAGCTGTTACAAGTTTACTGAGCTTTGATGAAATAATGGCCTGCTGACATTCCTATATTGATTTCAGATCGACATGTTCGAACAGCAGTTCCGCAGTATCAGCAAGATAGACTTTATGGAGAGGTACCTTAGCGAGGTAAATACAGCTTTCTCTACAGAAGTCGGTTCATTCCGTCTTTCAAGTCCCTTTGCTGTGTTTCATCATCACTTCACTATTAATGGAGGCCGCAATTCTGAAATGCCTTTTAAAAACATCAAAGCTTTTGTTAGACTTCATCCTGTCCTTCTTGTGTTTCTCACGCAAGGCCAACCTTCAAGCTGCGATGCTATAATCCAAAACTCATGCATGGTTGGGCAAAAGCCCGCCAACGTTGATGGGTTGCGCAACATTTAATGTCATCATTTGTTCACCTTGATATTACACATTTTACAGAAAGAGTATTTGATCATCATAGTGATCAGCCCAAAGTATTACGAAACAGTGACTGCGTCACCAGTCAGCCTAGAGAACGACGAGAGAACCGTCAACACTGTCTACATACACAAACAGGTGGGACTCCAAAGCATAACCTGGCAAAAAATATCAGTCCAAATCTGCCAATATATTTGTACGCTATTACATGTTTCTTTGTTTGGAATTATACATTCTTTATACATTTATGATTCAGCTACAGAATGAATTCATCCAAAATGGGAGCAAGAATTACAGATTCATACCCATTTTGTTTCCTGGGGCCAAAAAGGTAAGTTTACAATTTCTAATGTATAAATAGAAACATGCTGCAAGGGACATACTTTCCACATATTTTCCACGCTTGACAAAATATGCAATTGCTTTACTCTGTAGGCAATGCAATTTTACACAAATGTCTTAAACATGGGCGATTCCAAGTACTTTACATAAGGCAGGCAGGCACATAAACAAGTAATATAATAATGGGAATACAGTTCCAATACAACAATATTATAAAATTGTAAAGATAAATAAAATTGCTAAGGAAGAATAAACCATAGAACAATTCAGCAAAAAACACAATCGAGAACGTATACGTTTCTAAATGTAGTCAGTCTTGCAGCGAGTCTCAGATCTTACACTTTGGTTACAGCTGTTTGTTGGTGTTTATAAGCAGCTTCAACGTTTGTTGTTTTAACTTTGGGAACAGTGAACAGACCTGTTCCAGGTGACCTGAGGGTTCTACAGGGCTCATGGTGTATTCGCATGTCAGCAATACATTTTTGTCCCCAGACTATTTAGTGACTTGTAAGTGAGCAACAACATTGCAGGGATCTGATAATTGGTGAGATGTGTTCATATCTGTTGGGGTTAGAAGTCTAGCAGCGCTTTTCTGAAAGAGCTGCAACTTTCTAACCGCTTCTTTAGCAACACCTGAGAGAAGACCATAACAATAGTCTAACCTACTGCTAATAAACACATTAATACGTTTTTGTAAGTCTTATTTGGACATGAGGCCTCTGAGTCTTGCAATATTTTTGAGGTAATAGAATGCTGATTTTGTTTGTGATTTGATGTGGCTGTTGGAATTGAGATCTGAGTCAATAATTACCCCGACATTTTCTAGCTTGGTCCAAAGTTTTCAGTGACAAGGTCTCAAGGTGTGCGCAAACTTTCCTCTTTAAAAAATTTTCATCTTTAATTTAGCTTGAAGATGTTCTGGGACATTCAGTCGATGACTTGCGCAATGCACTGGCACAGTGAATCCATAGCACTATGGCCATTTGTGAAAGCTTGCATTTCTAACGCAAAAAGTGCTCTCTTCATCCTCTCTTTCGCTCTCCGCATTTTCCCCCTTCCCTTCCCTTTTAACTCTCTCTGTCTGGCAGTGCCACGTCCCAACATGGCTACAGAACACTCATGTGTACGGATGGCCACAGGCCCGGGACGACATCCTGCGCCGGTTGATGAGGATGGAGAAGTATAACCCTCCTCCTGTTGGTGACCTACCGACCATCGTACCCATTCCCATCTAAGAATCGCAACCCCCCTCCATCCCCCCAACCCCGACGTTGCCAGACCCAAGGAGAGTGGGATTAACATGGAAAACGGTGTGCAGTGCCGTTGACAAACACACTTGACGAAGCTGAACATGTGAAAATAATTGGCCATCATTCATTGGTTTCTGTTGAAGGTGTAAAGATGATGGAAGGATGTTGAGATCTTAACTTTTCATACGTCGTAAAAGAGCGGATATTTTTAATCTCAGGTTTTATTTTTTATGACCAGACAGCTAGACATGTCGAGACTGCTCTGTGAAACCTCACTCCTGGAATATACTGCGATTATGGTCCAAAAGTATGAAATATTTTGGACAGTGCCAATGCAGGGACATTTCAAAGCAATGGAATTATTAACCATCGTCATACAAGAATAATTGTAAATCTTTTTTTTTTATCTGTTCGTCTAGTAAAAGTGTGTTCTTTGCTGACATACTGTAAGAGGTGTTTTAGGATAGCCTGGAAGCAATGTTTTTTTCATGAACTTCCAGAGAATAAGAGGCGTCATTGAAGTGATACTAGGCTAACATATGCAGTTATTGCCTGAAATAATAATTTATACATTTCAGCTGACAGACCATATGATACATGAAATGTATATTGTTAGTATTACTAATAATTCATTTCAAATATCTCTCTCCCTCTCTCTAGTATGCATACATACATGACTACTTAATGTAAATCCTTTTCATATAGCCCTTTGCGGACTAGCTCAAATTATATTATAGATACCACCTACTGAGTTGTCTACGTTCTGACCACTGTATTAGGTATTAGGGGACAATTTCAGTAACTACGTTTAGTTGACTGGGTGAACCAAAAAATCTTCCATGTTCCGATTTTTTCTTATCTTTCCTTACAGTGATTTCTTGAAGTATATATATTTTATAAATATACTTATTCGTATCCCTCTGATTAAAGGTGGTGTTGGATATTAAACTTATAAAAGCATTAATTCATGGATTGTTCCCTACGGTAAAATAATTGTGTACTCCAGTAAAAAGACTTGACAGGCAATATTGTAATAAAAAAAATAATAATTTCAGCAAAGATTTTGCTCGATGGTGTCTTTCTGTATGTCACTGAAAAATAAGTCAAATACAGTGTACTTTAATCAAGTAACAGCATATTTGCAGATTTTTTTCATAAATGGTTTCCTGCCAAGTCTTATATCATTATGTGTCTTCCTGGCCAAAGAGATTAGGGTGACAAATTATTGATAACATCCCTAGAGTCTTTGACTAATGCAATTAAAAAACCTATATAAATACATGCTAATGTAAACTAAATCTGTTTTATATATGACTAGGCCCTTTAATGTATATATATTATAAATATTCAAAGGGCCAAAGAGTATATATCATATTTCACAGACGTTTGATTACATTTTAGTTACCTTGATTTATATGTAGTAGCTATCAACCAAGTTTTGTTTTTTAACACCTACTTATCATTGGTGTTGATAAAATACCATTATAACAAAATAAGCTGAGCTGTGTGTTTGTCTGGGATGATAATGCTGCAGTTTCCCTTTGCGCGACTGGAATGTGATCTTAAAGTTCTGCCCCAGGGGGCTGTAATTAGAGCCCCCCCTTTGGATGGCACAAAGCCCCCCACACTAACTCACTTACACCTTTAGAACCCCACCCTTTCACCCCTATCAATCTTTTCATTAGGTTCTGGTGGTATGTAAACTCTTGTGCCTTTTTTGAAAAAAAAAAACCCCATCAATTTAGAGGTTATATTTATATGAACAAATAGAAATTCTTAAATACAATGCTCAATAAAATTAATGTTACAGATACTATGTGTGTTTATGGATTGTTTTAGAAAACAGCAGCCACTGTAGTGCTTATTTACAAAGCTTGTAGAATGTTACAACATCGTCATACATGTTTACCTGCAAAGAATCTAGAACGAAACAAAGTGACTTTAGCATAACCCGGGCAAATCTTACAAGTCTCTCTATGTGTAAGCAGGAAGATTTTAGAAAGCACCGAGAACATGAATTTAGGTCAACACAAGCCTATTTCCTGGTGATAGTGTTTGAAACCAACAAACAGGTTCTGTATCATTCAATGACGTTTTCTTTCAAACAGTTTCGCACAGTTATATTAAAAAGGTTTGCCACACAAACCAGAGATATTAAGGAATAAACATACATCCCAGTCGCCTCTACCTTATGTATTTATACAATACATCTGTGTGTTAAGTTCAGAGGAAAAAAACACGTCAGAAAGGTCAAAGAAAAGGACCAGCAGCAGGGTGCTCAAAATGGTGTCGTTTGTCTAAGCAACTATCTCGAATCCCAATGGCAAAAATTTTTTTAACATGTCATCTGTCAAGGGAGATGATCAAACTTTGTAATAAATAACACAATTGTGCATCAAGACGTTGTTTTAATGGGCTTGTCTTCACAAAAGAGGTAACACTGCAGATGTTCTTACAGACATCATAAAAAAAAATCTGAATACAGTGTTTCATAGCCATATATTGAAAAGTACATGAAATAATTAATATTAATAATTTTAATAATATAACAACAAAAGTACAATGACATCTGTAATAAAAGTGGATTAAAAAGTGACATTTTATGCAAATAGTTTTTTTTTTAAGAATTAGGTAACGGAAACAAAATCAGTTCCATCCTACTGTCTGTAAAAACACTGAAGTGCTATTTGTTCAAGGCTTTAAAACAATAAACTTAAAAAGCAGGAAGAATTTTTTTAATTTCCTTCAAGGAAAAGTACTATAAAATAAGTTACAGTACAGTGAATTTGTCTAAACTGACTTGGTTCCCGTTCTCCAGCCTTTGTAAGCACAAACATCAGAAATAAATTGTACAGGTGTAGAGATTGTTTTCTTAAAAAAAGGCATTTTCCCCAAAAAAGGAAATAAACAGCCACGCTGTTGTCAATAATTACAAGGTGTGTGTGTGTGTGTGTGTGTGTCTGTGTGCAAGAGAGAAAGAAAGAGAGAAAAAGAAGAAGTGTTTGTGTACAAACTGTATTTAAAATGTGTGTCCTCATAAGTATATGCTTTTGAATCGTAGTTGTTGTTGCATATCATTGCATTATGTTCGCTGAGGAAATACCTACATTTGTTCTAATTACTTCATGGGTTTTAAAAAACAAATACTTCATACATTTTGATCATCATCATCATTGCAGATCGGAGTTCTCATACGTCATCTGCTGGTAAAGAAGGTATGTTGAACCTTGGTATGGTGAAGAAAGCCATCTTCTCTCTAGCCAAAAAAAAAAAAAAAAAAAGTTATTCCTTGGGTCAATTGTAAGTACTGAAGTTTCACATAGCTATGTTATGGTGCTGAAAGATAAGTACAGCAGTAAATTACCTTTCAAAAGCAATGAAAATCAGTTTGCCTGCCTTTTGGAGTTATACATAGATACCTTTTCAGAGCTACATTCCAAACATAAGAAATACATATGCCAAGAGAAAATACTCTGAAAGAAAATACTGAAAGACAGTGTAGTCCTCTTCTTAGTTTAGTACAAGTCTCGTTCTCATTTCTAACTTATGTGATTAATGCCTTCAAAACAAAAACTGAAATAGAGCATGATCTAGCTATCGGAAAGTGCGGATAGGTGTGAAATGTTTTGAGGAAACATTATGTAGAAAACGGCTAGATAAGTGCGCTCAACACGAGATGCTTTAAAAAATAAAATGTTCTGTTTTTTAAAGAAAAGCTGTACATAACATTTAGCCAGCAAAACATTGAAACTTTTACATCACCCGCATAGCATAAAGACAGCAGTGAAAGACCATGTCGAACGTGTCTCTGAGAATCTACCAACGTAGTGAGAAATATGTGGGGAATGTGGTGGTGTGACCCTGCACGTTTGTGTGGGTGTGTGTGCATTTATGGAGGTTAAAGGGGTTCAGGGGCGTGTGAGGGCAGAGGGTAGAGGAAGGGAGAAAGGGGGCACACTACACGGTCTCAAGCCCACCTGAAGGTCTGCACCGGTAGGGGCTCCTTTTGGCTCTGGCCCCTGAGCTGCAGCACCTCCTTGGAAGCCTTCCTCAGCCTCCTCTCTGCCGCCTCCTCCTGACGCTGCTCCTGCTTGCTCTGGTTGGCCTGCGGGTAGAGGACGCACAGCGAGTCATCCATCTATCCACAAGCTACGAAGGAGGCTGACACACCCTTAGGAATGTCCAAGCTCACCCTCACCCACATTATTAACTCGCCTGACAAAGTCCTGGAAACGAGATCTAGCTGACACCCACAGAATGAACCCAAAGCTCCGTCGACTCCCTTTCTACAACCCCTCCGCACCCCACCCACCCCGCCCCTGCACTCCCCACCTGTCTCTGGGCCTCTCGTAGTAGGCAGCGGAAGCGCTCGTCCCTCAAGGCCCAGTGAGGCAGCTCGGGGGGCGCTCCCTCTTTGTTGCCCTGGGGCTCCTCCAGACGCAGCTTGAGCTCGCGCAGGGTGTTCAGCTCCTCCGTCAGCTGGCGCTGCCGCGTCCGGCAGGCCTGGAGGTCCAGCTCCAGGTCCAGGGAGGTGCGCGTCGGCTGCTCGGCCAGGGAGGACTGGTACGACTGCTGCTGCTGCTGCTGCTGGGAGGCGCGCCGACGGGAGGGAGATGCACGTACATGTCACAAGTGATTGACAGCAGCCAACATGGATCAAAGGCAGAGACAGGCAGAAGGATAAGTATAGACACACACACACACACACACACACACACACACACACACACGTTTGATTGTCAAACAGGCTGCTCTACTGTTATGTAAAGGTATAATTACGATCATACTGAGTGGGGCTACGGCATAACCGATCATACCTGTTTGTAGCGCAACGTCCTTCTTTCCAACGTGTTTCTGATGAAGGGAGATTTCTTTGGTAGAGTTGAACTGTCACTGTCGCTGCGATACAACTAAAACAGACATACAAGGCATTATCTTTAATATGACAGATTAGCACCATTAGCACTATTTAGAAAACAGAGATCAACAAATTCATTAGTCCTCTTATATAAACAGCTGGAGAGAAGTTTCTCAATGGTGTTCTATTTTCTGAACACTGATGAAGCACATTTTGAGAAAGCATACCCAATGACGTCAGAGGGTGTATTGTTTGGATTTTCGATCCTAAAAATAAATATACCTTTCCAGTTTGGCATTCCGTGAAGAATCTGTACAATCACGATCGCTGTATATCTGTATTGCAGATATGTGTATGTGTGTGTGTGCACTCACCCTGCAGACATACTGGCTTCGCGCTCCTGGGGAGAAGGTCTGCGAGCGTACGATGGTGCTGTTGCGGATGAACGGCGAGGGGTGACCCCAGCGACCTCCTCTCTCCTTGGGCCGAACCCTAACAGGCTCTGGGTACAGGACCTCTGTCATTGTGGCCTTTTCCACCTGTCCCAGCAAAGCGACACACAAACACACCTTTCTTTAGTGTACTTTTCTTTTGATATTATTTTATGCTCCTAACTGTACACGTGTGTATTCAAGGATTCATAAACAGTGGGGATTGATGTGTTAATGTTTGAAACTCTCATAGACACCCTCGTACCTCAAAACAGAAGACTTTCTCACTCCAGAATTTTTTTTATTTAATTTTTTTACTGTAAATAGAAACTTGCACACACTCCCAATGGTGATAAAAAAGCACTTGAAAACACACTGTGACCTGGCCTTATCTTGTGCCTTTCTATTGTTGATCAGTGCACTGTCGTGTGGTATCTAGCTGAGTGACCGCCACACTGCATGGACCACTACCTTCACGATAAGAGGTCTGCCGCCCTGTTGAGCACAGCGCCCTGCGGTGTTGATGCAGATCCCCCCAGCACACAGACCCTCAGGACAGAGGGTGGCAAATGCTGTGCTGTTACTGCAGCCGCTGTCCACAGACTCTGCCTGCCAACTCCTGGAACACACACGCACACAAAATTCCTCTTATGTCGGTAGGTATTAAGGTTGTGGTTGTGGAATAACGATAGTTATTAAGGCAATGGATACTGTAAGGTGAAGTACGCAAAATGCCATATCATGTGCTTAGGATCAGGTCACGTCTTGAAAGGTGTATGAGATAATGGTGTAAACTAGCTGGGGCTTAGGAGAATAGCACATTTAAGTTATAATTACATAGCAAATAAATTACCTTTCTAAAATCTTGTCTTGAAACATAGTTTCACATGATCTTTATGTAATTGTGAGAGAAACAAAATGGAATATTCTGGTATGATGTTATTGGTTCCATGGAGTGTCAATGTCCTTCAGTCTATTCCCTATTACATGGAATATATAATGTAGACTATTTATATGATTGTTTTATTCTTTACTTTTATCAAGGTATTTTTTCGGTTAGTCCATTTCCAAGGCCTTATGACAGAGGCAGACATGTCCCCGCATTGCACTCTGGAAATCCAACATGAAGACCATGTTGCCTACTATAAAACCATATGAGAGAAGGTCCAAGTGGACAGCGGTGTGTGTGTGTGTGTGTGTGTGTGTGTGTGTGTGTACCTTTCAGACACCGCCTCCCCCAGCTCCTCCTTTCTCTCCTGACCCCTCTCCCCCTCTTCCTGGCGGATGACGGCACGAGCTAGCAAAGCAGACACACCGTCCTGGAATAGCACCAAGACAGGCTTTAGAAAACAACACTACAATTACACAACCTACTGTGTCACCACTAAAGACGTTTCCCATCGCAGAGGAACAGCCTCTGTATACTGTGTACAGGTCAAAGCCATTGTTCCGAGTCTTTCCAGTATATCTATAATATGTTATCCAACTGACTGCTACACAAACATGCTAAACATGCAATTGTCATGCACTGTGTAGTTTATAAGTGTGTATATACACCAAAAGATGCATCACATTTAGGTAATAACAGATTATTTGACAGCCCACCTGCAACCCAGAAAGACCTTTTGTAAAGTACAGTAGTGCAGGAATGTCTCCCACAGACACCGTATGCTTTACAGTCTACTGCACCGTATACTTCAGTGAAGGACTAGAACTGCTATTCCTCAGACCAGCAGATAGTGAGAGAGTTGTTTTGAATTCGACTGTAGGATAATAATTATTGCCCTCGGTTTACTGACTTATAATTTCAGAACAACGGTAATTTGGACAAAAACAATATTCTCAGGTATGATAACTAGCTTAACAGACATATTTAGTATGAGGTGTGCCCTGGGGAGTGATTAAGAAAAAGAGCATGAGCGAGAGAAAAGTAATGCATGTACAGTACATTTACAGTTATTGGATTCTGTGTACAAGCATGGGGGTGTAATCGTCAGTGTGAGGGTGTAAGCATGTGTAAGTATCTATTCACTGTGGCTAGAGCATGTTAAGTGTACTGTACACACTGTATATAAAACTACGCGAGCCTGTGCGTGTGATAGTTCACTTACCGTAGCTTAAGCATGTTAATGGGTGTGCATACAGTGTAAAGAACGCTGTGTGTGTGTGTGTGTGAGTGTGAGGCTAAAGCAGATTAATGTCTGTAGCTTGAGTCTGTTAATGCATGTGTTTGTGTGTATATGTGTGTATATGAGTGTGTGTGTGTGTGTGTGTGTGTGTCTGTGTTTATATGTGTGTATATGGGTGTGTGTGTGTGTGTGTGTGTGTGTGTGTTTATATGTGTGTATATGATGTGTGAGTGTGTGAGTGTGTGAGTGTGTGTGTGTGCAGGGTTTGAGTTATAATCTGAGCCTTGTGGGGGTCTCTAACGTTAGTGGCGGAGATAAATAAATAACAGCTTAACCGGTGCACTTTGTGTGTGTGTGTGTGTGTGTGTGAGAGAGAGAGAAAGAGTTCTAATACAACATTTTCACACACAAGGCAGCCTGCTTTTTAAATCATGTTGCGTGCAGCACACAACAAACAGCGCTGTCCATTGTTCTTAAACGACAGCTAAGCAGTATCTCGTATCTTGGTCAACAATTTTTCTATAGATAAAAAGTGCTCAAACAGAGGGGGCAGTCTGTGGTCTGTGGATTCAGTTTTTCACACAAATTTCACGTTTACGTGCTCTCAACACAGACATAGATTGCTCACCACTACTGCGCACCATGGTGCCTTGGTGGTGAAGTGCTGTCATACTATCATTCACGAGAGAATATATTGCCTCGTTCTATTGGAAAATAGGTTTCCTTTAGCCTATTTATCTCGTTCATGTAAAGACTACTTATTATATGATTGAAAAATGTATTATTTGTGATTAAAATAAAGGTTGTGTGTATGTATTGGCGACCCCTATAGATGTAGGACTTTACTGTTTTCATGGGAGCTCAGACCCCTCCTTATGGGAGCTCAGCTCCCACTGGCTCCCACATAACGTGAACCCTGTGTATATGAGTGTGTGTGTGTGTGTGTGTGTGTGTATGAGTGTATGTGTGTGTGTCCACTTACAGTGGCCCTAGGGCCTTCCTCCTGGCCCTCCTGCTGTCTCACGTGGCCTCTCTGCTCCGGCCTCGTCATCTCCACCCCACCGCCCAGCGTCTGGACCCTCAGCCAGCGGAACACCATCTCCACGCTGCCCTCACACTCTGCCAAACCCACGTGGGCCGTACCCTGAAAAAACAGAAGAGCACGCACACAACTTATTCCATTATACTTTTTGTTGTTGTTTTTTTGTTATGTAAGAGCATCTGAAGTTATTATGAATAAAGTAAATAAATATATAAATAATAATAATAATAATAATAATAATAATAATAATAATAATATTAATAATAATAATAAATATTATGAATTTTGGGCTGGAGAGTGTGTTACGTCTGCAGACCAGGCTTTGGTATTGTATACAGAAAAGTGTGTTTGAGAGAGGACTTTTAATCCTAACAACGACTCCCTCATTGGAAGAGGTTGACCCACCAGTAGCTCCTCCTGAGCCTGCGGACCCAGCGAGCAGACTGACAGCTGCAGGGCGCACATCGCCAGGGCGTCCGTCGCCACGGGGATGCGGAAGCCCTCGTTGAAGCTCATGCGGGGCTGGGGCTCCTGGGCCTTGCAGCAGTAAAAGGCACAGGCCCGTCCGGCATCAAGCGGGATCAGGTGAACCTTCACATACCTGAAGACGAGGAGGAGGAGGATGAGGTCAAACCATGCGGAGAAGACAGGTAGCAAGACAGATAGCAAGTAGCAAGACAGATAGATAGCGGGTAGCAAGAGACAAATAGCACGTAGCAAGATAGACAGCACGTAGCAAGACAGACAGATTGCAGGGAGCAAGACAGGCAGATAGCAAGCAGCAAGAAAGACAGATAGCTGGTAGCAAGACAGACAGATAGCAGGTAGCCCGACAGATAGATAGTGCATAGCAAGGAAGTTAGAAAGACAAATGAAATTCAGATGTTCAAGTTACTGGCATGTGCTTGTCGTGAGTAAAGAAAAATAGGCAATTTGCTAAATGCAATTACGTTTTTTTGTTTGAGAAAATGGTGTCAGGGCATAAAACAGGCAAACGCAAAGATCCTTACACTTTGCAGCAGTCTCTCACTATTGACTTGTTCAAATTCTTGAGCTGTAGCAGGTGCAAGAGGAGAGACTGTGAGTTGGAGTCATACCTGAAAAACAAAAACAACACCGAAACCAAAAAAATTATTGGAGGGTGACACGCACTGATGTAATTCTTCTCATTCAGAAGATAACTTCCACTTTTTGATCAGAAACTGGTTGGTCAGGTACTCACAGAAGTCCCAGCTGGATCTGCGCTGGGTCGCTGACAGAGGTCAGGTCTTTCATGAATGCCATCTCCTCTGACTCCTCCGTCCTGCCAGAACAACAGTGGAACACTTCATTCATTAGAATGGTATCTGGTGGATAATCTAATATGAGCCATACGCACATAAACACTCACTTTAGTGGGCCTGTCTAAATTTGTCTTGTATTAACAGCATCCTAACGTTTGTCAAAATAGTGGATTCAAGTTTAATTCGGAGCTAAATAAACACTATATACTGTACCACTACCATATACAAACAAATATACGCACTTCCTTCCATAAGACACATAACAAACTAAAGCTGTTACAAATGCTGCAATTCTCTCGACGGCCACCAGGGAATGCTAGTGCCCAGGACAGCAGAGGGTGTTTACGTTGGGAGACATTCCTGGTGTTGGGTGGAGGGAGGTGGGGGAGTCTGGTCTCACCTCCTGCCCCAGGCCTCGAAGACACCGCTGTCTGTGGCCAGAGCGTCCTCCGACACGCCCGCGGACACCCTCCTGGCTCTGCGTCCGCTCCGGTTGGCGCTGTTACACCTCAGGGTCACTCCTAGACGGGACAGGGGGGACGGGGCGGGGATGGGGCGTGGACGGGGGGAGGACATTAGGGGAGGATATGTACTGTCACAGTAGAACCCAGTCATGGGCTTCCTCTAAGGTCAGCAAGAGAGCCAGTATGTTTTTTTCTTTATCCAGAGGTTGTACTTTAGGAGTTGCCAGATACCCCCCGCCTCCCGCCGCTCCAACAGACATGTTACTTTGTTTACGGGGACTGTCATATTATATTTGCTAAACAGATGGATAGACTAATTGTAGCCGCTAAGTCCACTGGGACACACTTGCCTGTGGAGCTGAACGGCCCCTGGTGGCCCCCGGCGTCTCTGTGGCTCTTGGTCTCCAGCTGGTGGACAGCGGTCGGACCACCAAGCTCCTCGACGCTTGGGCCGGAGGCGGCGTGCGCGGACGGCTGGGACTGGGCCCTCAGCCCCTCCAGCAGGCCGCGGCCAGCCAGCTCCATGTACTCCTCCGTCATCTGTGTCAGCGGGCAGTCCTGGGGCGCCGAGTGGTACGGCGTGTCCATGGGCGAGCTGGGCGGCGACAGCGACGAGAGCGACGAGCGGGAGGACAGCGAGGCCAGTGACTGCGGCGTGTCGTGGGCGCGTTTGGCCTTGCCGTGGGCCGAGAGGGGGTCGGGGGCGAAGGCGGGGGGGCCGTCCCGGGACGCGGCGGACGACTCGGGCAGCAGCAGGTAGCGCAGGTGGGGGTCGTGGGGCTCACCGTCGTGGCGCTCGTACGGCGGCACGCCGTAGATGTCGCTGAAGCTGATGGAGCTGAGGGAGCCGCGGCTGGAGGCCAGGGACCCGCGGCTGGAGGCCAGGGAGCCACGGCTGCTGCTGGAGGACACGGTCAAAGAGCTGGCTGACAAACTGAGGTGACAGAGGGGGGAGACGGGACAAAGGAAAACAGGGCACGACGGACAACAACGTGAATGACAGCAGGAGACATAATGCAAAAAAAGAAACAGGGCACGAGTAAGGTTATCCATGGTTTGCTTTTGTTTCAAGTTTCAAACTTCCAACAAATAATGTCCTATGGTCTTTAAATCTGGCTAAAATCCTCAGAATAATGGGCAAGAATGGCTGATTCGGTATGCATACACTTCCTATTGTTGCTGACTATAAAGTGAAAATGCAGAATAATACATACATAGTACATAAAGTAGACAGTACAAAGAGTCCAAAAAGACCCATGAGTAAAGACAGGAGTGCATCAAGCTTTGGTTTGTATCAGAGAAGAAACTGAGCTATCCACCACACAACAGAACTGTGCATTTTCTTTTCGGTTCTGTACGTGTGAAAGTAAGTACGGTACCTCTTAAGCTGGGAGTGCAGATAGGTGGTGATGCGTGTGGCCTCTTCCAGCTGTCTTAGCAGAGCATTCCTCTTCTCCTGCTGCAGGATCCTAAACAGGGAAATACAACACTGTCTATTAGATCGCAGAACTACAAAGACAGGGTCTCTGGTCTGAAGCACAATGCATGCTGAAGGTATCTATGGTCGTAATGATAGGAGAACCAAGTGCCGGCTGAAACAGAGAGAAACCAATGAGCAGCTATGTAGAACCATTCGATTGCAAAAGGTTCTGAAGAATCAAAGCGTGATTTTAAACATGATCTGTATGTAGAAGCCATATGATAGGAATATCATTA
The DNA here is from genome assembly GCA_026901105.3 of Galaxias olidus. Lineage (NCBI taxonomy): Eukaryota > Metazoa > Chordata > Actinopteri > Galaxiiformes > Galaxiidae > Galaxias > Galaxias olidus. Next base: position 822,661 of record JAPMUY010009319.1, read on the forward strand.
GTGTTGTTTGGTCACGTAAGAGGAATGTTTGAATCACTTCAAGCTTGACTACAAGCAATGAGTGCCATCTAGTGTCTGCGGTAAAAGTTACACGTCAAAAACTTGGTGAAAGAAACGCCAACAATAAGGTG
>JAPMUY010009323.1:0-7500 GCA_026901105.3 Galaxias olidus
AGGCCCACAACACACTGCATTTATTTTGTACTGTACCTGAGTATTAATGTTTTTACACAACTGAATTTGAAATTGTTTCATTATTTTTTAAACCATCTGTCTTTTTGTGATCTATGCAAACCAATCAAAAATTTTGTTTGTATTATTCTGTAAACTGCTTTGGCAATATTGTCTACTTGTGTACAGTCATGCCAAGAAAGCATTGAAATTGAATTGAGAGAGAGAGAGAGAGAGAGAGAGAGAGAGAAACAAGAGGGAGGAGGGGGAGAAGGAGGAGACAGAGAGAGAGATGGAGGAGGGGGTGTGTACCGGCTCCAGCGTCAGCGTTGCCGTGACAGCATCCTGGGGGATGTCTGAACGGTTGCTGGCGAATGTGGCAGCCTGGACCATGGAGGCCTTGTCCTGGGAGCTACCTGGAGGGAACACCAGGGGGCGCTGCTGCAGTTACACACTCTGCATAGACGTGTGTGTGTGTGTGTGTGTGTGTCTGTGTGTGTGTAGGTACCCATGTATGTGTGTGTGTGTGTGTGTGTGTGTGTGTGTGTGTGTGTGCGCGCGCGTGTGTGTGTGTGTGTGTCTGTGTGTGTGTCTGTGTGTGTGTGTGTGTGTAGGTTGTTTGTATGTGTGTGTGTGTCTGTGTGTGTGTGTGTGTGTGTGTGTGTGTGTGTGTGTGTGTGTGTGTGCGCGCGTGCGTGTGTGTGTGTGTGTGTATGTGTGTGTTTGTATGTAGGTACCTATGTATGTATGTGTGTGTGTGTTTGTGTGTGTGTGTGTGTGTTTGTGTGTCTCTCTCCCTCTGTGTGTGTGTGTGTGTGTGTGTGTGTGTGTGTGTGTGTGTGTGTGTGTGTGTGTGTGTGTGTGTGGGTGTGTGATATGCTCACTAAAGGACAAGTGTGTGTGTGTGTTTGTCTCTCTCTGTATGTGTTTGTGTGTGTGTGCACGCGTGCTGTGTGTGTGTGTGTGTGTGTTTGTGTGTAGGTACCTATGTATGTATGTGTGTGTGTGTGTGTGTGTGTGTGTGTGTGTGTCTCTCTCTCTGTGTGTGTGTGTGTGTGTCTCTCTCCCTCTGTGTGTGTGTGTGTGTGTGTCTGTGTGTGTGTGTGTGTGTGTGTGTGTGTGTGTCTGTGTGTGTGTGTGTGTGTGTGTGTGTGTGTGTGTGTGTGTGTGTGTGTGTGTGTGTGTGTGTGTCTCTCTCTCTGTGTGTGTGTGTGTGTGTGTGTAGCAGGTCATACCTTCAGGGTACTTGTAGTTCCCCGTGACGTCCACCGGGCTGTCACTGCCCACAGCCTTGGTGTAGATCAGAGCCCCGATGTAGGTGGTGTCTGTCCAGAACGGGGTCAGCACGCCATACTTATCTCTCTTAGAGACCACCAGGTCACTGTTCACCTGATACACACACACACACACACAGACACACACACACACACACACAGACACACACACACACACACAGACACACACACACACACACACACACACACACACATACATAGGTACCTACAACAGCGTACTGTACCTACAACAGCGTATTGGACTGGATAGAGTGTCTCTGTCTTAATCCCTGTATTATATTGATTACCTCAGCGAAGATGAAGAGGCCATCAAACTGGTAGCCTAGCTGTCCGTTCTTAATGGCTATGAGGGAGCACGGCCCACAGCGGTAATATCCTGAACAGCAACAGCACCAACAACAACAAACAATTATATGTAAACACACATTGCAACAACAACAACATCAACAACTAACAATTAAATGTAAACACACATTGCAACAACAACAACAACAACAAACAATTAAATGTAAACACACATTGTAACAACAACAACAACAACAACAACAAACAATTATATGTAAACACACATTGCAACAACAACAACATCAACAACTAACAATTAAATGTAAACACACATTGTAACAACAACAACAAAGATGGTTATATGTAAACACACATTGCAACAACAACAACAAAGATTGTTACATGTAAACACACATTGTAACAACAACAACAAAGATTGTTATATGTAAACACACATTGGAACAACACAAGGTTTTATGAACCTATTTACATGAAATATCATTTCCAGAGCAAAAGGTTTGAAACCCCCCCTTCCAAAGTTTCAGATTTCTGTTTTCGTTTGCTATTCTGACCCATTCTTCTATTGAGGGCGGACTTTCATTCACCTCTGGGGGTCTACTAAAAGGTTGATGTTGTCCTTTTTGGTTTGATATATCCACCTATAATTCCATACAGTTAGTCCTGAGTAGTCACAGAAACATATGATACGATCAGAATAATATCTTACAGATGCATAGTAGGCGATTCTGAACACAGCAATAGTACTACTCTAGTTTCCTACTGACACTGGTCTCTTGAGGGTTAGGGTTAGGGTCAGGGTCAGTATTAGGGTTAGGGTCAGGGTTAGGGTCAGAGTAAGGCCTACCATCGCTGGTCTCCTGAGGGGTGGTGTCCAACACCTGCCAGCCCCCCAGGCCAGAGGGGAGGTCAGGGCGTGTCATGTACCCTTCATTCCAGCAGTGGTAGTTCCTACAAAGAACAGCAGAGGGCGCCACACTTTAAACGTGACGAACATCTCTATTTTTTTACTAGCCTGCATACATTGTGTGTATCATTGATAAAGAGTGTGTTACACAATATAACAATGTGATAGACCATAGAAAGTCTCATAAGCCGTGCTTATTTGATATGGTATAAAATAATGTAAAATTACATAAAGTATAGGTGAAGAATTTAAATGCTTTGAAGATTGATTGGACATTACGGTTATGGCTGCCTGTTGAAGACTCAAAGACCATGTTACGTTTGCATCTATTGTAGAATTTATGTCGTTTTTATGTATGACTATATCCACATACTAGCCCAATTTTCATAAAATCCAGTTGGTCATTACAACCGAATTGATCAACATTCCATGTAATTTCTTAGACATTAGTATGTGAATGACAAGTGAATACACCAACCAGATGGAGTCTGTGATGTATTCTCTTAGTCATGTATGTGATTGACAGGTGAATACACCAACCAGATGGAGTCCGTGATGTATTCTCTTAGTCATGTATGTGATTGACAGGTGAATACACCAACCAGATGGAGTCTGTGATGTATTCTCTTAGTCATGTTTGTGATTGACAGGTGAATACACCAACCAGATGGAGTCCGTGATGTATTCTCTTAGTCATGTATGTGATTGACAAGTGAATACACCAACCAGATGGAGTCTGTGATGTATTCTCTTAGTCATGTATGTGATTGACAGGTGAATACACCAACCAGATGGAGTCTGTGATTTATTCTCTTAGTCATGTATGTGATTGACAGGTGAATACACCAACCAGATGGAGTCTGTGATGTATTCTCTTAGTCATGTTTGTGATTGACAGGTGAATACACCAACCAGACAGAGTCTGTGATGTATTCTCTTAGTCATGTTTGTGATTGACAGGTGAATACACCAACTAGATGGAGTCTGTGATGTATTCTCTTAATCATGTTTGTGATTGACAGGTGAATACACCAACCAGATGGAGTCTACGCTGTTGCGGAGGTCCAGTGTGCCGTCAGATGAGAAGATGAGGTTGGTCACAATGTTTCCACCGCTATCATGGGCAGAGTTGTAGTTGCTGATGACTCTGGATGGTATGCCAAGACACCGCATGACTGTGTGTGTGTGTGTATGTTTGTAAGAGGTGGGAAAGAGGAGGAAAGATAACTTGTGGTTTAATTGATATGTTCTTCATTCTTTTGACTAGATTTAAAAGCACTACTACTTAAAAGTTTCTGTAAAACCTACTGTGAACATTTGACGCCTACCCATAAAATATAAGCTAAAACACCGAACAAAATGGTGGAAAGCCATTCACAGGTGTTGAACAAAACAAAATGGCGTACGGCCACTCACAGGTGTTGAACAAAACAATATGGCGGCTGGCCACTCACAGGTGTTGAACCAAACAAAATGGCTGACGGCCATTCACAGGTGTTGAACCAAAGAAAATGGCTGACGGACACTCACAGGTGTTGAACAAAACAAAATGGCGTACAGACACTCACAGGTGTTGAACGAAACAAAATGGCGGCTGGCCACTCACACGTGTTGAACCAAAAAAAATGGCTGACGGACACTCAGGTGTTGAACAAAACAAAATGGCGGCTGGCCACTCACAGGTGTTGAACCAAACAAAATGGCAGCTGGCCATTCACAGGTGTTGAACAAAAGAAAATGGCTGATGGACACTCACAGGTGTTAAACAAAACAAAATGGCTGTGGGCCATTCACAGGTGTTGAACCAAACAAAATGGCGGCTGGCCACTCACAGGTGTTGAACAAAACAAAATGGCAGCTAGCCATTCACAGGTGTTGAACAAAACAAAATGGCTGATGGCCACTCACAGGTGTTGAACAAAACAAAATGGCGGCTGGACACTCACAGGTGTTGAAGGTGCCGGCGTAGACCCAGCACTGGGCGAATCCCACAGGCGTTCCATTGCTCCCGTAGCGCTGCAGGATGCTAGCACTGCCCGTCCAAGATGTGGGGGGCGTCCCCCCCGAAAAGTTGTTACTCCAATTCACGATGAGAACCCCACTGTCATCCTGGACGTTCAGCTGGGAGGGGGAGGGGTTGAAAGACAAAAGGTCGGGGGTCAGATCTACAGACAAGGCCCAGGGTTGGCAACAAACACAAGCAGGAAAGAGCAAGAGGTCGTCAGGGTTTGGGTTAGGGTCGGGGTCGTTTCTCTTCTTCTAAGATAGAAGCTGGGTTACCACCCGAGTTCTTTTCTCAAAGTCAAACCAAAAGTACTACCTTGTGGTCGTGATATTTTGAAACAGCAATACTTTTAGACTCTCAAAGTTTATAAGCTGTTGTCCATAAATGTCAGTTAGACTGCCTGTCTCACTGAAAAGCCAACCAGACTGTCTCCCTGACCAACCAGACTGCCTGTCTCACTGACCAACCAGACTTTCTCACTGACCAACCAGACTGCCTGTCTCACTGACCAACCAGACTGCCTGTCTCACTGACCAACCAGACTGCCTGTCTCACTGACCAACCAGACTGTCTCACTGACCAACCAGACTGTCTCACTGACCAACCAGACTGCCTGTCTCACTGACCAACCAGACTGCCTGTCTCACCACCCAGTCCAGCCCGTCTCACTCACCATGGCGGAAGCCATCCTGCCGACTTTGACGGGGTTGCCTCTGTCAGCGATGGGCATGCGGGATTTATCCATGATGTAGATACAGGCGTCCAGCACCCCGTGCTCAAACTGAGAGAGAAAGAAGAAAGTATGTCCACGCGAGTGTGTGATGGTTAGTTTGTGTGTACAGTATGGTCTCTTAGTGTGTGTCTGTGTGTGCGTGCGTGTGTGTGTGTGTGTGTGTGTGTGTGTGTGTGTAGACAATATGTTTGTAGAGTCTCTGTGTGTTTGTGTGTTGTGTGTGTTTGTTGTGAACTATACTGTATGTGTTCATTGTGTGTGTGTTTGTCTGTAGTGTACTATATGTGTTTGTAGTGTGTGTGTATTTGTTGTGTTATAAATGTGTGTGTGTTTGTGTGTCCGTGTACCTGTCCATAGCTCCAGTATTTGTAGGATACTGAGTCAACACTTCCTTGGTAGATGACTCCGTTATCGTTAAGGACGTACTCACTCCTCTCAGTGCTGTTTGCATAGTACACCGAGTCAGCTAAACACAAACATATTACATTACATTAAACATTACATTATATTAGATTACTTTATATTACATTACATTAGATTACTTTACATTATATTACATTACATTAAACATGACATTATATTAGATTACTTTATATTACATTACATTAGATTACTTTACATTATATTACATTACATAACAGTACATTAGATTACTTTAAATTACATTAAATTAGATTACTTTACAATACATTAGATTACATAACAGGACAGAACATTTATGTATATAGGCTCGACTGTCTGAGACTAGACCTACGTCTCTTTTGCAGCAGTGCCCTTCTTTTATTCAACGCGTGGTTTACAGTCCGAACATTCAAAACCCCACAGTCAGACCTCTACAGAGGCCGACGTGGCCAAATTAAGTTATAAAAAGTTATAAAATAAAAAAATAAAATATTACTAGATGACTTGAGTTGATAACCAAATATTAAATGTTAATGTTAAATTAAATGGCAATACATTGAACAGGGGGTTAGCATTAAAGCTAAGTTCCAGAGCTGCTGGTCTCACCGCTGGCCCAGGCGTTAAACAGGATGTAGAGGTCAGTGGAGGAGTCTCTCTTGGTCCGGAGCAGGTTCCCGTTGAAATCCCTGACAGCCACAAACATTTGGAAGCGACCCACGATGCTGTCCGGAGCAGGAGTGACGCCGAGCAGGATCGACGTCCCGTTCTGAGTGATGACACGCCCGGCCCAATTCCCGTCCTTGTCACCAAACGACGCGATGTTCAGAGAACGATCTCTAGTGGATGGACTAGACCCTACAGAGAGAGGGGGAGACAGGGGCGAGGAACGGAGCAACAGAAAGAAGAAAAGGGGAGCCAGGGGCGAGGAACGGAGCGACAGAAAGAAGAGAGGGGGAGACAGGGTGAAAAAGGGAAAAGGAGGCAAAAAGAAACTGTTTTATCTATTATCTGTTTATTTCTTGGGATTGTGAATTCAGAGAAAGCACAGGAAAAAAAATATTTTCCACGGCCGGTGTGATGTTGGCGTACCTGTTAGCTCCGCTATTAGCATGGCCATTAACATAGATGTTAACGTAGCTTATATTATAGCTGTTAACATACCATTAACATACCTGTTAGCATAACCATGAACATAGCTGTTAGCATAACCATTAACATAGCTGTTAGCATAGCTTATAACATAGCTGTTAGCATAACCATTAACATAGCTGTTAGCATAACCATTAACATAGCTGTTAGCATAGCTTATAACATAGCTGTTAGCATAACCATTAACATATATGTTAGCATAGCTTATAACATAGATGTTAGCATAACCATTAACATAGTTGTTAGCATAACCATTAACATAGCTGTTAGCATAGCTTATAACATAGCTGTTAGCACAACCATTAACATAGCTGTTAGCATAACCATTAACATAGCTGTTAGCTTAGTCGTGAGCATTTCTGGGTCAAGCTCCTTAGAATGCTGTGCCAACTGACACCACCATGAACATAGTAAAAAACACAGCACTTAGTAAAGAGCATAGAACATTTAAAAAAACATAGAACACAATAGAGAACACAGAACATAGTAAAGAGCATAGAACATATTAAAGAACATAGAACACAATAGAGAACACAGAACATAGTAAAGAGCATAGAACATAGTAAAGAGCATAGAACATATTAAAGAACATAGAACACAATAGAGAACACAGAACATAGTAAAGAGCATAGAACATATTAAAGAACATAGAACACAATAGAGAACACAGAACATAGTAAAGAGCATAGAACATATTAAAGAACATAGA
>JAPMUY010009323.1:12500-20000 GCA_026901105.3 Galaxias olidus
ATGCTAAACATATGTGTGTGTTTCAGTTTAATACTTTACCCTTCAACATGCTAAACATATGTGTGTGTTTCAGTTTAATACTTTACCCTTCAATGATGAAGTCACTGTTAATTTATTCATCATTTGAATTAATCCTATAATTTATACGACATATTGATGTAAATCAGTTTAATAATTTACCATATATACATTATTATTATTATTAATAATGTATACAGTGTTGACTGACTGAGACTACAGCAGTGACCTGTACACAAGGCTCGTAATGAAAAATAAAATAAAAACAACTCAACAAAATCAAATATTAAAACAAATGATACAAATGCGCCACTACTAATTAATATGTGTATTTAAACTAGTTTAATCCCTTATAAAGATGGTGAGGTATTAAATGCAAAAGTCAATAGAAAAATGTAATAATAACGGGGTGATGCCTGCACTGGGGCCTGATTAGTTATAAAAACACTGAATTAGATTAAATAACTGAACAAGATTTGATTTCAGGTAAACAGAAGCAACAATAATGTTTTGAATAGCAAACTTATTTTAACAGTGAAATGTACAATGTTGCTTAAAGAGATTGCTCAGAACAGTTTGGAAACATGGAAACTGTAAGACACTCAATATTTCTTTGTCGCGTCATGGTACATAATAAACTAATAATACATTTTAAAAAACTATAGTAAAATGTCAAACTTCACATCTATCTGTGATCAGGTGAGCGACAGGAAGTACACAATAACACATTTGTTTTAAACTAGGATTAGCATATTTTAAACTAGGATTAGCATCTTTTAAACTAGGATTAGCATCTTTCATGTAACACCAGTCAACTGGCTTAAATGTGTTGAAAGATTTTATAAGAACAGTCGAGCTTTGTGTAATAAAATACATTTCTGGGTTGTAACATTGTAAATGTTGGTCTTTCCACTGATCTCTCATGAAGTTATCTTGCCTTGAAGAATATAGCAGCTTCAAAGTAAAGGCCAATAAAACAATACGTAAAAACTGAGCAAAATATAAACATTTATAAAATGAAAAGTCCACTTCTTAACCCTCGGCAGCCTTTGTGACCTGCTGTTCTAACAGGTCAAATGTCATCCTGACACCACAGAGGAAGATGAGTGGTTTCTGCTTCCTCTCTTCATCCACTTCCTGTCTCACAGAATCCACCTCAAGGCTTCTGATGGACATGGAATACATTCAATTCAAAAGAAAGTTATTTTATGTTATAAGTACGTAACACATAATATGTTGTAAATACACATTCGCTTTCATTAATAATTATTTATGTTAAATGCTTCAGAACTTAGAAGTCTAATCAAATCCAACACATGATTTTATAGAAAACAAAGCTTTTGAAACTGCAGTGTATTAGTGCAGTACCCTGGATTGAATTTAGGTGACAGAATATGAGGTAGATAGAATCTGACCTCTGACCTATTTGATTGACAGAGTGAGAGGTGATCCTCGGTCAGTAGTGAACTGGACCTGGAGTTGAACTCTGACCTCCGTGGTGTCAGTGACTGCGATCCTGAGGCAGTTTGACTTCCCGTTCTACAAGTCAACATGACACGATGTTATGAAGGAGAAACTGACTTTCACATCCTGTATTAGCACACACACACACACACACACACACACACACACACACACACACACACACACACACACACACACACACACACACACACACACACACACACACACACACACACACACACACACACACACACACACACACACACACACACACACTCACACACACACACACACACACACACACACACACACACACACACACACACACACACACACACACACACACACACACACACACACACACACACACACACACACACACACACACACACACACACACACACACACACACACACACACACACACACACACACACACACACACACACACACACACACACACACACACACACACACACACACACACACACACACACACACACACACACACACACACACACACACACACACACACACACACACACACACACACACACACACACACACACACACACACACACACACACACACACACACACACACACACACACACACACACACACACACACACACACACACACACACACACACACACACACACACACACACACTCACACACACACACACACACACACACACACACACACTCACACACACACACACACACTTACACACAGACCCTTAGCCTCAAACTACCAGGTACGTACACACACACACACAAACACACACACACACACTCACACTCACACACTCACACACACTCGCACACACTCACACCCTCACGTACGCACTCACACACACACACACATGCACTCACACACACACACACACACGCACACACTCACACTCTCAAACACTCACACACACACACACACACACACACACACACACACACACACACACACGTACGCACTCACACACACACACACACACACACACACACACACGTACACACTCACACACACACACACACACACACACACACACACACACACACGCCCATATAAACATACACTCACACACAACTATGAGCTAAACTGCTGTTGTTTTCAAGGGTATGCATTCCATTACATATTTTTAATTCAACAGAAAATTTGATTTATTTATTTGTTTATGTTGTTTGGTTTTTATGTTTTCAGGTAAACAAACTGTGTGTGGTTATAACCTTCACTGAGGAGGGAAACCAAGTCCCAACCTGTCAATCATTCTGAGAGCCGGAACATTCCAGAACTTTCCATCACCGGTTCCCTCCATCATCTCATCCAGGACCAGCCTTTATTTAGTCTGCTGAACAGAGAGATGAGGAGAGAAACGGGAGTTTGAGGAGAGAGAAATGCAGCAGATCATCATCACATCATAAGTGCCCATGTTAACCCTGCGTTGCCTGGGCTACCTGATGTGATGTCTTTTTTAAATGGAGCCTCTAGAAACACTACGACACTTAGCAACCACTCATAACATTACTGTAGACAACGTAGAGATGTCCACCCTAAGCCCTGTGTTTAACCATACACATCTGCACCAACACACAGCTACAGTCTAGTTTACCATTAGCTGTACTGACACAAAGATAGAAAGTCAATAGCGCCTGTACAATAATGTAAAGGTCAGCGAAGGTCATCTTAGAATTGTGTGAAGAGGTATATCAAACACACACACACACACACACACACACACACACACACACACCATACAGCCTTGATGGTTCTGACACTAGTAACTCACACCTATAGTATAGATAACTACTAACTCACACCTATAGATATAGTTAGAACATGACCTGTACTAACACACACCTATAGCCTAGATAGTAATAGTCCAGTAATTCTGGCGTTGAACAGATGAACAGCCTGAGAGAGAGTGGAGGGTGGTGAGGGAGGGGGGAGGGGGGGGGGGGTTGCTGGAGAGAGAAGGGATATCCTGCAATAGCAGCCTGGGTGAGAGAGAGAGAGAGTGGGGGTGGAGGGGGGGTTGGAATCTGGCTAGTGAAGAGACAGAGGCTGCAGTCTCTCAATTAAACCCAGCAGCGACTCACCCTCTCTCTCCCCTCCAGTGACAGAGCTCTCAAACAACCCCCTCACAATTATAATGTCCTTATACCATGGAGCCCCTCGCTATGTTTGGAAATAGAAACCATGTTTAACCTTTACATTGTACTGATACATATATTTATCTTTTGACTGTAAAAGGAAATGTATGTATTTTGGTCGATTTATTTCATATCGGCTACAGTGTTTCAGACAAGAACTTTTGGCCTAAGGACCTTGACTTTTTTGAGTTTGTCAGTTGGTATGCCTAAATAAATGATAAACGTTAGGTTAATTAGATCTTTACCACTAGACGAAAATTATCACTACAATTCACTTTTCTAAATATTCAGCTTTTGTATTGTACCGTAGGCATTTAAATAATTGGCATTCGACATCGTATAACAAAAACGGGTTTGATTTTTATTTTTTACTGCCGTTACACAAGTTAGCCACTAGGCGGCAACAGATAATCAGATAAAAGCAGAAAGAAGGCGATGATTCTCAAACTGCGGCCTAAAACTCCGGTTCGCCTCTTATTGCAGAGCGCGCCCGAAATGGTGACGTCTTCTTTCTCCTCCTCACTCTAGCCGTGAGGATAGAGGGAGGATCATTCTGGATAAAATAAAGCCTCATCTAATAGCGTATTATAGGTTGTATGCAACAAATGTCATTAAATAACTCTTTTTCAGCTACACATAACCTAACCGGTGACATGAAGACTAATTAAACGTGGTTCTGTAATAACACAAAGCTCACCATTGCAAAAAACAAACAAACAAAAAAACTCTTTATAATCGTGCTCAACTAAAAATTATCTTTTGGATGATAAGAAAAACTAATGTAAAAGTCATAACGGGTTCAGGTAAATGTCCCCTTTCTATCAATCTCGTGGTATGGCAACTAAAGGTTTTCATTTCGACATCTCTTGCCTTAAATTAACTGTCCGGGGACCAAATTACTCAGCAACTGGGAGCGCGCGGCACTAGTGTACGGGTTGATAAGGGCTGGTTAACGAACTGGGTCTCGCTTTCCCGTCCGGCCGTCCGCCCGTCGGTCCACACATAGAGGATTCTCCCTCACGGAACGCCTCAGGGGAAATTTTAATAATCTGGAGGTTGTGCTGTTCTCGCTGGGTCTGGCTGGCGCAAACGAACGAAAAAGAAAATTTAGAAAGTGACACCCGTTGACTCACTACAAATTCCGCTGACGTCAGCGAGGCAGCCGTGGGCAGGTTCCAACCCCCCTCACCACCGTTCATCCTCCCTCATTCATTTTGAAAATATAATGGGAATGTATGGCGTCATTCATTTTATTATCAATTTGTATGGTCGACATACGCCTCTTTCAGTCTCTCTCTCTCTCTTTTTCACACACCCACACAAACAAAACACCTAGGCATACCTTTTGTGACTTAGACAGAAAGTAAAGAGATTTAGAAATCGTCATTGAGACTATTTAAATGTCGAGGAAAAGGATTGGTTCTGAATTCTCATCACGCCTCTCCTTTCTCCGAGTCACGATCTAAACCGTTAGCGACGAATTAACACTCCTTTTAACAACACCTTTTTGAATTAGCCTTGGACGAGCTGCATAATTACCGTGTTAAATATGGCGCAAATACACTCTAAGTCCAAAACTCAATCTTTAATTAATTTAGGGCCTTTTGTATTTGTGTTTATTTTTTTTACCATGGGGTTTAAGTTATGACAGGCCTCGGTATTTGGAAATATTTGCTTCAACATTTTGATTTATTGAAGTGTTAGTCTTAACCGAACCTTTTATATATTGTTTGAAACGAAAATAGTAGCCTAATGTTTCTACCCCAAATGCCGGGCCTTACAAATCAGCTTCATTCATGCTTTTTTTCTTATTTATAGATTTTTTTCCCGTGCAGAAACGCATTGCTGAAAACGCTGTAAAATTAATAGTTTAAACGGGTCTTCCACACCTGAAAGAAATAAGTAACTTTTTAAGTCCACGCGCTCTCTCACCTCTCCCAGACACGCGAGCTTTTGGTGCGGTCTGGGGCGTTGACGTGAGCCCGTGACCCAGATGCGAGATATAGCACGGAAGCAGCGCGCGGCATAATGAGGCCAGAAGGGAAGGGGAAAAGACCCTGTCTAGCAAAATGGGAAAGGGGGAGTCCGACAGTCTATTTTACGTCAAGCATGGTATGTGGGCGTAAGGGAGAGAGAGGCAGCCAAGAGAGAGAGAGAGAGAGAGAGAGAGAGAGAGAGAGAGAGAGAGAGAGAGAGGAGAGAAAAAAACGAGGCATCACCGCCCTCTCTTTACGGGGTGCACCATTTCTCTCCTAGCGCAGCCGTCCGCGTGCGTAAAAAAAGGCAACCCGGTGAAAGAAGAAAACAGGAAAGAAGTGGCAACAAAGAAACGTTCAATTGGCGAAAATATCTTTTAGTTGGAGATTTTAATGGCTGCGTGTGATGCCCAGACTCTCAACTCGTTTTTCCGTCAAAGTTTTTAAGATCTGCACACGCCAATGGTTTTACCGCACGTAGAATGGGATTAACTTGGTCCGCCAAATGCATCACACTCTTTCTAGCGGTTCAGTTAGGTGAGTGGCACTTTCTTTTCCGATTGTCCTTTTTTCTTGAACGTGGAGAATCATTGTTTCGTTATAGGAAACGTGAGAAACTCAAATTGCCTGTTTTAGAAAGAGATCTGAGAAAATATGTCAACAGAATCAAATATAATCATAAGGCATATTTATGCTATTCGTTTTTTTCTCCGATGCAACGTCCTGTAACGCTTTTTGTTTTCATTTTTCACATCAAATAGACAACTTCTTTATTAGGGGAACCCAGGCCTCTCTTCATTGTTCGTTATTAAATCGGCTATCCCGGCACTCTGACCTAAAAAATATAAATAAATAAAACGTTTTCGTTATAATTCTTATGGCATAATAATATCCATACACTATTGACTTTATTCTTTATTTAAAAAAAAACCAAAAAAACATTTCAATTGAAAAAAAAAAAATATATATATATAATTTAAATGTCTTCATGTTTCATATGTTAAACGTTCATTGGTTACTGTATTATATTTCGGTGCCATTGCGTAACGTTAGCGCTATGGGAGACCCGGTGCGCGTGAGAGTCCTCTGGCAGCAGCCAGGGAGTTTTAAATAATTCAAGCCGCAGAAGTCGTTTCTTTGTCGAAGAGCAGCACACAGATATGCTTCGAGCTGACAGTATATTAAGATTTAGCATACGATTTAAACAAAATAATACATCGGAATAAAGGCGTGTAGATGAGAAAAGGAACAAAAGAATTGCTTCCATTTCCCAGTATATATTTTTTACGCATTGCCATGACTGCATTGGAAGCTAGGCTATGCAGCATCAACGACTGAAAATTATTATACCTACATTTAGCTTGACTGTCGAATACACGTGAATTTATTTTCCAAGCGGAATGAAAATAATTAAACAAAGCTTTGGTCCAAATTATTTACAGACCCCTTCCGTTCAAATTCTTGTTAAATGAGAGCGAATTTTAAACAACTTAATTATGAAAAATATCATTACAATGGTGATTTATATTTAGCATTTCATGTGGTTTATTTTTAGATCCTTAATCGTTCATTCTCATTTATGCTGTATAGGCTACATTTATAGCAAAAACGAATGTGCGTTGGTTATCTCTTTCATCAGTTTGGCGGTTTGATCAGGGTCATTAGATAGAATTCCCCCGCTCGTTTTTTTGTGCACGAACCGTGTTTCCCTTGTGATAGCGGTGAATTCAGTGGCATTTACTGCAGATTGATTGGTCTCCGGTTTAGCACGAGCAGTATAGGCTAATGCACGGTGTGTAGGTGTGTCCGCGTGCTTCCTGCTAGCCACTGCAGGCTTGGAGTAAGACGTATTTGTGAAAGAGAGAGAGAGGGACAGGGAGAGAGAGAGAGAGAG
>JAPMUY010009323.1:52500-57500 GCA_026901105.3 Galaxias olidus
GACACTGTACCACACACACACACACACACACACACACACACACACACACACACCCTAACCCAAATACCACAGACACTGTACCACACACACACACACACACACACACACACACACACACACACACACACACACACACACACCCTAACATCGCCTAGCCCCACTGTGCCACACACACACACACACACACACACACACACACACACACACACACACATATCCCACACTCACACACACACACCCAAACACAAATACCACAGACACTGTACCACACACACACACACACACACACACACACACACACACACCCTAACCCCACTGTACCACACACACACACACACACACACACACACACACACACACACACACACACACACACACACACACCCTAACAAATACCACAGACACTGTACCACACACACACACACACACACACACCTAACCCAAATACCACAGACTATGTACCACACACACACACACACACACACACACACACATACACACACCCTAACCCAAATACCACAGACTATGTACCACACACACACACACACACACACACACACACACACACACACACACACACACACACACACACACACACTAAACAGCACAGAC
Source organism: Galaxias olidus (assembly GCA_026901105.3). NCBI lineage: Eukaryota > Metazoa > Chordata > Actinopteri > Galaxiiformes > Galaxiidae > Galaxias > Galaxias olidus. Next base: position 53,113 of record JAPMUY010009323.1, read on the forward strand.
ACTGTCACACTCAGGGACACTGGACTATCCACTATAAACACACACACACACACACACACACACACACACACCCTAACCCACTGATCTCTCCACTATAAACACAGTGGGGTCTGACAGTGCATTCAATGGCTACAGGAAATAGGAATGATGTGGGATTGTGTTCCCAAGCAAAGCCCTCCTTTATGCTATGAGAAAACCCCCTCTTTAAAGGTCATGTTATTTGGACTACAAAAATGGCCGACATGGCGTGCCCTAAGTACCGTAGCCTGACTACATACATAGGTACATCCTTCACTACACACATCATGATGTAGGTACTGCTACACACACTCTAGCTGTCTCTGACCACACGCATGATGATCCAGTCCACTCAAACATGTCCGCTCTCATTTCTCTCTCACTCCATCCCTCTCTCATTTCTCTCTCACTCCATCCCTCTTTCATTTCTCTCTCACTCCATCCCTCTTTCATTTCTCTCTCACTCCATCCCTCTTTCGTTCACTCTCTCAACCCTTCCTCTTCCTCCTCTTTTTATCTCGACATTACCTCCTTCCCTCTCTTTCTATTTCCTCTCCACCTTCTCTCCCTCTCTCTCCCCCCCTCTCTCTGTCTCCCCCTCCCCCCCCTCTCTATTTCTCTCTTTCTCTCTCTCTTTTTCTCTCTCTCTCTCCCTCCCCTCTCCCTCTCTCTGTCCCCCCCCCCTCTCTCTGTCTCCCCCCCCCTCTCTTCCCCCCCCTCTCTCTCTCTCTCTCCCTCCCTCCCTCTCTCCTCATGTCCCTGCTCTGTGTAACGCTTCGTGTTGAACAGGGATTTGACTGTAGCTCATTTGTATTCAGCTTCTAGAGACACTCAAAGCAGCTCTGGGTTAAAAGCCTGACACACACACACACACACACACACACACACACACACACACACACACACATTCACGTACAGACACATTCTCACACACATGCACACACACTCACGCATGCAAGCATGCGCACACACACACACACACACACACACACACGGTGTGTCTCTCTCCTCCTCTCCTCTCTCCACACACACACACACACACACACACACACACACACACACACACACACACACACACACACACACACACACACACACACACACACACACACACACACACACACACACACACACACACACACACACACACACACACACACACACACACGGTGAGGCCATCCATCTTTGGCAGGCTCCATGGAGTTTGAGAATATTATGAAAATTATCACTTCTAAATAAAATGGATGCCAACAGAAAGCAGAGGCCGTGTTTCTCTTTGGCACAGAAGAAGAAGAAGAAGAAGAAGAAGAAGAAGAAGAAGAAGAAGAAGAAGAAGCAACAAACAGAGATACGCATGAAGAAACAACAGACGTGAAACAACCATCACACACACACACACACACACACACACACACACACACACACACACACACACACACACACACACACACACACACACACACACACACAGAGAGACACACACACACACACACACACACACATACACACACAGACACACACACACACACACACACACACACACAGAGAGACACACACACAGACACACACACACACACACACACACACACACACACACAGACACACAGAGAAACACACACACACACACACACACACACACACAGACACACAAAGAGACAAACAGAGCAGAGAGATAGACAGACACAGACAGACAGACACGGACAGACAGACAGACAGACAGACAGACAGACAGACAGACAGACAGACAGACAGGCAGATAGGCAGATAGGCAGACAGACAGTCAGGTAGGGTAGACAGACAGACAGACAGACAGACAGACAGACAGGCAGGCAGGCAGGCCAGACAGACAGACAGGTATGGCAGACAGACAGACAGACCGGTAGGAAGGGCAGACAGACAGGTAGGGCAGGCAGACAGACAGGTAGACAGACAGACAGGTAGACCGGCAGGCAGACAGACAGGTACGGCAGACAGACAGACAGGCAGACAGGTAGACAGGCAGACAGACAGGTAGACAGACAGACAGGTAGACAGGCAGGCAGACAGACAGGTAGGGCAGACAGACAGGCAGGCAGACAGACAGGTAGGGAATGGGGATGGAGGGGGGATAGGCGGAGGAGAAGTGCAGGGTTTCCTTCACAGAAACGGATGCAGCGAGAAAAAAGAGTGGAAGAGAGATGACAGCCAACGCCCTTAGCTTTACTGCTAAATGGATCCTAAGTGAGAGAGAAATCTCTCTCTTCCTCCTCTCCTCTCTCTTCCTCCTCTTCTCTCTCTCTCTTTCTTTCCCTTCCTGACCCACTCCCTCACTACCTCTCTTCCTGATCCAATCAGTCTCCTTACTTTCCTTCACCTCTTCAATCTCTCTCTCTCTCCATACTCCTTCCCTCTCCTCCATCCCTTCTGCTCCCTCTCTACCTCCTCCATATCTCCCTCTCCTCCCTCTCTCTCTCTCTCTCTCCTCCCTCTCTCCCTCCCCCCTCAGTCCCTTATGAAGGTTTATCCAGTGTCTGCTCCAGCGACCAGACCACCTCAGATGAAAGGATGATCAGAGGCAGAAAGAAAGACAGACCTGTTCCCTTCATCAAAGACCGATCGCCCCACCCCTCCCTTCCTCCTCCTCCTCCCCCTCATCGACTCCGAGGGGCTGAAATCAATTAGTATTCCATTAAGCGTGTGACTGGGACTGAAGGCAGATGCTGTCTCCTATTAATCCTCTCTGCTTCTCATTAGGAGAGGGGGGCACCACAGGCTGACTGGCTGGCTGACTGACTGACTGACTGACTGTTTACCTCAACGGCTGACTGGCTGGCTGACTGACTGACTGACTGACTGTTTACCTCAACGGCTGACTGACTGACTGACTGACTGACTGTTTGGCTGACTGCCTATTTATCTCACTGATTGACTCACTGTTTACCTCAACGGCTGACTGACTGACTGACTGACTGTTTGGCTAACTGACTATTTACCTCACCGGCTGACTGACTGACTGACTGACTGTTTGGCTGACTGACTATTTATCTCACTGACTGACTGACTGACTGACTGTTTGGCTGACTGACTATTTACCTCACAGATTGACTGACTGACTGTTTGGCTGACTGACTGTTTATCTCACCGGCTGACTGACTGTTTGACTGACTGACTGTTTATCTCACAGACTGACTGACTGACTTGTTTGACTGACTGACTGTTTATCTCACAGACTGACTGATTATCTCACAAACTGACTGACTGACTGTTTGACTGACTGTTTATCTCACAGACTGACTGACTGTTTGGCTGGCTGACTGTTTATCTCACAGACTGACTGACTGTTGACTGACTGACTGACTGTTTACCTCACAGACTGACTGACTGACTGACTGTTTATCTCACAGAGTGACTGACTGACTGACTGTTTACCTCACAGACTGACTGACTGACTGTTTACCTCACAGACTGACTGACTGACTGTTAGGCTGTTTACCTCACAGACTGACTGACTGACTGACTGTTTACCTCACAGACTGACTGACTGACTGTTTACCTCACAGACTGACTGACTGACTGTTAGGCTGTTCAGCTCACAGAATGACTGTTTGACTGACTGACTGTTTACCTCACAGACTGACTGACTGACTGTTAGGCTGTTCAGCTCACAGAATGACTGTTTGACTGACTGACTGTTTACCTCACAGACTGACTGACTGACTGTTAGGCTGTTCAGCTCACAGAATGACTGTTTGACTGACTGACTGTTTACCTCACAGACTGACTGACTGACTGTTAGGCTGTTTACCTCACAGACTGACTGACTGACTGTTAGGCTGTTCAGCTCACAGAATGCTTCAGAGTTTGGCGGGCTGGTTAAGTGACAGTTCAACTGTCTGGCTGACTGACTGATTGACCAACTGTTTAGCATACTGACTGTTTGGCTGAATGACTGTTTAACTTACTGACTGTTTAGCTGTTTGGCAGGCATCACACTGGCTAACAAAATCTGACAAGAGAGAGACCCCAACAGAGAGGAGAGGGAGAGAGAGAGACCCCAACAGAGAGGAGAGGGAGAGAGACCGCAACAGAGAGGAGAGAGAGAGAGAGAGAGAGAGAGAGAGAGAGAGAGAGAGAGAAAAAAAGAGAGAGAGAGACAGAAAGAGAGAGAGAGAGAGAAACAGAGATGGAGAGAGAGAAACAGAGTGAAAGAGGGGGGAGAGAGAGATAGCGTGAAAGACAAACACAGAGAGAGAGAAACAGAGATAAAGAGAAAGAGAGAGAAACCTAGAAAGAGAAAGAGAAAGAGAGAGAAACAGAGAGAAAGAGAAAGAGAGAGGAGCTCGTGGCAGAAGCTAGTGAAATATCAACTACGCTGTCACTGCAAAAGGGAG